>CM023487.1:58025298-58480052 GCA_013339685.2 Hyalomma asiaticum | reverse complement strand
CTGGAGGCAGCGGGCCAACCCCAACAGCCTTCAAGATGAGCTTTTTCACTCCAGTAAAACTAAAGTTTAAATGGAGAATGGTAGCCAGGGTGTGTACTTTTGTTGTGATGGGAGGCATGCTTGCTACCTTACCAGTGTTATGCATGTTTAAGTTGCCTACAATGGGTTTCTGTTTTTCATGCTGTAAATGGTGTTTGTCACGTTCTGACCTTTATCTCCTGCTACTTCCTTTAGCACCGGAGAACATGCGGCCGATCTCGCTTACGTCCTGCGTGGGAAAGGTGGCCGAACGTGCGATCCACAACAGGGTGTCCCGGTACATCGAAATTAAAGAGCTATTTCCGCAAAACATGGTAGGATTTAGGCCTGCCCTATCTGCACAGGACGTCATGCTCCTCATTAAGAGACAAATTATTGACAACTACACCAGAGATACTAGAGGCATACTAGCTTAGACCTGGCCAAAGCTTTTGACAGCATCTCTCACAAGTTTGCGCTTGAGGCAGTCTCGGATATGTGTCTGGGACAACGTTTCCACGCATACGTTAGCTCCTTTCTCAGGGAACGCAGGGCTTCCATTAAGATCGGCCAACTAAAATCCGCGGAATTTACCTTGGGAGCAAGAGGCACTCCACAGGGGGCCGTCATCTCTCCTCTGTTCTTCAATATTGCCATGAAGGGCCTCTCCGAGCGACTCGCCACGGTTCGCGAGATTAACCATGCTCTCTACGCGGACGATATCACTGTGTGGTGCATGGGGGGGGGGGGGGGGGGGGGCGGGTCCGATGCCGAGGTAGAGCAGGCACTTCAACAGGCACTCAACGTCACTGAGGGCTTTCTAGTCGGTTCGGGATTGAGCCTGTCGCCTGCAAAGTCCGAGTTGTTACTGTACCGACCCACCAGACAAGGGATGAGGAACCTCACTCCCCTAGAGCAAATTCCAATATCTCTATACACACGTGACGGGCAGAGAATCCCCAGGGTAGACTGCATCAGGGTGCTCGGACTGTTGCCGGAGTCGAAGGGGGGCAACTCGCAGATTATAGCTCGCATCACTTCCAAGACGGAGAACATGCTTAGGCTCATTCTCAGGGTCTCGAACCGCAGGGGCGGGCTGAGCGAGAGCAATCTCCTTCGGATCTACCATGCGCTTCTCATGAGCCACATTAATTACGTCGCTTCGACGCTGCACTGGTCCAAAAGGGAAGAGGCAAAAATCGATGCACTAATGCGCACGAGTATAAAGCGAGTTCTAGGCTTGCCTATCAGCACCAGCACCGAAAAGCTCATACAACTGGGCATGCATAACTCCCTCTCGAAGGTGATTGAGGCGCAGAAAATGGCTCAGGTATTGCGCCTATCGTCCTCGCTGGCCGGTAGACGTATCCTGGAGTCCATTGGCTGCGGTCTTACAGAGACTCGCGAACGTAAAGTGACTCTACCGTCTTCTATCAGAGGTATATTTGCCATAGATTCACTTCCCAGGAATGTCCACCCGCAGTACAATGTAGGACGCCGCATAGTTCGGGCCCGTTCCTTATTGAAGTCAGTTGCAGACAGCCCGGACCTCGCTACGTTTGTCGATGCAGCACAGTACGGGTGTTCTGATCGCTTTGCAGTGGTCTCGGTCCACCATAGTGGAAAGCTCCTGTGTGCTGCGTCGGTTAGAAACGTTTCGGCAACGGTTGCTGAGCAAATCGTCATTGCTGTAGCAATGAAGGATGCATCGCGTCCAAATGTATTCACGGACTCGCGGTCCGCTGCCAGAGCTTTCGCCTCGGGCTCGATCTCGCGGGAGGCAGCAGCTATCCTCGGCAGCGAGGGGGCTGCCGGGTTTCACACCTAAAATGGTTCCCGGCCCACATGGGGGCCAACGTACACCCCGATGTCCCCAACGCCAATGAGTTTGCCCATGACCGTGCGCGAGGTTTCACTCACCGCGGCGGTCCCGGCGATTTCGTGGGGAGGGACGCCGGAAGGTACAGGGACCCACTCCTCACTTTTCACGAGATCGTGACTCATTATCATCTCTCTCGAAGGGTCTTTCCACTTCCTCACCCTAAACTCACTCGACCGCAGTCTTCGGCCTTCAGGATGCTCCAAACGGGGTCTTTCCCTTCGAGAGGCTGGTTTAGTAACTTCTCGCCCAACATTGAACCGCATTGTCCGAACTGCGGAGAGGCTTACTGCTCACTAGCTCACATGCTCTGGCAATGTCCTGCGTTACGTGACACAGAGTTCAGCAAAGAAGAGGACTGGGAGGAAGCCCTGAGAAGCGGCGACCTTTCGGTTCAACTTCGGGCTGTCCAGAGAGCCTGCGAGAGGGCGGAGGGCCACGGTCTTCCTGTCCCTGCGTGGGAGCGGCCCGCAACTGCTACAGGATCCCCCTAGTAGGGGAAGTCCAACTGCAGTTTCTCAGAACCAAAATAAAGTTCTGTGCCTGCCTGCCTGATACTTCCTCTGGGTGAGTACTAGCACCCCACTTGGTGGGGTAGTAGAGCTCTCTTGAAAAGAGTGTTGAATCCCCTTGGCAAGCGTTTACTACTCTGTTTTGGCGAGAGTACCGGTACCCGGTCAGGTGGAGTGCTAAGGTCATGTCTCAAGGGGTTACTGTACTCTGCATAAAATGGGGTTGATCTACTCTGAAAAAGAGAGCTAAATTTGGGACAAGCAAGTGCTCCCCCAAAGCGAGTGCCCAGCACTCTCTGTTTTTAGAGTGCAGCCACTCTTTGAAGGTTGCAGAAAACTCTTTAGCATTGCCAAATCAACTTATGTTAGTAATAACGCAGTTACTATTATTATTAGGATACGATTCTCTTTAGATTAGTAAAAGCAAGCTATGTTAGTAATAAGGAGTTCACTATCTTTATTAGGATACGATTCTCAATACTGTTTTGTAGATCCGTATGTTTTGATTACACCTGAATTTAAACTTAATTAATACTTTAACGTCTGCAGTGTCGCGTACCTTTGCTGTCCGGTATTGAACAGTCCTTTCGGCTTCGCGGTCGCTCTTGCAGCCAACCAAAATCCTGCAGACATTTTCCCTTCCGAATTGGTCAACTTCCTTCAGCCAGTCAGTGATGTTGTTGAAACTGTTCTGCAACGGTAGTTCAAATGCCGTGAAGTTATTTAGATCTTTTCTTGTGCAGCTCAGCACAGTAAAAAGCAGTAACTATTACCACTGAGTAGCTAGCTTCCTCTAATTCTTCTAGACATAAGCTCCCTTGTACGTGTTGCAAAGGCTGGCTGCAAATTTTAAAATCCTGTTCTTTAGCCAGGCTCTTGGGAATTATGTTTATGTTCAGCCTATTCGTTTATAGTAGCGATTTGACAATTTCGTGATTGAGGCCCACCCACAATGGTCTAGTGGCTATGGCACTCGGCTGCTGATCCGAGGTCGCGGGATCGAATCCCGGCCGCGGCGGCTGCATTTCAATGGAGGCTAAATGTTGAGTCTCGCGAACAATGCTAGCTTAGTGCCCCAAGGCAGCACTGTGGAGATTTCGCAGATATTCGGTGTGTTTTCATGTACGCCTATAGGGGTATTGGTTGCGTTTGCACGTACGCGGGTATGGGCTATGTTTGCACGTACCCGTTGCTCAGCGCAAAGCAAGTACTCCCGCTGCTATTTCTGTTGATTCGAATGCTTTTCAGTACAATATAAAACCAAGATGAAGGGGGTTGTTATACTTGTAGTCGCTAAATTTTGCGCATTTTTGTATGTAGCGACAACTATCTCCTCTCCCGGCCACCTGTCGCATGCGGTGCGCGTCGGCAACCATGTCGTTAAACACTTCTATATAGTTCCCGGTCGTCAACACGCGCATTCGGACCAAATATGAAAGTGAACACATGGAATACAAAAAAAGGCGTTTGGAAACGCTTAATTTCATCTGACACTTTCTCGCCGCAGAATAACTCAAGGGAAGATGGAGGCTGGAATTGATGAATAGATCGCTAAAAGAGGTGTAAAACAGGGAATGTCGCTTGGCCAACGTTTAGACAAGTGGACTTGTTTTCGTCAGGACGGCAACTGCCTTCTCGGGCGTTCCTTTTGAGCGGATCGCTAAAAGCGATCTAGAACAGGGAATGTCGTAGGCAACGTTTTGATAAGTGGACTTGTCTTCACCAGGACGAGGACAAGTCCTCTATCCTGATAATATTCCAGAAGGCAGTTGCCGTCCTGACGAAGACAAGTCAGCTTGTCGGAACGTTAGCTCAGGCGACATTTCCTGCTCTACACCGTCTTCAGCGATGTGACCTGTTCATCTATTTTCTCGCAGTGGCATTCATGTAGCAGTCTTAGGAAGGGCGTGGCTGCAAAACGCAACACCGGCCAACGATATGAATCGGCGGCACGATAAAAACGTTTTGATACTTAAAGAAACAACAAAGATATCTCGGGGGTTCAGTTACACTCATAAATTTATGAAAATGGTAGCTTGATAGCATGGCTGTGCTGCATTGTGCGATGTCCTTTCCCGAATCCAGTTTTCTCTCTATCTTCATTAAAGGCAAGTGCTCATTTTTTTTATTGGAAATTACGCAGGTAATTACAGTCTTTTCTTGTAACAATATTGCGATTCTCTACAAATTTCATGCAAGAAAATATTTGGGTGGATAACTAATGTCTGTTTTTTGCTGCAGAAGGACAAAGCAACGTGATGTTTCTGAAGTCGTGCCAGTCGGGGAAATGATTCGAGCTGGAATGCTCAAAAAGCAGCTGTTCCCAGCATATGATGCGTAATTTCTGGTGCTAACAACACTTACAAAACCACATTAATACCTTGACAATATTGTCCAGCATATGACAACATATATTTAGAAAACACGAACCAGTGTGGTCGGCTAGAGAGTATTGTGACGTGGTCGACACGGTTCCCGGCGCGACACGCAAGATAGACGCGGCCTGCCCTGCGCGTAACAGAAAGTGATAACCGCGCATCCCGCAAAGAACCAAAGCAAGCGCGCGTGTCCGTACGTAAACCGGTAGCCGTGACGCAATCAACATCATCAGCACAGAGGATAACGTCGCTCATTATCCATCTGTGCGACCTGTGCCTGCAAATAATGTATGCTGAATGGCAAGATTAGGCCATTTTTGTAGCTCCCACCGTAAGGAAATGCCAATGTTGCAAATAATGGCAACGATAGGTCATTACTGAGGCCCTTATGGCCCCGCCACGGTGGTCTAGTGGTTATGGCACTCGGCTGCAGATCCGAAGGTCGCGGGATCGAATCCCGGCCGCGGCGGCTGCATTTCGATGGAGGCGAAATGTTGAGGCCCGTGTGCTGTGCGATGTCAGTGCACGTTAAAGAACCCCAGGTGGTCGAAATTTCCGGAGCCCTCCACTACGGCGTCTCTCATAATCAGAGCTGGTTTTGGGACGTTAAACCCCACAAATCAATCAATCAATGAGGCCCTTATGGGATGAAAATCCCAACATCGTCATTTCACTGGCAGCAGCGGGCCACCGTTGGCACATATTTACAAGAGGTTCCAATCTTGGCTTTGTAAAGGCTCCACAAAGCCTTCATTGTCCATCATTGCCAAATATAAGTACAACATTGGCTCCATGACCAGTTTCCCCTCGACTTTTTTATACTAGCGAGCAAGAGCCGCACGACGATGTTGTTTTGTGGGGTTTAACGTCCCAAAACCAGCTCTGATTATGAGAGACGCCGTAGTGGAGGGCTCCGGAAATTTCGACCACCTGGGGTTCTTTAACGTGCACTGACATCGCACAGGACACGGGCCTCAACATTTCGCCTCCATCGAAAAGCAGCCGCCGCGGCCGGGATTCGATCCCGCGACCTTCGTATCAGCAGCCGAGTGCCACAGCCACTAGAGCACCGTGGCGGGGCCTTTTGGTTCCGACGCCGGGGCCGCACGACGACATCCATGATGAGTAGTAAGGACGACAGTATGGCGCTCTGAATAATGCTGACACTTAAACTAGCAGCAATTTCACTGCCTACATGAAAGCAGTACATTGCTTATTGCTTTATATAAGTGCAAATAAGTGAACGTTGCACGTCTAATGATTGTTATAAGTGCCACCCGCGCAACATAGCGCGAACCGTTTGTACAGCTGGGACGCAGTTAAATGCCGTGGGAAAAAATTGGCAGATGCCACGTGCAGTGGGAATCAAGGAAATGCGAAGCACGCATCAGGAAAGTAAAATGGATTTGCATTGTTGTCTCGTTATACCGAGTTTGGTACATATAACGTTAACGAAACGACCGCAAGAGCACCATGACTATGGCATGTAAACCGAATGTCATGATTCTAACCTCATACACGCATGCAATGATTCTAACGTTATGACCTGTCATTTACGTTCGTCATGCAGTCGTGTTCTGCCATAGCATCCCATAAACGAAACGAGTGGCATGTAGATCATGCCGCTCATGACATGCATGTCACGATTCTCATGATATGACCTGTCATATATGATCGTCATGCAGTCATGTTATGCCAAACCTATTCTCGTATATATCCCATTACCGAAACTGCAGTATAGCGCCAGGACTATGACATGTAAATCATTCCCGTCATGACATATGACATGAAAATCATGACATGAGTGTCATGATTTTAATGTTATGACCTGTCATTTATGATAGTCATGCAGTCGTGTTGTGCCATAGCAATTTTCGTATATTTACTGTCAACGAAACGGCCACAAGAGCATCAAGGCTGTGGCATGTAAACCATGCTGCTCATGACACGCGTGTTAATGTTAATCTAATGTTATGACCTGTCACTTATGTTCGCCATGCTGTCGTGTTGCGCCATAGCAATTTGGGTGCACATCCCATTAACGAAACGCGTGGCCTGTAAATCATGCCGCCCATGACATGCATGTCATGCTTTTCATGTTATGACCTGTCATTTATTGTCGTCATGCTCTCATGTTGCTGCATACCAATTTTCCTATACATCCCACTTACAAAACGGCCAAGAGAGCACCAAGACCGTGGCATGTAAATCATGTCGCTCATGGCATGCATGTCATGATTTTCATGTTATGACCTGTCATTTACGTTCGCGATGCAGTCATGTTGTGGCAAGCCAATTTTCGTATACATCCCGTTAAAGAAACGCGTGGCAGGTAAATCATGTCGCTCATGACAAGCATATCATGATTTTCATATTGTGACCTGTCAGCCAAGTTCGTCATGGAGTCATGTTGTGGCACACCAATTTTCGTATACATCCCACTAACGAAACGACCAGGAGAGCACCAAGGCTGTCGCATGTAAATCATGTCACTCATGACATGCATGTCATGATTTTCGTGTTATGACCTGTCATTTATGATTGTCATGCTGTGGCATGCCAATTTCCGTATACGTCCCATTAACGAAACGCGTGGCATGTAAATCATGTCGCTCATGACATGCATGCAACGATTCTCATGTTATGATCTGTCACTTATGTTCGTCATGCAGTCATGTTGTGGCATACCAATTTTCGCATACATCCCATTAGCGAAACGGCTAGGAGAGCACAAAGACCGTGGCATGTAAATCATGCCACTAATGACATGCATATCATGATTTTCATGTTACGACCTGTCAGTTATGTTCGTCAGGCAGGGATGTTGCGCCATACTAATTTTCGCATACATCCCATTAGCGAAACGGCCAGGAGAGCACTAAGACCGTGGCATGTAAATCATGCCGCTCATGACATGCCTCTCATGATTTTCAAATTATGACCTGTCACTTATGTTCATCATGTAGTCGTGTTGTGGCATACCAATTTTCGTAAACATCCCATAAGCGAAACGGCCACGAGAGCACAAAATCGTAGGCGGCTGGATAGATAGATAGATAGATAGATAGATAGATAGATAGATAGATAGATAGATAGATAGATAGATAGATAGATAGATAGATAGATAGATAGATAGATAGATAGATAGATACTCTCAAACTCGCCGAAGTTCGATAAGAAATGCTTCGCATTTAAAAAATGCGACTCATCCTTTTGTCGTAGGGATCGGCATAACACGAAAGTATAATGTGTCCTCACAGAAATAGTTGCACGTTTTTTCCACCTTGTTACAGGGCCGCCGTTCAAGCTCCCCGGCGCGAAGTCGGCGAAGGGAACGACGGCAGTTTCGGTCGTTCCGTACGCAAGCAGACACAGTGAAAGGATCGGAGTCGTGGTTGCAAAAACAAAACAGCAAAACTTTAATCTATAATAGGGCAGCGCAAATATACAAGGTGAACTACACTTCACTCAAACTAACAATTAACAGCGATGAAAGAGCTTGACAAAAATATACTAACGCGCGAGAACAACAAACAAATAGGAAAAATAAACTGACAGTGAGTAGGGCAATGTCAACATTACAAGAGTCTAATTTACAAAAGTTCAGGTAGAGAGCTCAGGAGTAGAAACGGGTGCTGGCATACGTGTTGATGACCGGCAGCGCTGAAGGGTCCACGACGGTCTGGTACGGCACAGCGTTGAGGTCGTCGGAGTTGCAGCGCTGATGTATCCGGGGAGCTAGTGCTTGGGCAAACTCGAGCAGTTTCAACTAACTCGAGCCGAAGTCCCGATGCCTACGTTGCAGACGGTAAGCGAGCACCTCAACTAGGCGAAGCGGCTAAGGTTAGGTGGCCAGCCGGTGCAAAGCCACGCTAACAACTTCTATAGCGATACGATGATCGGCTTCTACGCCATATCCGCCAAGCCACTAGAACCCCGTGGTCCTCAATACTCCTCGCTTAATTACCCGCATATTTTTCCTGATTCGCTGTCTTGGGAATCGGGGCGTGTTTGTGAGACAATTGCTCCGGAACTTCATTTCTTGCTCCGCCCAAAATATCCCTCTCGCAATTAATGCACTGGAGAGAGCGATGACCAAACCCTTTCTCGTGGTCGCCGAGCGGGCTTCTTCATTGACAGGTCATTAGTGTCCTGATTGACAGGTCATTAGCGTCCGAGTGGCGGGGGGCCCTTCTTCGCCGGTCACAACAGCGGTATGTGGTCGTCTCCTCGGAGGCGAGGGCCTACCGACACACAATAGCGTACGTCCGCACGCGGCCAGTGCTCGCGAACGGGTGCCCTGCTGTCCTGCCCTGCATTGTTGGTCCGAAGCACCGCTCCTCGGTGTTTCAAGAATCACCCCGGGGGGTCGCGTGGGAACGCCTCAAGTTCAAGCTTCCCAGCTCAGAAGACCATCTTCTCCTTGTTTTCTCGGAAACGGACAGATAGCTTCTGACGTCGGAGCGGTCGAAGCGCTTCTAAAGTTGCACGTGCGGGCATACTATCAACCTTCAGCTATATTCTACCACAAGGCAATGTCAATCCGTGACACACCTCGAGATGCCGCGCCACAGTGGCGTCAGTGCGCGTTCATTTATGGGGCATTCACCCGTCGACGTCGTAGCGAGCTATTTTCTTAATCGGTGCCACCACACTAGCCGGCCTGGAAACACTGCTGGGTTGGCTGCTGTTACGTTATGCTAGAAATGAGGCGTCACATGGCAATACGACGCGAAAGGGAACGAACGTATATAGCCGCGTTGTCACAGGATGCAATCACTGCGAGCGCCACGTTGCAGCTACAGCAGTCCATCGGCGGCAGCCTGCGCCGCGTTTAGATTACGGAAGCGATAACTAGGTACTTCTGGAGTGCAACGTTTCAGACTTCGCTTAGACGCCCCTGGACAACGGAACCGCCCGTGATGCGGGCACGCGGAGGCGACCGCACGCATTGAGGGTGAGGAGAAATGCCGATAAGAAAGGATATGAGGCGCGTTTGTATACCATTCAGCATTGGATTCTTGTGTTTCTAGTCGCCTTTTCAAGCTCTCGCTCAAACATGATGTTCCCCTTCTTAATGTCCTTACGTTTCCTTTTTCTCATTTGCCTTTATTATATATATTTCAGATAGTCTTACTCGCCACTTCACGCTGTGCCAGAATTACGCCGTCTGGTACAACATGACTGGCAACACGGGAAGAATGGAGCCACCGACTGCAACCCCATAAATATTTTGCGCAACTAGAAACGAGTACAGTAGTAATCCACTGTCTATTATTCACGCCCCAAATTTTGCTCACACTGCACGAATGCACAAAACAGGAGCTCACCTGGTTACATAATGGCATCCTCTTTGAATTAACTATTGCGGACGTCAAATATTGAGCCGCAAATTGGAATATCCGGATAAACGGTTATGAAAACCGGATATCCTAGATATCCTTTTTCTGAAAGCCGAATAACCGGATAACTGCTTTCAAGACCTGGATTCACTTCCTTCCGGTTAAACCATATAGCAGGTTTAACATATATTTGCAAGCACTAGTGGACCCCGACATAACACACTTTCATGTTCATATTGCTGCATGCCGTTTTCCGCGACACTGCAGATGCAGCGCCAACTAGAATCTGTTTGCGAGAGGTCGCAATATCACTCGATTTCTGTGCCAACAAGCCTGCCTTCAAAAAAAGAAAAAAGTTCGCCTGGACAACTTGCACGCACCTGATTTGTCACGTCGTAAGCTAAGATGACGCCGTGTGCTCCACGATAGCAGAATGAAGTGATGCAACCAAATCTGTCTTGTCCTGCTGTGTCCACCTGGAATTGTTCAACACAAGATTAAATGACCAAACGACACATGTGGGTGCAGTGAACCGGGCAATTCTCCGGCACTGTGTTTTTATTTATAGCGCCCCGAAACCCAACGTGTGGAAGTATATGTTCAACAGAGAGATAATGCTTCATACTAACACTGCTAACTTTGAAGCACCGCCAAAGTAATTATATAAAATTTGTAGTTTCGCATGCTAGAGTACCCATATATTCCCGCGAAGCTTGCATTTTCTATACGCGCCATAGGTGATAACCATGGGCTCACTTTCATCAGCGGAAAACCACTACGGTTCACGATTTTAAGTACAACAGATTTTTTTTTTCCTTTTACATCTAGCCGGATCTAAAAATGAAGCCGTCTAGGCCAGGATCGAACCAAGCCTTGCGCCGTCCTTCTCGCAACATATTGCCATCGCTACTATGCTAACATATGGCACCTCAGTTATGCGACGGCCACGGTGGTCTAGTGGCAATAGCACTCGGCTGATGATCCGTAGGTCGCGGGATCGAACCACGGCCGCGGTGGCTCCATTTAGATGGAGGCGAAATGTTGAAGCCAGTGTGCTGTGCGATGTCAGTGCACGTTAAAGAACCCTATGTAGTCGAAAATTCCGGAGCATTCCACTTTAGCGTCTCTCATAACCATAGCTGGTTTTAGGACGTAAAAGGCCCCACAAATAAATCAATAAATAAATCACTTATGGCACTGATGAGCCTACTTTAGCAATCACGGCCTCTTCTGGAGAAAACTGAGGGTAAGCGAAGCTTTTCGGGCGCAGACCCCGCCTGCTGCTCGTCCTCCTGCTTTTGTATTTTCTTTCACGACAAACTTCCTTTGGTTCTTTTTTTAACAAGTGGACAGTCACTAGAACAAATTCAGGAATGTGGAGACAATGACGTGCATCTTATTTCACAAGGCAGTGACTACACAGGCGAGCGTGATTCCTTTGTGGTTGCTAAACTAAACTGGTATAGCCTGCATCATAACTGGATTTTACATAATCAGGAGCAGCCGCAACAGCAGCCTCTTTAAGTCCACTCCAGGACAAAAGCATCTCCCAACGATTTCCATTTTGCCGTATTCTAAGTGAGTTGGTTCCATATTTTATGCCCGAGAACTTCTCAATTTCATCACTCCATCTAACCGTTTGCCCGCTTCTCTTGCATATCTGTGCTCTTGGTATCCATTCTGTTTCTCATATTGTCCATCTATTATCTGTCCTCCGCATGATATGTCCTGCCGAGGTGCACATGTTTCTTTTGATCTAAGAATATCAGCTTCTCCTGTTCGTCCTCTGACGCACTCCGCTCTTTTTTTCTATCTCTTGACGTTACACCTATCATTTTTCTTTCCACTGAGTTCTGCGTGCTCCTTAATTGCACCTCTAGTTTGTTTAGTTATCTTCCACATAACATACGTACGATTAGGCATATTATTAGCAAATTTCCCATCTCTGCACGTTCGTCAGATGGCTGTAGCGTAAGAGGACGGTGGTGGCAACGTAGTGGGTACTGTGGTACTGTTCAAACATGGATTAATGCTTCAATGCCTCTCTGATCTTTAGTCGTCGACGTAGAAACGGCTCAGGTCCTCCCGCCCATGAGCTGCAACAAGACGTTCGCGTGCGAGGCCCGTTACCACCACGACGCAGCCACTTTCGTCTACCTGAGGCACCACCGGCGAAATTTCATCCGAACTCGACGCAGATGCCGACCAGAGCCAGTGCCTTCCGCAGGACCTATTTTGCAGGCCCCTACGCTCGCAGCACGTCCAAGAGCGGCCACAACGACGTGGCCAATTTCGTCCACCAGAAACTTGCATGACACCTCGACAAAAGAAGTCACTGCATACCCGAGATCGACCACAGCGAGTACTGTATATGCTACCGCAGGTTGCGGTAGCATATACAGTAACTCTAGAGCGAGCGACACCGCGGCGCCCCTAGCGGTCTCCACTCAAACCCAGAGCACGCGTCGGAGCGATGGATGGATGGATGGATGCTATGAGCGTCCCCTTTGTAGCGGGGCGGTGACATGTGCGCCACCAGGCTCGTAAGAAGATTTAAGCACTTTTTTTTCTCTCTCTCTTTAAATTTTCCTCATGCCTTTTAAATTTACTTCAATCAAATCGATCATACTATAGAAAAAAACGGAAATTCATAGCCCAGTTCCCTGTTCCCTGCCCCTTATGGCAGAAGGTCCTTATTTTTCTCTATAATTATTTTTGTCCGTTCTCTCTAGTTTTCTGCCACCAGTATTCTAACCGTCTCTTACTTATTTCAGTCGCGGCTATGTTCAGCTTCCCGTTGTTCGCCCTAAAACCCAAGGCTTCCTGTAGGGTGGTGCCCAAACGTACACCTGGGCGGATATTTCCGCATTCAATCAGAACATGCTCCGTCGTGGCGCTGTGGCAGCAGCGAGTGCTGCTGCCACAGCGCCTCTAGCGGGCGCTCTAAGTAGTATATCATGCAAGGTGGCCAAGGCTCGACCCTAAGGAGCTTCGCCCCTAAAACGGGCCTTATATCTTTACTACACCGCTTTACAAATTGCATCTAATTGATATCCGGTTAAAGCAAAGGTATTTAGCACGCAAAATTGCTCTTAATTATCGCCTCCCTTTCACTGCACTCTTGATTCTCAGCGGTGGTACCGCAACTTAGAAAGGATGGAGTGAAGTCGGAAATTCTGTTAAGTGCGAAGACAGGTTTCATTGTCGTGTTATACCGATTCCTACGACAGAGGGATTCCTACGATACACGCTCACTCGGGCGCGTTCTCTGGTTTGAGTGGAAACCGCTAGTGGCGCTGTAGTTCAAAAGATAATAAATAAAAGCGCTCGCTCTCCCCCGGCGCGCTCTTCTACAGCAGCTGCCATGGAGTGCGCTTGGACAAACGAGAGAGAGAGTAAACATATATTTAAAACGTAATGAGGGATCTTCCTCGTATGGTGGAGCCCTTAGTTCAGGGCCCCATTGGCTCGCGTCACTCCACGTGCTCGCTGGATCAGCCGACGCTGCTCCTGCGGCGCTGAGCTGGTCAACGCAGTCTCCCAGGAGGAATGTGATGGTGATGGGATAGGGGAACAGCCCGGTGTACATGGACATTCCCACGTGCAATGATATACTGTGAGTTGCACTCCACAGTAGGGACAGTATGAGGGATATTGTGTGGAATGGAAGAGGTGTAGGGTGAAAAGACATGGGAAGGAATTAGTCTAGTTGCCGCCACGCGACAGCTTCTTCTCGGGTAAGGGAATGGTGTGGTGGGGGGGGGGGGGGGGGGGAAGGAACGTCGGCTTTGTCTCTAATGTTCTACAGTGTCGGCGCACTTCAATGGTTCTGTTGGTGCGTCGTCTGGATTGGACAGCTCTTCCGATGGCGCCCGGTTTGTGAGCTCTCGGGCTACCGCATTAGCGCGTTCATTGCCATGGAGAGAGGCGTGTCCAGGTGTCCAAACGATACGCACCCTGTGTAGTAATTAAGGGGTGTAAAGTTGTCAGAATACGGTGTGTGTACGGTGTCACCATTCCTTGTGCTATGTTCCTGCAGGCAGTTTGCGATTCAGTGACCACCGTCGTAGGTTCGTCCCGTGCTGGTACGAGAGAAGCATGTACAGTAGCCAGGGCGACAGCTGCCTCTTCCGCCATGGCACTGTCGTTAGTGTTAAGCGTGGCCGAAACACTTACAGTGTCGGTGTTGTCTACTACGACAAGACACATGGCCTGTCTTTGTGGGTACCGTGCCACGTCAGTATAGAGGACCGGCGTATCAGAGGTACCATCGCCTAGAACGCGCATTAAAGCCTGAACCCTTGCACGTTTCCGGCCTTTATGACGGTCAGGATGCATATTGCGTGGAACCGGGGCCACCTGAATTTTGCATCGAATCTCAAGTCGAAGGTTCTTGCGTTCTTGTAGCACTTTGTTCGGCGTGGTGTATCCCAACCGGGAGAGAATATCGGTACCTTGTCTTGTTTGTTAGAGGCGTTGAATTTGACTGTTCAGGTGGCCTTCCACCAGTTCTCGGATGGTTTTGTAGACCCCAAGTCGCAGTAGGAGCTGCGTTGACGCGTATTGGGGCAGCCCTAGAGCCGCCTTTAGTGCCGTGCGAAGGAGGGCATCCATCCTGTCCGTCTCAGTTTGAGTAAGGTTATGGTAGGGGAGGCGGTAGGTGAGTCTGCTAATCACTATAGCTTGCATTATTCGGAGGGTGTCTTTTCGAGAAGCCCATGTCGGCGGTTTGTAATGCGCCTTATCATGTACGTTACTTGGGCAATTTCGTGGAGTAGTAGTCGGACAGTATATGTAGGCTTGCCGTTGTGTTGGATGTTGAGCCCTAGTATGCGAAGTCTATCTACCTTTGAAATTTGGTTGCCATTCAGATGCGAGCTCACGTCTGGCGGTTTGTCTGCCTTTTTCTGTTTTTTGAACACGAGCAGAAGTTACGATATCTCAGCTGCGCAGGTGAGTCCTCCGGCAATGGCGTACCCTTGGACTACATTGACGGCTTCCTGTAGTGCATCTTCAATGGCGCCGTCCGACCCTTTTGTCACCCAGATTGTGACGTCATCGGCATACAGCGCGTGCTGCACATTCGGAAGCTGTTCCAGGAGCGGTGGTAGCTTTGCCATGGCCACATTGAACAGGGTAGGCGAGAGAACTGAACCCTGCGCAGTACCTCTGCCAGAAAGCTTTATTGTATATATCGTATGAGAAACTTTATTAAAAGCTTTATTGTGTCTGACCGAATTTCACCAAGGCCAATGGTTGCTGTGCGGTCAGATAAGAAGGCTCGAACATAAGTATAGGTGCGTTTACCACATCGGGATGAGGCAAGGTTCTTTAATATGAGGTCATGCGAGACGTTGTCCAATGCCCCCTTGAGATACAAGGCCAAATTGCCCTGGTCTGCGCCGCACTTGGGCCATCCATAACATCTTCCTTAAGTTGTAGAATAACGAAAGGGAAGTGGTCAAGCGCTCGTTCTTTATTTGTTAGAAACAACTTAATGAGCAAACAGACAAAGTTGTAAAAGTATGTCTTGTGTAGACATACTTTTGTGATAGCCAAACATGTTGTTAGGGAAAACCTCTCTCGCCTCAAGGTAGTCCTGCAGACGCATAAGAACAACGTGCTCGAAGAGTTTCCCGACACACGAAGTGAGGGGTGTCGGTCGGAGATTTTGAAGGGGCAGGGGTTTACCAGGTTTTGGAATTAATGTAGTGTCGGCGTGCCGCCCTCCTTGAGGGAGCGTTCCATTTTTCCAGTGCTGATTGTAGCAATCAGTGAGCTGCTGGATCGACAAACGAAGATCGCATCGCAGCGGCGTGGGCTCGCAAAGCGCTGCCGAGCGGCTGCCAAGTGCCGGAAGCGGTCGCTGCCTGAGGTTGGTGGCGTCGATGCGCGCTTTAAGCGTCACTTTCTCTACCACACTTCCGGGCACAGCTGTAAGGTACACCGCTTGTGGTTCGATAACAGTCTGACGAAGATCTCGACCATCAAGAACGAGCAGTCCCGTTCCGACGCCGTCGCCTTTCTGCGGCAGTAGTTTGCCGCCGCCGACGATCACAGTGAGTACGCCGTTTGCTCTACGTGCAATGTTTCGTTGGCGGCAGGCAAACTCCCCGCGATGAGCGTGACGAACGGCTACCGCTACCCGCCAAAACCCGAGCACCTGCCCGAGCTCAACCCAGTAGAGGAACATCAGGGGAACCTCGAAAGGAAGGACCGTGAACAGTGATGAAGAAAATTAAAGATTTACACAAATTTAAGTCGATTTATGGCTGCTTCGCATACTACTCAGGGTTCCCTTGATGGGGAGATGGAGAGATTTTTAGGGGCGAAGATCCTTAAGCTGTGGGTCGGTTGTCACGCGTATCGTGTAACCTACACCACTCACAATACCATGCAACGCCATGCAACGCCGGGAGGCTCGCGCTCGCCCTCGGCGCGTGCCTCCAGGCGCGCGAGCTCTCTCACTCTTCCATCTGCTGTCTTGTGAGAGAGAGAGCGAAAGGCGCGCGTTGACTATGGAAACGCTCTTTCTTAGATGAACGCTCTACCAGCTCGCAAAGAAGGAGAACGCGCCCTCACCCGCGAGAGACAACGTTGGCGCAGGTAGCGTCTTCTAGCGAGTTTCTTGATTGAGAAACACCGACTGTCGCGCTGGAGAACCGTTCGCCGGCCACCCATATATATATATATATATATATATATATATATATATATATATATATATATATATATATATATATATATATATATATTGTTGCGCATATGCGCGAAGAGGAGGACGATTGATGATCGTGCATGTGCGGCGCTACTGAAAAGAAGGACGACGTTAGCATCAACCACCAGCTGGCCGCTGTTGATCTCGCTTTCGCGACCTCATTAGAGGACCCCTTCCTTGCTTAGAGCGTCGAGTGCCCCCCATTGAAACATAACCTTTCGCCTTAACAAATCCTTAAAAGAGGCACTCATAACTGAAATTGTTGCCCCTGTGTCTACCAGCGCCAACGCAGGCACATCATCAACAAAAACACACACTTTGTTCTTGAGCATCACCACCGGAGGTATTTCTGACAGTTGCAACTCCCCAGCGACCTCACCCCCATCGGTCGCGCTGGCTAGTTTTCCGGTGGCGAAGGGGACGAGGAGCGACGATGAAGTGGCGAGGGAGAGCGGGGAGCACGAGGACGCGGTGGTGGCGTCAAACTTCGGTCAGATACTGGAGAGCGGTTCCGAAAGCTGCTCGGCCTATAGTTGTCGCCGTATGGTGCCGACCGCGGAGCTCCCTGAGGGCGTTGAAAAGGTGGTCTGTCATACCGCGGTGTTCTGCGACGGTTGCAGAAACGCGATATATGGCCTGTGACACCGCAGGAGTAGCAGACCGGTAGAGACCGCCTTGGTGGCTCTTCAATGTACTCAAATGCCTCATTCTCTCTAGCGTAGTGTATAGCTTCTTCGCGTAGATCACGGCAAGGCATCGGCAGTTGAGAGTGCGGACGCTGAGCGGGTCGTCCAGAGTGCGAAGCCGGGTAGCGTGTCGTCATCCTTGATTCTGGCGTTGTGCTGTATTCAACTGCTGCTGCGCTAACCGCAGGGTGCCAAGAAGTCGAAACTGGCGTTGCCGATGGCTCGTATGGCGTATATGCTCCATGCCTCTCAGATGTCACACATGACGCCTCTTCACGGCGATTAAGTTCTTCGCGACAATCTGCCGGATAGTCGATGCTAAGTCAAAACACGTGCTCATGTCCACGCTAGCGACCGTGGTAACGTTTGCCAAGCGGCCGAACTTCGGCGTAATGCGACGCATCTTCAATGACTCGAAGGTTCTGCAGTGTCGAATTACGTCAGACACAGAACTCAGGCTTTCTTTACCGATGAGGAAATTACAAACGTCCTCAGCTACTCCTTTCAACAGATGCCCTACCTTGTCTTCGTCCGTCATCCTAGCGTCAACCGTTTTACAGAGATTCAATATCTCCTCAATGTACGTGGTGCATGTCTCACCAGGCAGCTGCGCCCGTTGCGAAAGGGTTTGCTCGGCTCGCTTCTTCTTGGCAGCTGAGTCCCCGAAGCAGGCCTTGACCTCGTTAAAAAAAATGTCCCACGTCGTGAGTGCGTCCTCGTGGTTTTCGTACCACACCAGCGCAGTATCGGTAAGAGCGAACACCACGTTGGCGAGCTGAGCGGCAGGATCCCAGCCATTAGACTTACTCACTCGCTTGTATTGTACGAGCCACTCGTCAACATCTTCTCCAGCCTTCCCGCCGAAGGTCGGTGGAACTCGGTAATACAGCAGCGGACCGCTGGTCGCTGCCCTCGGAGCGGCTTGGTCAGGCATATCGGAGATGGCAGTGCCAGATGGCGGGAGGCCGGCAAGTCGACGGCTTCGACAAAGCTCTAGAGTTGGTAGTTCCGTTGTTGCGGGCGTGTACCCAGCACCTCCACCACTCTGTTACGAGTAAACGGGGGCACTCGACGCTCTAAGCAAGGAAGGGGTCCTTTAATGAGGTCGCGAAAGCGAGATCAACAGCGGCCAGCTGGTGGTTGATGCTAACGTCGTCCTTCTCTTCTTTTCAGTAGCGCCGCACATGCACGATCATCAATCGTCCTCCTCTTCGCGCATATGCGCAACAATATATATAAGTGCCGGTGGGAGATTTCACTTGTGCGTAGTTGAACCATAAGGATTCGTAGCGTGCGCGTTAATTAAATTAATCCGGAACTCGGCACGATCTACGATGAACCTCCCGAGCTTCGCCCACTCATCATCATTCACTCCGTGGATATGCTGTGAATTTTTTTGTATGGCTTACGTAGAGAGTGTATCATTATATTTACTGCAGAGGTCGCCTGGAACAGTCACTTAAATGTGCCGCAAGAAAGACAAACCTCTACTTTCGATAAAGACGTAGTATGGTCACGTAGTATGGTCTCGCTCCAGTGAGCCCTTAGGTCTCACTGGAGAAGTACAGAGTAAACAGCTCCTTTTTTTCCTCCGATTCTAAAAGAACCGCAATAAATGTGTAAAAATACTTACAATGTGCAACATTATCCTGCGGCCGTCTATACATACCACTCGTTCTCTCTGCAAGGAAACAGCACGTTATACCCGGGCCGCACGATCGAAGGCGGGAAAGTGTGGTAGTACACTTAAAAAGGCATCGTAGAATTACAGAGCAGGACATGCGCCACAAACGCTTACTTACCCTATTGATAACACGTCGAGCACTTCGGGTGAGGGGGAGAGTATTTACGAGAAAAAGAAATGCCCATGCCGCTGCCAGGACACCAGTGGTAATGCGTATGTTTTACTAGCCCGTTGTATTTAAGTTACAAGCTCAGGCGCTCTCTTACGGAAGCCACTCACGTGAACAAAATTAACACCTCCTTGGTTTTGGATCTGTGTATTGTCATCGCACGTTAAAGACCCCCCGCTGGTCAAAATTTCCGGAACCCTCCACTACGGCCTTCCTCTCCTTCTGTCTAATTCCCTCTCCCCACCCCCACCGCCGCCGAGCCTTACTCCCGACATGGGCTGAATAAAATAGCGTCCTTCCCTTAACCGCACCGCAATTACTATCAATTACTATTAAAGGGATCTGGAAATTTTCACCACCTGGGGTTCTTTAACGTGCACTGACAAAGCACAGCACAAGGGCCTCTGACATTTTTGTCCCCATCGAAATGTGACCACACGTGGCTGGGTGGTCCTTTGGGTCCGGATTCAAGTGCCAGAATCACTAGACCACAGTGGCGAGCTCACCAACACACAAAAACCATCGAACCATCGCTTCTGACAAGACCCCCTTCTTCCTCCTCCTCCTCCTCCGAAACCATGCGTTCCGGGAGGGGGGGGGGGGGGGGAGGCGTTTGTGTAAAGTGGGTTCGCTAAAACCTCGCGTTGCCATCGACGGGATGACGGCAGCGTCCTCTCCGTCGTCTCGTCAGTTGCGTTCGCTGGAGTGGAGATTTTTTTTTAGCTAAATGTGAAGCCGCTGGCCGCCATCTTGTCATAGGAATCTATTATATGCACCCAGCACTGTTTAGAAAAAGCTTTATTTGCATATGTACAAGAGGACATAACATAGCCATCACATGGCAATCACAGGTGTGTACAGGAATACAGGAACATTTTTACAGCGGTGCATGACAATGTATACAAAATGTGACATAAAGAACACGTTTCAACAGGAAACTGAATGGACATCAACGAGTGGGTGTGACAATGTGTACAATATCTACATATCTCTGCGCATGCGTCTAACGCTTTGAGAAAGAAAATGGCTAGCAATACATATGTAGACATACTCTGACAAAATGGCAGCAGATTCATGTATGCTAGTAATCGCTGACAGTGGTTTCTAGCACCACGTCGGGCAGAAGAGTAGTTGCACTCGCTGTTTTTCTACTGATACAAAAGGGCACGACCAGTGTCGCAGGAACTCACGCTCACCCAAGAAGAAGAGCTCCTCTGAAAGGAAAGCGAGAATCTCGCGTCTCATTCGGCCCAATATAGGCCAGATGGCGCGTCGTCGACAATTACCAGCCACGGCTTCGCAGCCACTTTGCCAAAGACTGAAGAGCCCTGCGACTACCAGAAGAGCCGCGAAGCGTCCGCGTGGAAACCTTCCTCTGGTGACAAACTCTCTGACACCCTGGCCCCGAAATCCGGCGTGAACAGCGCGCCAAAATACACGTGCCACAACGCAGCCGAGTGTCACATGGCGGTTTGTCTCTGTCAGTCGACAGCTTGGGCACGTGGAGACGCGCACTAAACCCCAGCGTTCCAGCCTGTCCCGTGTTCGAAGGAGCTCCCAACCGAGTTTCCAGGCAAAATCGCGGAGGTGGCCGGGTAATATAGCTGCCGCTATACGTTTCCATTGGTGCTGTTGGTGCGCTACGGGACGGCTGTGTTGAGGAACTAGAGGTTCCATAAGAGCGGCCATCATGTCAACCACTTTATCTGTGGTGACATCTGCGTCAGGGCATGCAGCCGCCAGACGCCTCTGAGACGCTAGAATGGCTCCGTACATTGTCGGCATTTCCGATGACTGAGGCCCATGGTTTGCGGGACTCATTGGCATTAACACACGTAACGATGTACCTAGGAAATATCGCGCCAGGATCTGTGCTGGTGTTTCGTCACCTGACAGAGTCCGCATCAAGATGCGGAGAGACAAGAGAGACGCAGTGACTGCGACATTGGGAAACGCGAAACCGCCCTGATCTCGTGGTTGTGCTAGTGCCGGTCGCGAGAGGAGTTCCGCGCCACCAGCCCAGAAAAAGGAATTCGCAAGACTCTGTGCAGTCCTGGAAACCCGAGGGGGAGGGGGGGGAGGGGGGGAGGGGTTAGCTGTGTGACAGACGTACCAGAAATTACCTAGAAAGACAGACTGAATAAGGTAACGTCGTTCTAGTAGAGGGAAGTCAAACTCTTTAGCAGCTTTTACATTACTCCTAAACGCTTTAACAATTGGGGCCCACATATCTTCAGATATGCCAAAAGGATCAAAAGTGGTTCCTAGAATTTTCATTTTGGGGACCACTGTAACGCCGATGTGATCTGTACACGCCCATTTGGATCACCAATGAAGAAGTATTTGCTTTAGGAGTAATTTAACTTTGCCCCTGATATTGTTCCGTATTCTTGAAACGTGTGAAGAGCATGCTGGAGCGATTGTTCGTTTTGGACGTAGAGAGTGATGTCGTCTGCATAGGCCGTCACTTTCACGTCAGAACTCCCCGGCAGGGCTAAGCCGCGAATCTGTGGGTTACCTTCAATGGCTCTTAGGTACGATTCTAGCGACAAAACGAACAGAACGGGGGAGAGGGGACGTCCTTGTCGCACTCACCTTGTGACTCTAAAGGGTCTGCTTTCGCGGAAATCTGGAAATAGGGTGCTTTCTAAATTGTTGTAAAGTTCTTTTATGAGGTTGACAAAGTCCTGTGGAAAACCGAACGCATTTTGGACACGAAAAATGTATTCATGTTCGATTATGTCGAACGCTTTTTCTTGATCTAGCGATACTAATAGGCCTTGTGCGCGGCGGTTAATCGTGTACCGCATGACGTCTCGCGTTACGCAGGAATGCGAGTGAATTTCGCGTCCTGGTATTGAACACACCTAGCGGACCAATAAGCGATGGGAGGAATTCACTTAGTCGATGTACAAGTACTTTAGTAAAGACCTTATAATCTACGTTGAGGAGAGTTATCTGACGCCAGTCTTCTGGACGCGTAGACGTAGGATCCTTTTTTAGTATGAGCGTGATGCGTCCCTTGCGAAAGAAGGGCGGAATAGAGAAATCTTGGAAACAGCGGCGGAGCACACGTGTCATCAAGGGACCGATGTCATTCCAGAAGTCTAAATAAAATTCCACAGGGAGACAATCGGGGCCAGAAGCCGACCCCTGCTTCATTGCGTCAAGAACTCCTTTTATCTCATCGCTCGATGGCGGTGCAAGGAGCATATTGAATGTCTCGATAGGTTCACGAGGTAACGTGTCTAGGAGGGGATATGTTGAATTATCTACGGCATTTGCGGAGCGGGTTGACTGGGCCATCGATTGGAAGTGCCTGAGAAATTCCAAGTAGTCGCGTGAACCTGTATGAACTGTGGTATCGGGGGCGAGATAGTACAAGGCTGTACCTGTGGGACGAACTAAGGCTCGGCATGCATACCTGAGAACGTCGGGGTGAGCACACGGTGCGCGCCTACATCGCCAAGCGGCAGCTGAAAGTGAGGAAGCGCGCACGGTGCACAGGTAGCGTTCGGCAAGTTCTGTCTGCCACGCACGCATGGAGGCCGATGGACATGGATCACGCTGAGCGATACGTATTTTCTGCACCAACGTCGATGTCTCTTTGGAAATACGGGAGCGGAGTGCCCGGCTCGACGCACTGCAGTGATGACGCCACTGTTCTTTTAGGTGGTCCCAATCCTCCACGTCGGCCGCAATAAGAGATGCCCGTAATGCGCGCGACAAGCCTTCCCTGGACTGAAAGTCCTGAAGAATGTGGTAGTCTAGGCGCCATGGTCTCGGGGCTGCTGCCGGCGCATCTGCGGGCAGTTCTAACGTTATCTCAACCGGGCGGTGGTCACTGATGTAAACTGGTGAAGGCGGAAGTGAACGTACCCTAGCGACCCGAATATAGCTGGTAACGTCACGTGATACGTATGCTCTGTCTATTCTGCTACTCGATGCGCCTCTACGCCAAGTCCAATTATAAGTTCCCCGGTGTAGCATTTCGTATACATCAGTTAATGCGAATTGTTGCACAAGCCGGCGTAACTCCCTAGCGTTCCAGTTTGATCGGCCCCTTCCCGGATTCATTTTGTGGTAGCGCTGACGAACAAACAAGGACAAAAGAAGACACAAATATACTGGACGGGCGCTATACATCAACTCGCTACACATCAGTTGATGTCTAGCGCCCGTCCAGTATATTTGTGTCTTCTTTTGTCCTTGTTTGTTCGTCAGCGCTACCACAAAATGAATGCGAGACCCAACCAACTAGCCCACCTTACCGCCTTGACATCCCTTCCCGGACCCTCTACGTCTGCGAAAGAGTCTAGGACGCAATTAAAATCACCCAGTAATATTACATGCCGCGCGTCTAACAAGTATGCGTCTAATGATTTGTAGAAATTATTCGAATTGGCGGATACCGCCGGACCGTAAACACAAACAAATCTCAAGCGTAAAGTGCAAAAAACTCAATCGAACGCGAGCACGCGTCGGAGGGCGTCGAAGGATGCATTGTGATCGCGCAACAAGTTGCGGTTAAAAACAAGGACTCCAACGCCGTTCGAACGCGTGGTAGCGTAGGAAAAGAAACAATCAATATTGAAAGCGCGTTTGAAAGCCAGAACATCGGTTAAATTAAAAAAATTCGTTTCTTGCAAAAAGAGTCACAGTTTCGCCGCAAGGTCGAAACAATGAATGCGATAGCAAGAAACTGTAACGCTATACGAAGTGATGCTCACAGCTTCAGGAGCAATATTAATTGTAGCAAACATGCACTTGCTAAGTGAGCGCCTCCCGTGGGCAGCGCGTGCTGGTACGAAGGGCTTTATACGTTGTGTGTGACAAAGCTACACATACAAAGCTAGGGGAGGCCGCTACATGAACAAACAGAAGATGAGCGCGATCTATCAAGTGAAGAACGCACACGAAACGAATGCACAGATAAACACCGAACGCGCGCGAATAAGCTGTCACAATGGATACTCTGTTTGAACAGCGCTCCTGTTGCAAAGGCGGCCTCCCGTTGCGCTCCTCGCACCATCCCGCTGGTAATGAAGAAACGCTATAAGCGCCTGCCGTCTCTGAGTCCTGCCAGCGGTAAAGGGTGTGTATATAAGGCACTCCCTGAAGTATCTGCTCTTTGTGGCGTAGTGGTTAGCGCCGCGCGCTGAGGAGTGAGAGGTTCCTGGTTCGACTTCGCGCGTCGGAAACATTTATCCGAGTTATTTTTCTTTGGGACTTTTATATATATACATCCTTATACATATACGGATCATGACAGCGGCGACGGGGACGGCAAAAAATTGGCAGATCCCCCGTGCAGTGGGAATCAAGGAAATGCAAAGCACCCATCAGGAACATAAAATCGATTTGCATTGTTGTCTCGCTAACCGAGTTTGGTACATATGAAGTTAACGAAACGGCCGCAAGAGCACCATGACTGTGGCATGTAAACCATGCCGCTTATACACGCATGCCATGATTCTAACGTTATGACCTGTCATTTACGTTCATCGTGCAGTCGTGTTGTGCCACAGCAATTTTGGTATACATCCCATTAACGAAACGAGTGGCATGTAGATCATGTAGTCACGATTTTCATGTTACGACCTGTCATATATGATCGTCATGCAGTCATGTGCCAAACCAGTTTTCGTATACATCCCATTAGCGAAACGGCAGTATAGCGCCAGGACCATGGCATGTAAATCATGCCGGTCATGACATATAACATGAAAATCATGACTGTCATGTTATGATCTGCCATTTATGATACTCATGCAGTCGTGTTGTGCCATAGCAATTTTCTTATATACTCCATTAACGAAACGACCGCAAGAGCACCAAGACTGTGGCATGTAAACCATGCTGCTCATGACGTGATTGTGATGTTATGACCTGTCATTTACGTTCGTCATGCTGTCGTGTTCTGTCATAGCAATTTTGGTATACATCCCATTAACGAAACGCCTGGCGTGTAAACCATGCCGCCCATGACATGCGTGTCATGCTTTTCATGTTATTACCTGTCATTTATGTTCGTCATGCTGTCATGTTGTTGCATCCCAATTTTCCTAAACATCCCACTTACGTAACTGCCATGAGAACACCAAGACCGTGGCATGTAAATCATGTCGCTCTTGACATGCATGTCATGATTTTCGTGTTATGACCTGTCATTTAGGATTGTCATACAGTCATGTTGTGGCATGATAATTTCCGTATACGTCCCGTTAACGAAACGACCAGGAGAGCACTAAGACCGTGGCATGTAAATCATGCCACTCATGACATGCATATCATGATTTTCATGTTATGACCTGCCATTTATGTTCGTCAGGTAGTCATGTTGTGCCATACCAATTTTCGCATACATCCCATTAGCGAAATGGCCAGGAGAGCACCAAGACCGTGGCATCTAAATCGTGCCGCTCATGACATGCATATCATGATTTTCATGTTATGACCTGTCATTTAGGATTGTCATGCAGTCATGTTGTGGCATACCAATTTTCGTGTACATCCCATTAACGAAACGGCCACGAGAGCACCAAAACCGTCGCATGTAAATCATGTCACTCATGACATGCATATCATGATTTTCGTGTTATGACCTGTCAATCATGTTCACCATGCAGTCATGTTGTGGCATACCAATTTTCGTATACATCGTATTAGCGAAACGGCCAGGAGAGCACCAAGACCGTGGCAGGTAAATCATGCAGCTCATGGCATGCATATAATGATTTTCATGTTATGACCTGCCATTTATGTTCGTCAGGCAGTCATGTTGTGCCATACCAATTTTCGCATACATCCCATTAGCGAAGCGGCCAGGAGAGCACCAAGACCGTGGCATGTAAATCATGCCGCCCATGACATGCATCTCATGCTTTTCAAGTTATGACCTGCCATTTATGTTTGTCAGGCAGTCATGTCGTGCCATACCAATTTTCGCATACATCCCATTAGCATAACGGCCAGCAGAGCACTAAGACCGTGGCACGTAAATCATGCCACTCATGACATGCATATCATGATTTTCATGTTATGACTTGCCATTTATGTTCGTCAGGTAGTCATGTTGTGCCATACCAATTTTCGCATACATCCCATTAGCGAAACGGCCAGGAGAGCACCAAGACCGTGGCAGGTAAGTCATGCCGCTCATGACATGCATGTAATGATTTTCATGTTATGACCTGCCATTTATGTTCGTCAGGCAGTCATGTTGTGCCATACCGATTTTCGCATACATCCCATTAGCGAAGCGGCCAGGAGAGCACCAAGACCGTGCCATGCAAATCATGCCGCTCATGACATGCATGTCATGGTTTTCATGTTATGATCTGTCACTTGTGTTCGTCATTCAGTCATGTTGTGGCATACCAATTTTCGCATACATCCCATTAGCGAAACGGCCAGGAGAGCACCAAGACCGTGGCATGTAAATCATGCCGCTCATGACATGCATATCATGATTTTCATGTTATAACCTGTCATTTATGTTCGTAGTGTAGTCATGATGTGGCATACCAATTTTCGTAAACATCCGATTAGCGAAACGGCCAGGAGAGCACAAAGTCGCAGGCGGCTAGATAGATAGATAGATAGATAGATAGATAGATAGATAGATAGATAGATAGATAGATAGATAGATAGATAGATAGATAGATAGATAGATACGCTCAAACTCGCCGAAGTTCGCTAAGAAATGCTTCGCATTTAAAACCAGCCGAGACTGTCCATATAATTGCTATCGCAATAATAGATCGCACGAGAAAGGTCGTGCGAACTCTATCACTTCAGCTTGCTTCTGAGTGTTACGAAAGCCATGCACATTAAGAGTGATCACATTTAGTGTAAGATCCATAGCTAATGAAGGTGGAAACTAGCGGAAAACAGGCAGGAAGTATAGAGGTACCTTGTTCGGGTGCGGGTGCGAGTTAACCCACCTCGCAAGCGGTATGCTCATTTTTTCCGTCCGGGTGACCTACCGGAGGCACGAGGCTTCCGGGTTCGGGCCGATGTCCGCAGGGGACTCCTGTCGCGGGCAGGGGGCTCGGAGTCGCTGCTTGAAAGGTATCTTTTCGCAGCTGAACTTCTCAAGGAAGGCGGCACAAAAAGGTCCGTAATGTCATGATTTGGCTCGCTACTGTCGTCGTCGGACTTGTTCTGCGTTCCGCTGTACGAGCTGATCGAGTCCTCGTTGATGGAGGCCGCGTCTTCTTCTGGGCTCGGCGTCTCGTCGATAACCGGGGCACTTGACGATGATGTGGTGGACGGGGTTGAGATGCTGACTCTCGAAGCCTCATGTTGTGCCGGGGCCTCGGCCTGTGGCTCAGTTGGTATGAGCAGAGGTCGCGATGGCGGTGACGGTTCCTCTGCACGCAACGTGTCCGCTGCGTCGGGGCTGGCGGGTGACGTTGTAGGTTCGGCTTCTGGCTCCTCCTCTTGGGCAGCTTCCTTTGAAGCAGCCGCTGGGGCCAGAGGCGGCAAATCTTCGGAGGTGCCAGCGTGGGACGCTTTCGGTGCGAGAGGTGGAAACTCTGAGGCAGCTTCGGAATAAGAGAGTCTCAGCGTGCATGCCACCGTCGCGTGCGGGTCGCCAGAGCGATGACAAGGGAGGGAACAACCCTTACCCTCGCGACCGTACACGCCGCACCTGGCACAGAAAGGAGCGTTGCAGTTCATCCGAAAATGGCCGGATGAGCCACATCGTCGACAGACGCGCTGCGTGCCCTTGTAATCGCAGGTGATGCGGTGTCGTGCAACCTTAAGGTAGTTTGGCAACGGCGATCCAGGCTTCATCTCTATGCGCACGTAGCGCGTTCCAGTTGTCACGGTGGGACGCGAACCCATCAGTCCCCTGGTGGTGTGGAGGGCCTTGCCGTACGGTGACAGCGCCTGGGCCAGGACCTCTATGGGGATGCGGCACGGCAGGAACATCACGGTCACGTGCGTCACCTGTGGACTTAGTGGTACGATGGAGACGCGCTCTCCCCGGATCTCCAGGTCTCCCACGTCGAAGAGTTGAGCCATGGCGGCTTCACTATTCACAGTCACCTGGAAGTTGTGTCCTCCAAAGTGCTGCACACAATAGACTTCTTCTATGCCAACTATTGAAGCTGTCGCATCTACAACGTCTTCAGGACCTGCCCCCTCAGGGACGACGACATCGAAGGCATAAGCCTTCTTCGGCGGCTGGCTTGCCGACGGTCACACGCCCGTGGCCGAGATCAAATGTAGGCACACTACCGCACACAGATCACACTACCGCATACAGATCAAAGGCTCCGGAAATTTTGACCACCTGGGGTTCTTTAGGGTGCACTCACAAGGCACAGTATACGAGTGCGTTCGGTGTACCGGCTGCATTTTTCCTCACTAATCGGGCTTCTCCCCTCACACGCTCATTGTTAGTTGGGCGTGCGAAGGCCGTTTCATGGATATGATGTGGTCCCAAAGTACCCGGGTTTAAATCCAGCCGCGGCTGTCACGTTTTCGATGAAGGTGGGAATGCTGGGGACCCGTGTACACTGCGATAATGATGAATAATTATGGTTCGGGTGATGAAATAACGCCATTTTCTGCAGCCCCCGTGTCGGGAACACGGTTCGGCGTCCATGGAGGTAAGGGCAAAGGACTGAAAGAGATAGAAAGAAGAAGAACGCTGTAGTGGAAGGATTCTATTATCCGTAGTTATGCACTCGGATGCCACCCAAAAAAATGCGGTTTCGATCCAGGCCGCGGCGGTCGCACTTTCGATGGAGGCGAAAATGCCAGAGGCCCGTGTACTGTGCGCCTTCAGTGCACGTTAAAGAACCCCAGGTGATCAAAATTTCCGGAGCCCTCCACAACGGATTCCTTCTACTTTCTACCTCTGTCATTCCTTTTCCCCTGCCCCCCGGACACTTAGCCGTGCTCCCTACATGGGCTGCAGAAATTAGCGTTCTTTTCTTAACCGAACCACAATAATGAACATCATCGTCATCATCAATGTAAGACTCTGGAAAATTTGTCGTACTGACTTCATTTTTTGACGGAAGAGAGGACCCTTTGCAGTTTTGTTTCACACCAAATTGCGAATGCCCTTGTGCATGCAGTGCAATATTATTTGGCTCAGATGTTTGCAGGAGCCTCCACGACTGACGGGCACCGTTTTTTGACAATGTTCAAAAAGGGTCGCGGGGCTCTTTCAATACCTCCTTATGTCACTTATCGGCGCCACATCCAGGCCACCGCCAGGATGTGGCGCTACGTGCACATATCCCCTAATCCAAGGGAGGTGTTTAGGACAGCATCTTGTCGGGGATAGCACACCTTTTTGACACAAATGGCTCTGTACTTGAGCCCTTCCAGTCGAAAATCAGCTGGATTAATGAACTGATACATCGTCAGTTTGTTTTCTTGTGGCTCCTCATGGATGATATATCCAGCCGATCGCTCTGCCCCGAAATATCATCTGGTGTCCTGGCACGAGGGAAAATCGGCGTTATTTGCTACAATGACAGTAACCGCTAAAGTAATTCACTATCACGCTGCCGTCAAAGTTTAAAGAGGAATACGTACGAACCCAAATCCAACTGTCGCATCGTACGCGACATGAAACACACGTTCCTGTAACATACAAATAAAAATGAGGTCAATACATAAAAATTATGCGCCAGAACATCCTTAACATGCAAACTAAATAGTTGAAAAGTACGCCTGTGGATGCGCGACACAGGAACGTGTAAACAGCTTTGAAAGCATCCACGCGGCGAGGAACCACTAAGAGCGCGGGAGGAGAGAGAGAGCTATATTGAGAAAGAGTGATAAAACGCCTGTCGAGAGTGTAGAAACACTACTATCGAGATTAAGCGCAGTCCATTAAGGAGTGGCTTATATTAAATGGTAAACGGATTGGCTTAGAGAATGTTGAGGCGGACCAGCAGCGGTCCCCTCCCCTTTTCTTTGTTTAGCGCAATGAATTAAAGACAGTGTAGGACCCACGATCCTTCAGTCTAAGCTGTGATCACTGAGATGATAGATCAGCAAGACTCCGTACGATGCAACTTTAGTCTGGGCCGTAACCACTGTCGAACAGTCAGAAGCGGTTCGTCGTACGTATTAACAGTGCTCTAGGCTCTAACTTAAGAAAGTTATGTAGAAGGGTAAGACGCTGTTAATGCTTGTGTTGTCGTCAGTGTGCTTCGGCAAGCTGTACAAATGACTCTGTGAATATTTCGCTACAACAAGTTTCATTACCTCCAACCTGCCTCCTGCTTCATCGACGCCGATCATCTATCTCCTTGGCGGGCCACGACCAACATCGAACAAACGTAACTGACGGGGTCGTTACGAGGCCATGGAGCCATAGAAGGCTGCTTCGGCACGGCTCTGCAGCCGTTTACAGTGGCAATGAAGTGATGTGACTTCACGAGAAATGGTAAATACTGCTTCATTATTTATTTTTTATCCTTAAGTGCGAGAGTGCCTAGGGCTCTAGCAACGTCATACATTTCACGTTTAAAATACCGAAGCCTAAGTTGTAATGCTGATACCTTTTGGAGTAGACACTATCCCTGCAGAAATTCTGATCGTGGTGCAACAAATCTGATCACTGTAAAGCTGCGTATACTTATTCTTCACTCACACTTACTTTAAAAACACACCACATGCACGTCGTCAAGCAGTCACTGGTTCCCTTTTCAGCATGCCACAGTGGGTGCCGGTGCCCATGGTTAATTGCATGTGGAGTGAAAATTACTCACCGCAAACATTAGCAGGAGGCTAGTTTTGCCAACTCCCGAATTACCAATGACAAGGACGTTTACCAGGTGGTCACTGAAAGAAGCACAAAGTCATCAGCTCTTTCGGTGTGTCAATTACAGTTTAACTTCTGCAAGCGAAAAGGATGAAGTACCCTAGAAGTCTCCAGGGCAGGCCTTGAGCATTAAGGCTCCCTGACTAAAAACTTGTTGCGCCCCATCCGCTGCCCCTTCGTTTTATTTGTCCATAAGCTAGGGCATGCTAAATCAAGCATTACCTTGCCAGCACATGTCTCAAATCTATGAAAACAGCAAAATTTTCTTTTCCTTTTTTGCTTGTCTGGAGCATGCATTCAACCAAGTAAGCGTCGTGTCAGGGGATGCGTTCTGCAGAATCAGACAGCTAAGCTAATAATATTGGCTTCCTAAGCCACTGATAGCGTTGCTGAAAATAGCGCTCCGACAACGCTAGCAGAAGAATTTCCATTGCAATTTTTCTAACGCCGTGAATAGCACTTGAGCGCTTTCATTGGAGTCTTCGCGCTGTGGCTCTGTCATTGCGCTGCATGATGTCCTTCAGCTAGCGCCCAACTTCTTATAGATTTAGTTTTATAGAGTGTGTTATTCTTATGTTAGTAGCAGATCTTCCATGTCGCTGATACTTCTCAGGCAGTGTTGTGTACATATAAAACGAATGCTAACAAAAACTCAGAATCACCCTTACAACTGAATGTTCTCGAACAATAATTTCGCCGTACTCCAGCACGTTCCCCATCCGTCCAACACATATTACACATCTTGCAGATACAGCTCTTTTGACACTTCTCAGTACGGATGAATGTGTGGACGTTTCTAGGCAGCGTCGCGGTGTTCGCTCTGGTCTACCTTTCGAAGCAGCTGTCCTTATTCCAGAAGCCTTATGATTTTCGCTGCCTCCATGGCACTGATGACGAGACGTTGTTGCTCCAGGTCTTCATAGACGACATTAGCCTCCCACGATTTATGTAGATTTTCGTTTTACAGCATAAGCCGTTATGGGCTCGTTACAACGGTCGAAATTGGAGGGATTTCTGTCCCTTGCCGCCGCAGCTAACACCACCTGTGCCTATAAGCGCTATTAGCTTTACTAAAGGAAAAAACTCGATGCTAATGCGGATTTAAACTCAGCCGTTCAGGACCGGCGCCGCTACGCCCCTTACTGGCTCTCACTAGTTTGGCATCTCGCAAGGAAACGTGCAATTCTCGACACCAAAAAAGAGACGACAGTCTGTCTTTTGTGGTGTTGTGATGTCGGAAATTTGCGCCTTTCCTTACGAAATGTTTCACCAACTAGCCCTTCATGAAGTACTTCTAAGATAGTTTGGCATCCTTCATGCTCAAGCACGAATCTGACATGTTAGGAGTGGTAGTGGCATCCGCAGTCTCACAAGAACGCAGGCCACGACCTTTCGGACTAGGCAAGCCGCTAGCCATCGTTGCCTGGGGCGAAAAGGGTCGCTTCCAGAGTGGAGCCACAATGAGGCACAGGAGCACTTGGCTGCTGATTCAAAGGTCGCGGGATCGAATCCCAGCCACGGCGACTGCATCTCGATGGAGGCGAAACGTTGAGGCCCGTGTACTGAGCCATGTCAGTGTACGTCAAAGAACCCCACGTGGCCGAAATTTCCGAGGACCTCCACTACGGCGTCTCTCACAATCATAGCTGGTTTCGGGACGTTAAATCCCACAAATAAACCATCAGCAGGCACGTAGACACACTGTAGCCACTTGTAAGATAAGAATTTGCGAACTTACTAGTCCTTGGGCATTGTGGCAAGCAAATAATCACGTTGACGATATCTCGGCGTAGGGACGAGGTTTGTTCGGATGTCGTGAAGCGATGTGTCTGCGTAGCTGGACAGCCGAGTACGAATTCACGTGCCACTGTAGCTAAGCGCTCAACGGCGACCTTGCCTCTCCAAGCTTGGAAGTGTTGTTCCTTCCAGTGCAGCGAATGTTTCCCTGCAAGACAGATAGAAATAGTGAGTTGATTGAGAACGTCTTTAGAGACTCGTGAATGAAACCAGCCCGAATGCTCATTAGTCGTCAAGCACAGGTCATATTAGAAGCTTTCCTTTGAATACCGAACATTCTTTACAATGTGGGCGCCGTGTTATCGGAGCACTGTTGGAGAAGCATGACATATGTTAAAGAAATTTTTAACGCAAAAGTGTTTTATGCCGGGACCACTACGACCCCACCACGTCATATCCGTAACGGGAGTGACGCAGTAAAACAATGTAAGGATAACAAAAAAGCACGCAGAAAATTTTCTTTTAATGCTCTTGGAATCGAACTCACGGCCCCCTCTAAGCTACAAAACGTTGCCGCTTCTCTAACACTGCACTATCAGTACACAGGCTCGCAATTGTACGAACGCGTCTTATAGTCTTTCTTATCTCGCTATTTCCCTTTCTCTGCAGGACAGGGGAAGTGAAGCACTGCAACTTCACTTCGCCTCATGGACGTTATGGAGTCGATACGTGAACGTGGGTTCATCCATGTCAAACGGCGGCGCATCAGCGAAATGCCGATAGAAAAGCACAAGTTCACCTCGACGTCGAATGAACGCTGATGTGCTTACGTGAAGACACACTCCACTTTCGTGTCATACCGCTTCCTCTGACAGAGCAATCGGCCACATATTTTCGCCCAGTGACAAGGTGTATGTGCAGAAGGGGGAATGGAGAAAGCTGTTGCTATAAAAATGTGACATAAGAACTGTGATTATAACCGTTATTAGGATGATAACGCACATCGATTCAACGATTATCTTTGTCGACTTTATTGTGGGAGGATACCTTTGTGTGTTGCGTCATGTATTGGCTAATGCCGGCCAGCGTTCACAGCTTTCCAACCATTACAAAAGAGTGTCCGCGAGGTGTTGTGGCCATAGCGCTTCACTTCGGGCCGGAAGGAGGCGGGTCCAAACCCGGCCGTGTAGCAGCCGTATTTTCCGATGCAGGCGAAAATTCCAGGGGCCAGTTTGCTCTTTGTTCTCAGCGCCCTGCAGCCAGAACGACCGAGGAGTCCTGACGGCGGCCGACGTAGGTCATGCCGTCGGTTCGGTATTTGATTATTGAAGGTGAGAAAAAAACCGAAGAACAGCGGCGGCTGCTGCAGAGTCAAGCGCGTCCCATAGCGCGGTCGCGATCTGCTCGAGGCGCACGTGGTACGAACTCCGAAGTGGCTGCATGTGATAATGTCGGTGATGCAGGCGAAGTTGGCCCTGCGTGCGCGTTAAATAGCACGAGGTGGTCGATATTTCCGATATTTCCGATATTTACGGGTTTTCTATGGTTTCCTACCCTCCACTATGGCTTTCCTACTCCACTACGGATTTCCTATTACTCTCGCAGCACAATTCACATTCATCAGCGTCTGCATGCAGCACCAACAGCGGCCTCCTATCTCGCAAGTGTGCACGAATAGTGCTGTTGTGCACTCAAGGCTAGACAACGTCAGATGACTTCCCACGCCAGTGTTATACCCCTGTCACACGGCACGTGTAATGACATTCGCAGCGAATGTCATTATGTGTTAATGTCATTTTTGTTGCTGCTACACGGGCATAGCGAATGACATTCACACCTAATGGCATTCGCCCACTGAATGCGTTCGCCGAACTCATTCAGTCGCTACATGCGTATTCTCGACGACAGGGGCTTCGCACTAAGATGCAAAATTCGTAAGGAAAAGCAAAATGTACACAACGTTACGGTTCTTGTCAGTTTCTCTTCTGGCCGTTTGATAACTTTCTGACGTACAGTACAACATTTTATGCAATTTGTGCAACTATATATTCTTGTTCCCAGACTCCAAGTTTACTCCGAGGCTTCCAACTCTGGAGGCTTCCTAGCTGTCGGCCATGTTTACAAACGCGCGTTTGTTGCTTGAGCTGCTTCAGCCGGTTTCGGCGCTTTGTAGTGAATACATGGAGGGCAATTAATGTTCGCTTGCACTGATCGTCGTCCATCACGGTCACGGGAACAGAGGCACGGTCCACGATATCGCCGGCTACGGAAGAAATCGAAGCGGCTTTGGGCTAGTCTTGCTTTGGCTACTTGTGCGGATTTCTTCCCTGTTAATGCTGCCGTATCGTATTGCAATATATTTTCACATAGCCTGCCGATGTTTACCACTGTGTTTCTAACAATAAAGAGAAAATATGCAAATAAAAGGCACAATTTGTAACATTTCGTTGTCCTAGTATCCGGGAGCTAAACATCGACGTCACTGGCGAATGTCATTTTGTATGACCGTGTAGACGAGGAGCGCGAAAACAGAATGACATTAGTTGTAAATGTCATTTGCTGCGAATGACGTTTACATGCGCCGTGTGACAGGGGTATTATAGGGCAAAAATGTGGCGTCGCTCTATTGAAGACGGAGTTTAAACATCGTACATCGTCACCTCAGGTGAAGAAACTAAGAGCAAGAATGGCTGCAGCATCTCAAGTATTCAAGTTCATGGCGGGAACACGATGGGGCTGCAACTGCCGCTCAATGGTTCTGCTTGAAAAAGCCTACGTTGAAGGCACATTGCGCTATTGCCTACCGCTACTCCACAAATTATCACCAGCGAATAAGAAATCCCTGGAAGCTGCGCGAAACAACTGCCTGAGAATCTGTTTGGGCCTCCCGCAAGGGTCATCAGCCTCTGGAACAGTAGCGGAAGCGGGCTGTCTCTCATTAGAGGTCCTTGCCACGCAAGAAACCATGCGGACACATCTTCGACATGCCCTGCAAGGGAAGAAACATCTTTTGTATCGCGCCCACATAACCTACAGTAAGTCTGGCTTTGGTGAAGCTGTGCAAATGCTGAGACTCCCTTTTATCAACCAGCCACAGCGCCTACTGCCTACCACCTTTCCTCCCTGGACACTTTCACCGCTAAATATTATCCGGTTTGTACCTGGCATAAACGAAGCAAAGAGGCGCCTGCCACAGGTCGCGCTGTTGCAGGCTACTCTCCTCTACTTAGCCGAGAAATATCCCCATCACACGCATATCTACACTGATGCTTCAACGACTCGAGAAGCTTCTTCCTGTGGCCTTTATGTGCCTTCAACAGGAGAAATGCGTTCCTATCGGCTGCAGCGGAAAACATCTTCCATGACAGCGGAACTTCATGGCATTAAGGAAGCTATCCAGTATATCGTGCGCCAAAAGCCCGGCCGATGGGCAATTTTTACCGACTCCAAAGCAGCGCTGCAAACATTGTACAACCACCTGAAGAAAACCAATCATCAACCCGTTTCTGCCGACATAGCCTATTTACATCACCTCGCTTTTACTGCAGGACACTGCATTACATTTCAGTGGATACCAGCTCACTGCGGCATTCTGCCCAACGAAAAAGCCGACGAAGCAGCACGTAACGGTCTGCGATATCAAAACTATAAACGAATCTATTTCACCAAATCTGATGCTTCCCAAATGGCTAAACGATTCGCCTACGAAGAAAGAAACCGGCTATGGAAGTTACCGACACATCATCACCCTTTCTTATACTCAGTCGACCCAGATCTCAAATCAAAATTACACTCCAACATCCCTCGGCATCTGGAAACATTGTATCATCGACTACGGCTAAACATTGCATATTCCAACGATCTACGGTACCGCTTCCATCAGGAGACAAGCCCATACTGCAGCAACTGTGGCTCTACTGAAACCCTAGAGCATATTTTGTTTGAGTGCCGAGCGTACAGTGATGAGCGTGCGCTCTATGAACATTGCATGCAGTCAATTACGCAGCTCCCTTTATCACCTCAATGTGTTTTAGGCCCTCTAGCTTGCCCCACACAACAGAGACGTGCGATGGACTTTTTATTTACATACTTAAATAGTATAGGTCAACTCGATAGACTTTAATCTCCGTCGTCACCATCACTCACTCATCATGCAACACATCCTATCACATCACTGCGGGTTGGTGCAAACGTTGAATATCTTTGGACGCAATTAGGCATCACAGTCAAAGACACAAAGCCCGATTTTTCTTTCTCTTTTCTTTTTCACTCTATCTTGTACTTCTTTCTAGTCGTCTTTCTCTCCCCAAACTCCCTCCCCACGCAGAGTAGCATGTCAGCGATATTTCAACGCCGGCTAAATTCTCTGCATTTCAATAAAGAGCTCTCTCTCTCTCTCTCTCTCTCCCGAGCGGATGCTATCCAGAGCGAAAAGGAACAAAACTTTGTCTTTTTACTGGACGACATCACCCAGTGTTGGCAGAGAATGCCACAACCGAGAACAATGCAAACGCCCGCTGCACACAGAGGCTATTGAAAGCTGGGCATCCGGGTCTACGTGTGGCTTCTTGATCCATACCAGTGTCAAATCGGCTCACTCCGAAGGTCGTCCAGTCGACACTGAGCCTTCAAAACACCTCGAATGCAACTTGTGTCGATACTATACATAGAAATTTTCAGGGGCCGTTGAGATCCCCAGGCAGTTCTCTTATCACAAGAACTGTGTTTCGCTCCCGGTATTTGTGTTCGTTATCATGTCAGCAGAGGTGATGCAGCGTTAAATCTACTTAAAGGAAAGAGATCGCTTTAATTTTTGCTTACACATTTAAAGAAATTATTCGTACGTTTTTTTAGATCACTGCAAGAGCACGAACACCAGCACGTCGCATTTGTAGAGAGCATTTGCACCCACGCATATTTCAAGTGACAAAATTATTTTATTAAAAATTCAACACTACTGATATGTACGGTTCAAAGGATTTTGGTTTTAATTTCTATCATGAGTACGAGCTCACTGTGAGCGAGCGGACACGTTCGCGCTGTTTCCATTTCCTTTCTTCGAAGGCCTTCTAGGTTTCGCGAGAATTGTAGAGTGCTCCATTGAATAGAGAGCCAACATATTGGACGGCATCCGAAACCACCCGAGCAGCAGCTAGAACTTGACCTTTCAGCAAATGGACTATCGGTTGGAAGGCCTTCGAAACAGAGACACTGGTATGACCCTTTCGACCCCAAATGTTGTTCGCTGCAGGCTAAATGGACCTAAATCTAATTGTCGAAGCCTTCTTTGGGTATTTGGAGAAACCAGATAAGCCAGTTCGCGGAATTTATCCACTGACTGCCGCCCGGGCATCTACGACACGGATGCTAGTGACAGTGTCCTCCGCTAAATTTACAAAGCGGCTGCTGCACGGAGTGTGCTTGTGTAGTAGAAGAAGGTGGTTTTGTGGAGGCTGTTCATTCGCGAATCTCTCATCGGAATTTCTTCCAAAAGCAGCATCTGAATGGCACGACCTCCCCGCCTCGGTCGCCAGCAACCCAGACGATTAATGTTTCCGAGCTGCTTTGTATGGCATCATAGGACAGTCATGCGTAACCACTCCTCTCTGTAACACCATTTGGCAATGATGATTATCTTTAATAAATAAATAAATAAATAAATAAATAAATAAATAAATAAATAAATAACTAAATAAATCGGCACCTCTGAGCCCATTCAAAACACCCTTTTATTGCTGGTCAATTGTAGACCTTCCTCATTCAACGCCGAAATACGCTTTTATCGAGTTTTCCCCTTTTCAAATTGTCCTGTACTTTAATTCGCGTAAGAACGCTTCATATTTTTCTTTCAGTTTCTTACATCTAGGAGTAACCTTATTATTCAGCAAAGAGAGCTACACCAGCAAAAACAACGTGGCATTAGCGCTTGCGTGTACTGCTTTAATATCACGCACACACCGGGAATGATCACGTTACATTAACGTTAAACAATGCATTTAAAAACATCGCTTACCTGTCTGGTTGGCGCAGCGAATCACCAAGACAGGAAAATCCAAAGTTAGGAGGCTAACCAACTTTGGAATGCACAGGACCGTGCAAGAAGCGTAAGGGTACAATGCACTCAGCGCTGCAGCCAAGCGACGTGGAACGCCCCTTGCAAAGCTGGCCGCGTTATCTGTCGCAGCTTTCCGTAAGCCACTCCGGTTCCCTGTGTTTCCGTCAGCGGCCGCTTGCGAATGGGCGACGATAATGGGTCGACAGATCCAAATTACCGATACGTTATCGGGCATACGAGTGCTACTTATCTCCCGAGATTTGCCAAGACTGATCTGTGCAATCACCAGCTCGTTGTAATCTCAACCAATGATATCACAACGACACGGAGAGCGCGTTCTTGGGAGGACTCTCTTGAAAAGCAATCGGAGTTGTCAGAGCCAGCGCTCTTTAGTCGTTCCCACCGTGAGCCTTCCACAATTACCCGTGTCGTAGTTATAGTAATAATAATTACTGCGCTTGGAAGTGTCACATCCAACATATTGATTGTGAGGCACACCGCAGTGGATAGCTCCGAGAATTTCGACCACTTAGTGTCTTTCTTTTTTTCTTCTTTAACGGAAGCTTAAAACGCGCAGTACGCTTAGATCAGGTGCGTATGCTCCCAGGGCGCTAAATCAACATACAGAAGAAAGGGACACACAGACGCGCGGAGCGCTACTACCAACTGATTTATTCAGGACGGAAGAAGGGTAACTATTTATAGTATAGCACATGCGCAACACGGAGCAATCATGCCACCAAAGCAAGTTTGTCTGTCTTATTTCAAGTGCATGCGAAACTCATAACGAAGGCGACGAAAAAGCGAAGCTGCATATCTACGTAGTCTGCATGGAGAGCGGAGGACCAGGTATGGGTTCAGTTAATGCAATCTTGTATGGAGCCTTAATAAATCATCATCAGCCTGTTTAGGTCCACTGCAGGGCGAAGGCCTCTCCTACGATTTCCAACCCACCCTAACCTGAGCGATTTGGTTCCAAATTATGCCCGCAAACTTTTTTAATTTCATCCCTTCATCTAACGTACTGCCTGCCTCGTTTATCTCTCTCTTGGTATTTATACCGTCGTTCTTACTGTCCATCTGTTATCTTTCCTCCTCATGACATGTCCGACCCATGTCCACTTCTTTCATTTAATTGGTATAATAATATCAGCTACTCCTGCCTGTTCCCTGATCCACAACGCTCGTTTTTTTATCTCTTAGCGTTACACCAGTCATTTTCCTTGCATTCCGCGCTGCGTGCACCTTAATTTTATCTGTAGTTTTTTTTAGTTATCCTCCATGTTTTTGCACCATGCGTTAGTACTGGGAGAATGCTGTGTTTACTTTTCGCTTTAGTGACAGTGGCAAGTTCCCAGTCATGATTTGGGAATGTCTCCCGAATGCGCTCCTTCCCCTTTTTATTCTACGGAGGATTTCCGCCTAATGGGTTGGCGTCCCTGTATAATAACTGCCCCAGATATACGTATTCTTCAGACATTCTAAGGGTTCATTGTTAATTTTAAATTCCTGTTCCTTAGCTAGACTGTTGAGCGGAATTTTGGCATTTTGCCTATTCTTGTTTAGTTATATTTTGAGACTTTGCCGGTTTAGGTCCTCAATCATGTTTTGTTGTTCGTCGCCGTCATTGCTAAAGAGCGCAATATAGTCTGCAAACTTTAAATTGCTGAGATATTCTCCATTCACTTTATTTCCCTTTTATTCTCAGTCTAGGCGTTTGAACGCTTCCTCTAAACATGCAGTGAGTAACATCGCGGAGATAGTGTCTTCTTAGGTGACCCCTCTCTTGATCGGAATTTTTCTGCTCTTTCATGTGCGAGTGGTGTGGCTGTGCAATCTTTGTAGATGCTACGTGCGGTTTGCACGTATACGTCAGGTACACCTTGTCAATGCAAAGCACTTTCTTATATTGTGTTAATGTTCAAATTACTGCTTACATGCAAGAAACCATGTATTTTTGCTGCTTTTTTTTCCTTTTTCCTTTTTCTTTTCGGACTGTACTGCACAGATACGTGTAGCTTCTCTCATTTCTATATTTCGTATATACATGTTGTAGTAACTGTCCTGTGCGTACACTTAGGTTATAACAATATGTGCAACTGCTATGTTCTCGACATAAACAATGGCAGAATTGCAAATAAGTGGATCCATAACTAAATAAATAAGTAAAATGAGGCTGTTTCGCCTTCAAGTGCGAAATGCCCCGGAATTTGTGTCCATGAGTCTAAAGTGAAAGCTTTTGCCTATATAACTCAAAATCTACATGAAAAGCAGCCTAAACGCAATGGTTTTTGTTAGTTGTCTGTACGTTGAATCGAACGCGCGACAGACCACTCATTTAGAAAGCCTGCTCCTCTTACAGCGCAGGCTATTTATACGCAGCACTTGTAGCTAGCAACATGTCAGTATATCTAAGCTGTCTAAGAAGCCCGCTTACATACTGCTCACGAGATGGAGCCGTGTTCTCACCGGCTACCCGAGTAATCTGCATGGGCCGCGAACGGTGTTTCTATTGCGCAGGAGTCCATCCACAAAGTGCCTCGTTCCAGGTGCCTTGCATATTGTCCCAAAGCCAGCAATGCTCTCACTTCATAGCGCTAGGCCAAGTGCACGGGCGAGTGCAGTCATTGTCCGTTTAGGAGCCTCGTATGTATATTTTATGCTTTGTAATTAACCTATTACCTCACAATATACTGATTGATTCATTGATCGACTGATTGATTGAACGCAACTTTCTGCTGCGGCCGCAGTGCTGGCCGCAGTGTCAGAAGAAATGAGGGCGGTCGCAGCAAATTTATTAAAATTCTGCTCAGTCAGTGCCTCGCAGGCCGGAGCATTAGGATGGCCCGTCACGCGGAGCGACCTTTTTTGTCCAGGAGACGAGTGCTTGCTGATCAGGCGCTCTGAGCAGCTGGTCCCACGTCTGTTTTGAAGCAGCTAGAAGAGGAGTGACATGGCCGGGGGTGTGGCTTAGCTCGCCTCGGTGTTGGGCCATTGTCTTTGTCGCATGCCAGCTCACGTGCTGCTTTATGCCGTCATGCCTTCGCGGCTCAACACAACGCCTGCCGAAGATCAGCAAATTACGGCTCGCGCTGAAGGTGTGCTCTCATGCGAGTCTACCGTGGCACGCCCATAGACGCCACCAATACGTTACCATAATAAATAGCCTGGCCGTCAGCATGAAAGCGGTACTTCTAAACACTTTTACAGCGTAAGCTGTTACGAGATCACAACAAGGGTCGTTTTCGCGCCGTAGTTGTCCGCCGCCGTCCGTAAACACTATCGCGCGAATTTTAGGAAATATAACCAGGACCGAGGAGTATTTCAACTCGTCCTCCGCGTGGATTCGAACCCACACTCTCCGCGTAGCAGCCGAGCATTCCACTACTGAGCTACGCCTGTGCTTGAAGAATCATCGCTAAAAGACTTAAACAAGTCCTCGTCTGCCGAGCAATCGCAATAACAAATGCAATGTTACGTGGCAGAACACGCCACTTCGACTTCGGTGGTTGAGGCAAGGTTGAGGCGCGAACACTACCGAATCGCTAACTGCCGGCGCGAATAAGCACGACAATCTACTTTGCTCTATCTATCGTTCCTAGATGGCGGTACCACCGCATCCAACCTAAGCGAACAAAGACTGCGGTATAAGGGAGGCGATGTTAATTTAAGAGTAATTTTGCTTGTTAAACACCATAGTTCTCTGTACTAAACAGCTTTGCTTTAACCAGGCGACAATTAAACGTAACTTCTAAGGGACTATAGTGGACCTATAATGCCCATCTGTTCCCTGTATGAGCGATGTTGCCGTGGTGTGTCGCATTTACTGAAAATATTTCCATACAATAAAGAAAAAAAGAGTTGCCGTGGTGTGTCGGTTAGGCATCCAGCTCCTTTCGTCGAATCCCGGTTGAAGGTGGGTTCGAGTCCGCCTGGGTGGGACTTTTTTTAGTTTGCATGGAAGTTCATTTTTTCAAAGATCCACTTCCGTTACGGGCACTACGTCACTGATTTCTGGGTGGACCCCGGCATAAAATACTTTCGTGTTAAACAGTTTAACGACGCTGCTCCATGGACTAACCGACGAGTTCGGCCTGCAAGCTCCGTGTTGACAATATGCTTGGAGTAGCACTCTCTTTGTATTTTATTTTCTATTGTAGTGCATGAGCTTGTATATTTTGGTGTTAGTTGATTCCGTGTTATGTTGTAGCCCATCTATATTTGTATTTTGAAGAGCCTGTTTCTACACATTTTTGTAACTGCCTCTTTGACGAGAACATATTTGTTTTGTTTAGATCACCCTTGGCTCTGGCTCGGTCTTTTAACCACTGCTGGCATTTTGCTATTGGGCCAAGGTCACCCAGAACTTAAATGTCCAAGCTTTCGTCACGTCATTTTCAGAGAACTGTAACGTCGGTTCTTGGAATCTTTCCCAGCGGTCTCCTCCCGTGTCTGATAGCAAGGGTTCGGTGACATTGACACCTATAACAGGTGAGTGCACTTGTGGCCGGAGCCTCTTATCGATTTCGCGGCACCATTCCCTTTGCCACTGGTAACGCAGACTACGGCGAACCTGTGCTTTCATGTCCTGATAATGGCACAATTACTTCGTCATGGCCGTCTCATATTGCTTCTTTCCGCCGATATCGGAACGCCCTCGAATTCAGTGAAGTGTATTCTCTGTCGCGTATTCACATACCGTAATGAAATTTTTTTCCAGATTGTTGGGATTCGATCCTTTGTGTAGTTTTACAAATGCGACAACGTTCGAATCTGAATAGTTCTGTATATAATAAAGATTTATCGATGAATAATGAACTATCGAAGTATTTTACGGAACACAGCATGCGCTGCTGCGCAAAAAAAAATATTTCTACGTTTGCTCAGCCTCCGAGGTGACGCACAGTCAGTCGCGATTGCAACTATATGGCAATGCCTCGCATTCGATGTGTCTGTATGCAATCGACAACGACCCCTATATCTATACTCTAGGGACGTGGAACCGTTTTCTGCAGCTACCTTAAATTAAGACGGTGACGTTTATTTATATCGCAGGACGTATTGCGTTTATTGTCAATTTTTCCCCACAGTGGGAGCCACTCCAAAGGGACTTTGGCGACGTATTCTTCTGGTATTTCTGCTTCAAAAGCGCTCGCGGTACAGGTTAGGAAAGTTCTAGAAAATACAACGGCTTTTGAGATGGGTCCGAAGAGCAACTGTCAAGAGTTGAGCTATGGGCGTGTTCGAAGAGAAAAAATTACACCAACTTCCGCTAAAGGGATCCATGTGTGGATGCGAAGCAGGGGGGAGATAGCTTGAGCGGGAGATGATGTAATTTTATTGAGAGGACGAATGAGAATGTATAAGAGAGAGAACGCGGTGGTTGCGTGGTGGCCCGAGCGCTCATCGCGGCGCTGCACAGCAGTGAGAATGAGGCGCGCGCACTCCATCATTTTCATAACGCGGAACTGCCGTGGCGCCACCAGCAGAGAGCTGTCGCATCACCAGTCGTGCGCGCCGCTTCGTAGAGGATTCCTAGAGGAGAGAAAGGGGGGAGCGTAGGCGAGGAGAGAGAGGGGAGGGGACGCGCATGCGCTGTGGGGGTGTGGGAAGCGGGCGCCGCTCCGTAGAGTAGAGAGGATTCCTAGAGGAGAGAGGGGGAGCGTAGGAGAGGCGAGAAAGGGGGAGGAGATGCGCATGCGCAGTGGGGGGTGGACGCCGAGAGAGGGACAGTGCCCCCGCTATAAGCAGCTTCGCATCTAATAGTTTGTGTGTACACTGGGCTCTTGTACTCGCACTGGCGCAGGGCCGCTGGTTTGCCTACCTACAGGCACCTTCCAGGAATGCTGCGGAATGCGCCATTAGTGCGGTACACCTAATACCGGCTTTTTAAATTTCCTTTTTGAATCCAGCTGCCACACTATCCAGCCAGTGTCCAGAGAGCTCGAAACAAGACTGCTAAATAGAGACGCATTGTCACGGTGCAAGAAATAGCGAAGACGACGATGACCTCGAGGGAAATTCGGCCCATACGTATACGGCCAACCTTTGACTGTTACAACGGACCATCACTCCCTTTGTTGCCTCTCGACACCCAAAGATACCACAAGTCGTCTAGGTCGCTGCGCCCTACATATTCAAGACTACACCTACACAGTGGTGCACAAGTCCGGTCGAATACACCAGGATGCCATTTGCTTGTCTGGGCACCCTGTCGACGGCCCAGGCTCCGATGATGCGCGCCTGTGGGAATCTTCAAGCTCTGCGCTTTCCACAACATCGACCAAGAGCAAGAACGTGACGCAACCTTACTCGACCTCATCAGCCGCCTCATGCACATCCGCCTGACCCTTCCCTTCGTATGTACCTCATTCTGCACGGCATCTTATATTGCCGAAATATGCTACCTGAAGGGATCGAGCTGCTCTTAGTCGTTCCCACGCATTTGCGGGCAAGTGCACTCGCCCAGGTACATGACGTACCCACCTCTGGCCACCTTGGTGTTTCCAAGACGTACGACCGTCTCCGGCGACGATTTTTCTGGCCAGGACTCTACCGTTCTGTACAACGTCATGTTGCAGCTTACGAACCTTGCTAACGTCGCACAAAACCTTTTGGCTGGAGTCCACTGGTCCATTGGCTGGAGTAATCGAGCTGGAGGCATAGCGGGGCCCGCTATGCCTCCAGCTGGATTACTCCAGCCAATGGACGTACCCACGGAACCATTTTATCTTGTCGGCCTTGACTTGTTGGGCCCTTTCCCTCCATCCAGAAATGGAAACAGGTGGGTCGCCGTCGCAACGGATTATGCTACCCGCTACGCTATAACACGAGCCATCCAGACCAGTTGCGCTGCTGACGTTGCCGACTCTCTGCTGCAGGATGTCATCTTACACCATGGAGCTCGCCAGCTTCTCCCGGACAGGGGCCGTTACTGCCTATCTCGAGTTATTGAGAACCTACTCCGATCTTGTGCCACCCAACACAAGCTAACGACCGCATACCATTCTCAAACAAACGGGTTAACAGAACTCCTGCACCGCGCTGATATGCCATCGATGTATGTCTCCTCCGATCGTCGTGACTGAGACGCAGCCCTTCCTTTTGTGACGTTCGCCTACAACTCCTCACACCCCGACACCGCTCTCTACTCTCCGTTCTATTGCTCTACGGCCGGGAACCGACATTGCCTTTCGACACAATCTTGCACAATACTCTCGGGTCCCCTTCTGAATATGCTCGCGACGCCATGTCTGCAGCAGCCATAGCACGTCACATTGCTCATAACCGTCTTTCTGAGTACCAAGACGACAGAATTCTCTATATGACAGCCGCCATCGTGATGTCCAGTTCTCCGCGAATGACCTCGTCCTCCTGTGGAATCCTTCAAGACACGTCAACCTCTCGGAAAAGCTGCTATCCCGGTACTCCGGCCCTTATCGCGTTGTCCGACAACTCAGTGATGCCACGTATGAAAGAGCTCCCGCCGATGCTTCCTCGTCGTCCGTGTCATCTGATGTCATCCACGTCAGTCGTCTCAAGCCATACCACGTTGCCGCAGTCTAGTTGGCACAGGTTCGGCGCTTTTGCCGTCGGGTGTCATGTCACGGTGCAAGAATAGCGAAGACGACAACGATCTCCAGGAGAACAAAGGAGGCACAGCAGTGGGGTGCATGCTGACAATCCGCCATTGGGCCTGCGCCGACTAATCTCCCCATTGTAAAATACACTTCCATTACAAGGGTATCCCTGTGCCCGTTTCAATATGATGCCCTTCTAGTCGGTTCCCCATTACCGACAGGGCAACACTTTCCGCAGTCGCTTTCCACGACACCTCAACATACGTGTCTTTGTGCGAGAAATTAAAGTTAACGGTTCGGAAATTACGCTAGGAAATTTCACACTACTTCTCGCCATTTAAAGGGCAGGCGCTCAATACGGTGCACAATGGAGTGGCCTCGATCTTTAATGTAAGGGGTATGTAATTTCGCGGTCTCTAATCTTAAACCTGTTTTCATTCGCCAAGTTGAAATTAGTGTCCATTTAGTTTCGGTTTCTCCAGTGACGCAGTACGAATTGTTTCTACCCCCATCGAATAAAACATGGCTGTCGCCAGGCAAACAAGGAAAGCGTTACAGAAGGCCTACCGACTGCATCAATTCTCTAATATAGATCCACTTTAAGTGGATGTTCAAGGTCTGCGCTGAACAAAATCATGCCAAAATTTGTTAGGCTTGAGTTTCACTAAGCAAGGAGCTCGCCTTAAACAAGCTGGTGTTCTTTTCCCTGTGTTCTCGTGGCTTTGAGTGAAGAGTCGATTAAGGTGGTAAAGGAATGTGGTGAAAGGAGAGCTAGTGATCCATCTAATGAACACTAAAGAAGCATTGCTGTCATTCGCTGCGCATAATCTTGTGCATAGCCTAAAGGATGTAGCTTCCCTTACGGTGTTAACGTTGCTTTTAAGGCACCGAATCAAAGAGTTAAAATTTGCTCTTTGGTCTGAAGAAAAGCAGAATTGAAATCCCAACCTGTTCCTCTGAAAAATATCTGGTTGATCACAAGAAATTTGCTATGGCGCTTGTGCAATGGAGGTTGTTTACCGCATTCCGTTGCCTTGTGGTTAGTGCTATATTAGGCAAACGGGGCGGTGCCTGAAAAAACTACTTCATGAACACGACCTTCCCGTGGACAAGTTACCAATTTCTAATCTGGCATCCCACTATGCCACGTGTGAGTGTGAACCTGACATCCCACGATGCACTGGCTTTGAGCACTTCGCCTCCTTCGAGCAGAGGAGGAGAAAGAGAGAGAGAGGAAGAGCAAGCACGTTAACCCGGTGGGCTACCCTGCACTGGAAAAAGGGGCGACATGTTTCAGACGATATAGATAAGAGAGAGATATTGGGAAAGAGTGGGCGACTCGCACTATAGCCTGTTTCAGGAGTTCCGTGCAGCAGAGCCAAGGGCACGAGGCCATAAAACGCCTAATTCTTCCGATGCGAGACGAAATGTCATTGTTCGGACACGCACCCGCGAGCCACTCCTGCCAGTAGGGGTCTCACTCCGTCCTCCTCCTCCCCTTTTCAAGGCTCCTCCTGCCACTGCACGGCTCGCGACTGGCAGATGTCATAGTGCGCAGGGATATGTTTAACCCGTGTATGCCCCCCTGATTGGCAGAAGGGGTCTGTAGCTTCCACAGTGCTGCACGGAACTCCTGGAACAGACTATAAGGCTGAAAGGCTAGGTCACAGCGGAGCTGGTGGCCTTCCCCTTTTTCTTTCCTTGTCCTCAGCTTCACTTCCGTTTCCCACCTCCTTGCCATATCGTACTATACTACGCCTGTCTACACCTCACTTCTATCCTGTACTTTTCTTTCTCTCTCTCACTTCCCTCTCCCTCACTGTCACATCACACCCTCCTCATCCTCACCTTCCCTTCTCACCTCCCTGTTATAATATACTGCGGCGTTGGTGGGCTTACCCTCCTTCGTTCCTCATGCTCACTCTCACCTTTCGCACCTCCTTGCTATACCTTACTATACATGGTTATGTTTACGCTTTCCCCTCGTTATTTCACTCTACCTCACCCTCACATCCCACCACACCCATAATTTCTTTTCCCACGCCTTGCTGTACTATACTATAGACCTATTTTATTTTGGTAAACAGTGGTAGGCACCGGCGACATAACCGGGGCTTGTATCGACGTCGCGGCGCGGAGGCCCCGCCCACCGCTTGCCGCGGCCCTGCATGGTCGCTCCACCGCCGCCGGTGCAGCGTGTGCGAAAGCTGCCTCAGAGCACGGGGCATCGGAGCGCCGACGGCGTGTTTACAACAGTTTGCGAGCGGCAGCCGCGTGAGAGGAAGTTGCATTAATGTCTGCAGGAAGCAATGAATTTAGAAAAGAATACACCGACGCCTAGCTATCACAAGATGTGAGAAACTGATTGAAAGGATAAGCACCTTGCCACATGATGCGAATGATCGCGAGCTATCGTGTCGGCACCGCTTCATGCGTGTGCTTTAATTCGGTAACTGGCGCAAGGATCAACCACCTGGAGACGGGTTTAGGCAAATGCGACTTGAATATGCCTCAGCTAAAATACTGTTTCGAACTAAAGCCTCTAATCCCTACGGGAAATCCTTGAGCACAAACAAATGTATCGGATTAGTTACTCAAGGATAAAAGCAGCGATATTTGTGACGCTATCATCTATGTAATTACGGCTGTGATAACACGCACGCACACACAAACAATTACGAGCTGAGTACATGGCTCTCGAATACACGCTAGCAAGGCGCGCGTAACCGCTGCTCGCGGCTCTACCCATATACGCTCAGTTGCGATCGTGAAGGCGTAAAGTCCTCAAACGACGTGGCGAATTGCAAGCGTGTACTTATTTCGAGCAGTCTGACGATCGGAAAAATATAAAGCGCGTCACAACCATTGCCCAATACACTTCTCTTATGCGTATGCTATCGCAGCCGCAAGCGATTTGCAAGAGCATCGCTGTAATCGGTCTTTCGCTCCCGGCCTCGTGAATTAAGCTCTTATATATTTATTTTACTTGAGTGAATAAAATTCGTATGACGTATCTATAACTTCCTCACTTCAATAATACACGGCGACCGCGATTAATTCTGCACATCGTGCTAAGCTAATGTACTGCGCGCATTGCAGTAAGCGTCATCGCTCTGTGTCCACACTTTGTTGATGCCAAGAAACTTGGTGTCGAGCATTACACTTGACAAACTTACGACAATGATATTTCTCTTAAATGAAACAAGCCGCACTAACGCTAAATAATTATACATATGCTTAGCCGTGACGCAAATCTTTGGCGCATAACCGATGAGCCCTCATTACAGGTTCGTCCCTTTCCTTAAGACAGACATAAGAGGGAGCCGATTAAAACCTGTCGCACATGTCTTGTTGGTTGCTGAGCAACCCACCCACGGCGCAGGTAATCGGTGAACACTTTCTTTCTTCATTGCACGGCCTTGAGCAGCGCCCGCACCAGCGAAAACGCAGCGGCTGCAGGCGCGCCGGCGGATGACTACCATGCGAAACCAGAACTCCCGACGACAGCGCCACAGCATCTTCGTGACGTAGGCCGGTGGAATAGGTCTATAGACCTATTCCATGTTGATAAACAGTGATAGGCACCGGCGATATAACCAGGGCTTATGTCGACGTCGCGGCGCGGAGGCCCCGCCCACCGCTTGCCGCGGCCCTGCATGGTCGCACCACCGCCGCCGGCGAAGCGTGTACGAAAGCTGACTCCGAGCACGGGGCGTCGGAGCGCCGACGGCGTGTTTACAAGTTTGCGAGGGGCAGCCGCGTGAGATGAAGTTGCGTTAGCTCTGTAGGAAGCATTCAATGAATGTAGAAAAGAATGTGCCGACGCCCAGCTATGACAAGATGTGAGAAACTGATTGAAAGGATAAGCACCTTGCCACATGATGCGAATGATCGCGAGCTATCATGTCGGCATCGCTTCACGCGTATGCTTTAATTCGATAACTAGGGCAAGGATGAACCACTTGCAACAGCGAGACTTGTTTAAATACGAATTGAAGATGCCTCAGCTAAAATACTGTTTCGGACTAAAGCCTCTAATCCCTACACGAAATCCTCGCGCAAAAACAAATGTAACGGAATAGGTACTCAAGCATGCGATATTGGTGACCCTGTAACCTATGTAACTACGGCTGTGATAACGCACACACACAAAAAAAAAGCAATAACGTGCCAAGGACAAGGCTCTCAAATAACCGCCAGCGAGGCGCATAACCGCGGCTTGCGGCTCTGTCCATACGCTCAGTTCCGATCGTGAAGGCGTGAAGTCCTGTAACGACGCGGCAAATTTCAAGTGTGTAGTTCATTCGAGCAGTCTGACAATCGAAAAAAAAATTTTAAGCGCATCATAACCACTACAGCATTGCCAAAGACACTTCTCGTGTGTATGTTATCGCAGCCGCAAGCAATTTGCAAAAGCGTCGCTGTAATCGGCCTTTCGCTCACGGCTACGTGAATTAGGCTCTTATATATTTGTTTCATCACGGTGGCTGCACGTAATCAAACAAGATTACGTGCAGCCACCGCACCGCCACTCCATCAGAACCTGTCACACTAAACACATCAGGCCTCATCATACCAAATGCGACACGCTTAAATATTCATTCTTTCCGTGGACCATTGAAACTTTGAACGCATTACCAAATGAAATTGTTGAGTGTCGATCTGTGGATGAATTTATCGCGAAACTGGAACCCTTTTTTGATTGTACATAGGCATGTACTCCGCAATGTAAATGTTGCAGGTGCTTGTGTAAATGTATGGAGCTTCTTGATGTCTGATGCCATTTTTGCAAATCTCTGTGGGGTGATATTTATGAATCTATTTTTTATAAAACTATTTACATTGTATGACTAATGTTTCAATTGGCGTAAGCATTCTTTTTTCTTACACTGTAGCGAAGAGCTTTTTATATTGCTTACTAGAGTGGTTACTTGCCAAGCTATGTTTTGTTTTGCATTGTTATCTAAGTTTCTCGTTCGTCCATTTCTACTATTCCCATGCCCATGTGTACTTTTTTTTATCAACCACTTCCTCTATGGGCCTGTACAAAGGCCTGCAGTATTGTTAAATAAATAAAAAAAATTACTTCTACACATCGAGCTGAGCTAACGTGGTGCGCGCTTTGCGGTAAGCGTCATCGCTGTGTGTCCGCACTTTGTTTATGCCAAAAAATTGGTGTCAAGCATTACACTTGACAAACTTGTGACAATGCTATTTCTCTCAAATGAAACAAGCCGCACTAACGTTAAATAATTACACATATGCTTAGTCGTGACGAAAATGTCTGCCGCACAACCGGTGTTTTTCTGTGTCGCAACCAGGCAAGGAGCACCAACGTTCAGTTTTCTTTTTCGCTCTCGACTACATCCCGCTGTTAAACAGTCGAAAACTGGCGACGAGACCGACCAGCTCACATCGGCGGTAGCGTAGGCGAGGCCGGTGCTACCGGCGCAGCCGCAGCTGCCCCGCAGACTTTACCCCGCTGGAACCGGCAGCGCCCTGGTGGCATCGGTGCGAGGAGGGGTCACGCGCGGCCGTAGGCAAGCGCCGCCGGTACTACAGTGCACTAGAATATGGGTAGTGGGTTCAGGAGAGGGCATGCTCCACGCGCCGGCGTGAGGCGGAGAGTGTTGACGGGTCGCGTATGTATGCGGCGGCGCTGCGGTAGCGTGGGCTGTACGCTCGGCGGCTGCGCTCAGCAATATCCCCAGCACTCCCGCCTGCTGCAGTAGCAGCGACTTGCGTTTCCTTTTTTTTACTGTCTTGTTTGCGTCGCTGTGTCGTGTGCTGTTGTTCTCCGCTACCTTGAGCGCAGAATGAAGTAACTCGCGTTTCCTTCGCTGTTCTGCAGCTACAGCACAGTCGATGTGATGCTGTTGCGCAAAGCTCATACTCCTTGTTTAGGATGCAGCGAGAACCACGAAGTGCTTAACCCCGATGCTTACATCCAGAATCGCTAAGTTTGGTGCCGCCAGAAGGCTTCACTTTCTTGTAAAAGTCCTTAATGTGTCACCGAAAGCACCAAAGTAAAAAAAAAAAGAAAAGAATACTTTCACGCGAAGTTGAGTGAATGCTCGTAGTTGTTTCTTCAGCCTATGTTCTCTGAAAGAACACCACGGGGTCGTGTCTCAACAACCATGCACAAAGAATTTAATATATCTGACAGCTGGAGCGAAACAGTCTCACATACCTTGTGGGCAGTGATTTGTACTTTCAACCAGTATTTCTTTATCAGTAAGTATCAATTACATATTTTTTACCTACTCAAAATTTTAAATATCACTTTAATCCCTTATATTTCAGTTAGAAAGTTACAGCTCGGTTCAGATAAACCGGGAATGATTCCCTTCATGCTGAACTTTGTCACATTTGTTTGTTTTTTTTACCAGTAAGGACAAGCAGCCTTGAAGTATACGTGGAATGCGAAATGAATGCGCGCTGCAGGCGATATTTGACAGTTACATAGCTACATATGATGCATCTCGGAACACGCTTACGCTTATCTCGCTGCCATTTAAGTCGTGACACATTTCGAACTTCCTTGCGTGGCGAAGACATGTACGCTGCGACGACAAACGCACGCAGCCGTGCATTTGCCAAATATCACTCGGGACGCTTGAGCAGCGGTGCGCAAGCACGCGTCTATTTCATATTATAACGGGTATTTCGCGATTTTTGTTTCCTTTTCGAAATGCTTGATGTCTGGGTTATCTGAGGCGGATTACTACTTTGCACGGACTTGTTAGCGATTAAAGCAGTATTTATGAAGTCTACTAATTACAAGGAATATTAATTGACACTTAGTCATAAAATGTAGCCGTTGTAAGTACACACGTACGACTACTGCAAGTGTGAATTTAGCTGAGAAATTTTTTCTAGAACTTCTGCCTTTCTCAGAAATTTATTGCATGATGGGACGCCCTATTAATTATGCACTTTCGGGAACGCAAAACACCTGCACGGCTGTAAATAAAGAGTGGGTATGTCATGAAAACATATCTTTCTTGTACTTCCCTTTTATAGAACACGCAAGTGTTGCTTACCAACGCTTTGGTTTCTCCGGAGGGTACGAAGTGATATGTTAAAGCCGCTCAGTAGCTCTCTGCAGCCAGGGAGCCTTGCTATTAATCAATGACAGCACCGGACTTTGGGATTAGCTAGAAGGTCGCACCACCAGGTACGTCTGTCCTTTGCGAACCCGGAAACATCATAAGATGCATCGAATGATAAAAATGGTCTATCCGGAAAAAGCTACGAGTTAGGTCTGCCAACCTATATAACACCTATTTTTGGCGGACTTCTGAAAATCGTGGCCGAAAAGTTGTGCAAAGTTACATATAATCTGGGAATAATCGTTCACGCAATTGATGGTTCGCAATTTTCACTTTTTCAACACCGACTTCTCGCGTACGGAATGATGCAAGGTCGAAACTTATTAGGTAGGGATGCAGCGGCTTCTCCTTTTTATGCCCAGTAAAAATTTTCATGTGCTGACCCCGGCAAGACCGCGCCGAGCTCCCAAAATCAGCTCTCAATCTGTTGACAAACCGTTTATCATAGGAATGTTCTTTTTATGTAAGTAGATCGTCGTTTAGAGACAGCGCACACTTAAAGACACTGAGCGCCTCTGAGCAAATCCGGTCCCATCGAGCCATGCTGTACGGTTTTACAAGCCACAATATCATTTACGTATGCCATTTAGCCCGGCAATTCTTGCGGGCAGCAGTAACTGTTTCACGGGACAGGCACTGAAATGCGGAGCAACAATTCCATGCTGCGACGTAACGTACAGCGCGAGTATGGTACGCGAGCCTGCTCGAGCTTCGTACTGCATACAGCCCATGCTCTACTGGCGCCATCTCGTGCCGTCAACGTGAGAAGCGTCACTCCCGGCCGCTCTCTGAGCCCACTACCCGTATATTCTAGTACACTGTACCGGTACTCACACCTCCCCATTCTAGCCACCCTAACAGAGGCTAGCACTGCCGAGGCGGGCGACCTCAGTGAGGATATCGGGGCGCTATGTCGCTGCGGAAGGTTCGGCTGAGTGGCTGACGCGGGAGGTGCTGTCGTCGCTAGCGCGTACTCCGCAGCAGATCGAGTTGAGGAGGAACAGCAGTGGTAAGGAGGAAGGCGACAGAAATAAGCCCATAGCTGCCTTAGCGCATGGTGCTTCGCTTTATTTATGGTGTGAATGATTTCACAATTGTGTTGCCTAATCAGTGACGCAATGTTAAAAAAACGTCTCAGGGACCCTTTAAGACAGACATAAGCAGGAAACCAATAAAAACCTATAGCACGTATCTTGTGCGTTGCTGAGCAACCAACCCACGGCGCAGGTCATCGGTGAACACATTTTTCTTCATTGCACGGCGGTGAGAAGCGGCCGCACCAGCGAAAACGCAGCGGCTGCTACGGTAGGCGCGCCGGCGGATGCCTACCATGCGAAACCAAAACTCCCGACGACAGCGCCACCGCATCTTCGTGACGTGGGCCAGTGGAATAGGTCTATACAAGGCTATACTATGCTTCACTCTGTGCGCTCCTTCTTTCCCGCCTCCTCAGCCGACCACCGTTTTCCACGTCCTTGCTGTAGCATAGTACACAGGGTACACACATAGAGGGTTTCTTTTTTTTTTTTCCGGAGGAGCGCGAGTCGTTCGCGCGAATCATTGGCACAACACGTGCCTGCCGCGCAGACAGCGTGGGTTCGATTCCCACCCGAAACGGGCTAGCGTTGTGATATCAGTAACGTACATCGCAGCTAAAGCGTTCTGGTATGGCTGCGCGAAATGCTAACTAGGTACGAAGATGAGTTGTTTCAGTTTATCCAGAGAGGACATTGAGGCTTTGTTTCCCCACCCTTCTGTCGCGTACACGAGATGCCGAGTTTTCAGGTCAGGACGTACATTTCACCTCTGAGCTAGCTAAGCCTAGGTCTAAAAATCTTCGTGTATTCTCCGAGATCGTCAACGAGCCCAATGGCGTTCAGAAAGTTGAGGTTGACCAATCGGTTTTCACTTGACTGAGGCGTCCGGTATGGTTGTGCATTTGCGCAGGCGTTCGCAGACTTGCACGGTCTCCAGTTCTTCGAGACGAGCGCCCGAGGACGGGCTCCAAAGTACTCATTTGCTGTAACCACCAATTCCTGATAATTAAAAAGGTAATTAGCGTAATTCCGCTAATTATGCGCACAAGTGCGGAAATTGTTTTGTACTATAGAGGCCACCAACCCGTACACTGGAATGGTACAAAAGAAATTCCCGCGATTTATGTTTTAAATGCGAAGCATTTCTTAGCGAACTTCGGCGAGTTTGAGCGTATCTATCTATATCTATCTATCTATCTATCTATCTAGCCGCCTACGATTTTGTGCTCTCCTGGCCGTTTCGCAAATCGGATGTTTACGAAAATTGGTATGCCACATCATGACTACATCACGAGCATAAATGACAAGTCATATCATGAAATCATGATATGCATGTCATCAGCGGCACGATTTACATGCCACGGTCTTGGTGCTCTCCTGGCCGTTTCGCTAATGGGATGTATATGCGAAAATTGGTATGGCACAACATGACTGCCTAACGAACATAAACGGTAGGTCATAACATGAAAATCATGATATGCATGTCATGAGTGACATGATTTACATGCCCCGGTCTTAGTGCTCTCCTGGCCGTTTCGCTAATGGGATGTATGCGAAAATTGGTATGACAATACATGACTGCCTGACGAACATAAATGGCAGGTCATAACATGAAAATCATGACATGTATGTCATGAGTGACATAATTTACATGCCACGGTTTTAGTGCTCTCCTGGCCGTTTCGCTAATGGGATGTATGCGAAAATTGGTATGGCACATGACTGCCTAAAGAACATAAATGGTAGGTCATAACATGAAAATCATGATATGCATGTCATGAGCGGCATGATTTACATGTCACAGTCTTGCTGCTCTCCTGGTCCTCTCGTTAATGGGATGTATACAAAAATTAGTATGCCAAAATATGACTGCATGGCGAACATAAATGACAGGTCATAACATGAAAATCATGCCATGCATGTCATGAGTGACATGATTTACATGCCAGGCGTTTCGTTAATGTGACTTATACCAAAATTGCTATGGCACAACACGACAGCATGACGAACGTAAATGACAGGTCATAACATTATAATCATGACACGCGTGTCATGACCGGCATGATTTACATGCCGTGGTCCTGGCGCTATACTGCCGTTTCGTTAATGGGATGTATGGGCTCCGTCTACTGACCAGAGGGCACTACGTAGCTCTCGTCGGACGGCTTAGTATCGCTGACATTGGCCACTTGGGTCGCACGTATGAGACACGCGCGCACGGTGGAAACCGAGGCCACTGCGACGCGCGCGTTTCTTCGCTGCTTTCCGGGTGTGCAGCGAACCACACGAACGCTCGCGGCGTCGCCCTTTGGAACAGTTTGCCGCAGGTTTGGAGCGCGCGTCTCAAAGGAATTAAACAAGGTGGGACGGTTGGTGCTGCTATAGCGTTGGAGACGCGCATCGCGTTCGAGTATTTTCCTGTCACAGTCTGCCCAATTTTGCTTCTTCTCTCCGCCAGGCAGTGCATTCTAGCGCTGATGTCGCACATGGAAAACTCGACTGCACGGAGCCTATACGAAAATTGGTTTGGCACAACATGACCCGATCATAAATGACAGGTCATTACATGACAATCGTGACATGCATGTCATTAGCGGCATGATCTACGTGCCACTCGTTTCCTTAATGGGATGTATACCAAAATTGCTATGGCACAACACGACTGCATGACGAATGTAAATGACAAGTCATAACGTTAGAACCATGGCATGCGTGTATGAGCGGCATGGCTTACATGCCACAGTCTTGGTGCTCTTGCGGCCGTTTCATTAACTTCGTATGTACGAAACTCGGTATAGCGAGGCGATGCTAATCGATTTTGCGTTCCTTATGCGTGCTTCGCATTTCCTTGATTCCCACTGCACGTGGGATCTGCCAATTTTTTCTAATTTAAAAAAATGTGTTGGAACTAAAAAAAATTACAGCATATCCGCGGAGTGAATGATGATGAGTGGGCGAAGCTCGGGATGTTCATCGTAGATCGTTCCGAGTTCCGGATTAATTTAGTTAACGCGTACGCTACGAATCCTCATGGTTCAACTATGCACAAGTGAAATCTCCCACCGGCACTTCATTGCCAGTCAAGGTCCAGTGCCTATATATATATATATATATATATATATATATATATATATATATATATATATATATATATATATATATATATATATATATATATATATATATATATATGGGTTGCCGGTGAACGCTTCTCCAACGCGAGCAGTCGGTATTTCTCAGTCAAGAAACTCGCTAGGAGACGCTGCCTGCGCCAACGTCTCTCGCGGGTGAGGGCGCGTTCTCCTTCTTTGCGAGCCGGTAGAGCGTTCCTCTATAGACCCTTTCACCGGCGGGTTCCCGACGACCTGCAAACCGGTTCGCGCCCCTAGGATGCTTCCGGTCGCTGGGGTCCCCAAGCGCTGCGATCCTGCGTTCTATTGTTGTTGTCCTCACCTCCAGAAAGAGTACAAAGGGACGCAAGCACTTGCCCCTCGCCGGAAGTAGCCTGGGGTATGCGAGGGACGCGTTTGTTTGTAAGCAGTGAAAGGTATAGTTCCTCTAAGAAACAACGTTTCCATAGCCAACACGCGCCTTTCGCTCTCTCTCTGTCTCTCTCTCTCACACACACAAGACAGCAGAGGCACGCGCCGAGGGCGAGCGCGTGCCTCCCAGCACGCGGTTACGCCTGACGACTGACGCCTGACGCGTGACAAGGTTAGACTAAGAGGAGCTTCGCCTTTAAAAACGCCCTGTATAAAGCCCACCTTTACCGCCATACTCCAAGTCTGTCGGTGGCGTGGTTGGTAAAGCTTCACAGATTTCTTGGTGGACCTAGGCATAAAAACAATTTCGTGTTAAAATGGATGAAGGAAAAGCATACCCTTCTGCTTGTTCAGGCCGCCTTGGTTATGAGCATGCTGACGTATGGCCTTCCGTACCACCCAGTCAACAAAATTGAGGAAAGCCAGGTGAACACCTTGTGGGATGCCTAGTGCGCCGAAGTAAGAATCCCACATAACAACAGAACAACGGGTTTATTAGATGCGAAGCAGCTCTTTGACTAGCCTGTGTAACGTTGTCCCTCCGAACCACAATCATCATCATCATCATCATCCTCCGCACAAGCGCGAGGCAACGCGCTTCCCTCAGCGCAGGTGTTGGAGCGGTGCCAAATAGGTCACGCCGCAGCTGGGCGTTGACGTCACGCTCCCCTCGCATGCTTCCCTCGCAGGTGCGCGCATACATCACTCTCTCCCTCACCCGCCGGAGCGCCCGCAGCTGCCGGCTCCAACGCCCGCTCGCCTCCCGTGTCTGCTTTTCAAACAAACGTTAACACCGGTAAACGCTACACCGACTTTCGCTTCAAACTGTTCTTCCAGCACCCGCGTTAGCGCCGTTCAACCCGTGACGCCACCCGTGCGCAACGTTGCTGCTTCGCATCCCATCAGGGTTCCCTTCGGGGAGATGGTCCAAGTTTTTTTGTTTTTTTTTTTCATTTAGCAACTGCAGCGGATGAGCATACCCGAGGCTACGCTCGTCCGGGTAGCGAAAGGTAAGAAGGAGAGAGTTTCCAATCTGCGCAGCCTGCTTCTGTAGCCACCGTCGGTGACGCTGCGGTAGTAGGGATGGTAAAATCGATGAACGATTAATCTATTAAATGTACACAATTAATCGATTAATCGTCATCGATTTCCCCTTTCAATTAATCGATTAAAACTCTTCGATTTATCGATTACGGCACCACCCCCAATCCCAACACCGTCCATTGGCCGGAGCGCATGACTGCTATAGGCGCGCGACGCAGAGACGCAGATGTCGAGCTCATATTTCTACGCAAGTAGAAGGAGCCCGGAGCTGCAGGCGGCCATACCCCATAGAGATAGAAATGAACTTGACTCCACCTCCGTCGCCTACACCGTTTTATTGAACCCCCAGATTTTACTTGCTTCTTGTGTAAGTGCCACATTGTAATATGCGCTGCTTATTTCTTGTCTGGTTCAGTTCTTATTGCCGTTTGTATTTTACTCCTTAGCGAATTAAAGATTATTTGTCACCAATAAAAAAAACGAGAGATAATGTATCGGAAGGTAAGAAGGGTGGCCTGATCTAGTGCGCCCAGGCCTTCTACTCTACCTTGGGGACAACGCAACAGGGGAACAAGAGTGATGAAGCATGATGATGGAGATAAGAATGAGTGATCCGTGTACACATAATAAGATATGACTGCTTGCGCAAAGGGGACAAGGACGCCAGTAATCATATTTCGTTACGCTTGATGCCAACTAGCCGAACTGTCCGCCTTAACGCCTATATACTCTTTGATAACTAATTTTAATTTCCCTGCAATGCAGTTAGCCGAACTTCTGGCAGCTATTCACTTCTGCAAAACAGCGTGCTATGACGCGGAAAATGTCGACTCAGCTCTCTTGGCATAAACACGCATAATAGTCAAACCCCAGCACGTGTAACTGGGGCCTCGCCTCCACTCGAGACGTGACAGCGGCCGCCATTAGTTGGGCGAATATGCTGTGCAGGGAAACGCACTCGAGGATTATGAAAAAAAAAAAGTCTGATTTGATTTGTGTGGTTGAACGCCCCAAAACTAGCTCTGATTATGAGAGACGCCGTAGTGGAGGTCTCCGGAAATTTCGACCACCTGGAGTTCTTTAACGTGCACCGACATCGCACAGCACACGGGCATCAGCATTTCTACTCCATCGAAATGCAGCCGCCGCGGCCGGGATGCCATATTAAAGGGGTCGTGAAAAGAATTTGGAGATGCCGGTTTGTAATTTTCACTGCTTCAATACGCATTCGACAAGCCGATTCCGAAATATTTCGGCGAAATATTCAGTGCACATTTAACAACGCCCATTTTAAATCTCAGCTTTCTTGCTCTCCCGAAACGACTATGCGACACTACCGGCCGGCGTGGTACTATTTGGTGACGTTGAGTTAAGATACTTTTAAGTTCAAAGGCACAATGAACTCGCGTTTGCTCTAAAGGATCGATTTACTTGAAAGCTAGAAAGGAAGAAAATACTTGGAAACCGTGCGGTGCCACCATTCGGAAGAAAAGTGGCAGCACGGTTTGTTGTACCATGGCCTCCGAGGGGGCGCCAATCTCGGAGGTATGACGGCTACTAAGATGACGTCATCTGCAGAGTTGAGGGGAACGCGCGCAGTAAAACCGAAACCGCGTTTTTTATCGCTCTAAATCAACGCACACGGTGCAACGGAACAATGCATATTGTTGATTGGAGGGTCAGGACCCCGAATACGCACTTAGTACAAAATGTTCAGAAAACGTTTCACGACCCCTTTAAGAAGGTCTAATAGTCGCATAATGCACAGAAGCTAGTTTCGCTGCATTTAAGTCTAATAGTCGCTTTTCATAATCCGCAACTTTGCGCATTGATATACAGAACGACTAGCATCCACTTCATTTCTATACAAAAAAATTGGCAGATCCCACGTGCAGTGGGAATCAAGGAAATGCGAAGCACGCATAAGGAACGTAAAATGGATTTGCATTGTTGTCTCGCTATACCGAGTTTCCTACATATGAAGTTAACGAAACGGCCGCAAGAGCACCATGACTGTGGCATGTAAACCACGCCGCTCATACGCGTATGTCATGATTCTCACGTTATCACTTGTCATTTACGTTCGTCATGCAGTCGTGTTGTGCCATAGCAATATTGGTATACATCCCTTTAAAGAAACGAGTGGCATGTAGATCATGCCGCTAATGACATGCATGTCACGATTTTCATGTTATGACCTGTCATTTATGATCGTCATGCAGTCCTGTTGTGCCAAACCAATTTTCGTATAGGCTCCGTGCAGTCGAGTTTTCCATGTGCGACATCAGCGCCAGAATGCACTGCCTGGCGGAGAGAAGAAGCAAAATTGGGCAGACTGTGACAGGGAAATACGCGAACGCGATGCGCGTCTCCAACTCTATAGCAGCAGCGACCGCCCGTCCCACCTTCTTTCGTTTCATTTCCTTTGCGCGCTCCAAACCTGCGACAAACTGTTCCAAAGGGCAACGCCGCGAGCGTTCGTGTGGTTCGCAGCACGCCCGGAAAGCAGCGAAGAAACGCGCGCGTCGCTGTCGCCTCGTTTTCCACCGTGCGCGACTGAGCCGTCGGACGAGAGCTACGTAGCGCCCCCTGGTCAGTAGACGGAGCCATCCCATTAACGAAACGGCAGTATAGCGCCAGGACCATGGCATGTATGTAAATCATGCCGGTCATGACACGCGTGTCATGATTCTAATGTTATGACCTGTCATTTACGTTCGCCATGCTGTCGTGTTGTGCCATAGCAATTTTGGTATACATCCCATTAACGAAACGCCTGGCATGTAAATCATGCCGCCCATGACATGCATGTTATGCTTTTCATGTTATGACCTGTGATTTGTGTTCGTCATGCAGTCATATTGTTGCATACCAATTTTCCTACACATCCCACTAACGAAACGGCAAAGAGAGCACAAAGACCGTGGCATGTAAATCATGTCGCTCATCACATGCATGTCATGATTTTAATGTTGTGATCTGTCGTTTACGTTGATGATGCAGTCATCTTGCGGTATGCCAGTTTTCGTATACATGCCGTTAACGAAACGCGTGGCGTGTAAATCATGTCGCCCATGACATGCATATCATGATTGTCATGTTGTGACCTGTCAGTCACGTTCGCCATGCAGTCATGTCGTGGCATACCAATTTCCGTATACATCCCATAAACGAAACGGCCAGGAGAGCACCAAGACCGTCGCATGTAAGTGATGTCACTCATGACATGCATGTCATGATTTTCGTGTTATGACCTGTCATTTATGTTTGTGATGCTGTCATGTTGTGGCATGCCAATTTTCGTATACGAAACGCGTGGCATGTAAACCATGTCATTCATGACATGCATGTCATGATTTTCGTGTTATGACCTGTCATTTATGTTCGCCGTGCAGTCATATTGTGCCATACCAATTTTTGTATACACCCCATTAACGAGATGACCAGGAGAGCACCAAGACTGTGACATGTAAATCATGCCGCTCATGACACGCATATCATGATTTTCATGTTATGACCTGTCATTTGTGTTTGTCATGTAGTCATGATGTGGCATACCAATATTCGTAAACATCCGATTAGCGAAACGGCCAGGAGAGCACCAAGACCGTGGCATGTAAATCATGCCGCTCATGACATGCATGTCATGATTGTCATGTTATGACCTGTCATTCATGTTCGTCATGTAGTCATGATGTGGCATACCAATATTCGTAAACATCCGATTAGCGTAACGGCCAGGAGAGCACCAAGACCATGGCATGTAAATCATGCCGCCCATGACATGTATGTCATGATTTTCATGTTATGACCTGTCATTTATGTTCGTCATGTAGTCATGATGTGGCATACCAGTTTTCGTAAACAACCGATTAGCGAAACGGCCAGGAGAGCACCAAGACCGTGGCATGTAAATCATGTCGCTCATGACATGCATGTCATGATTTTGATGTTATGACCTGTCATTTATGTTCGTCATGTAGTCATGATGTGGCATACTAATTTTCGTAAACATCCGATTAGCGAAACGGCCAGGAGAGCAGAAAATCGTAGGCGGCTAGATAGATAGATAGATAGATAGATAGATAGATAGATAGATAGATAGATAGATAGATAGATAGATAGATAGATAGATAGATAGATAGATAGATAGATAGATACGCTCAAACTCGCCGAAGTTCGCTAAGAAATGCTTCGCATTTAAAAATGGCCTTGTAACATTTGGTAATTCATTTGGTAATTCTGTATGGTCGCCTATTTCGGGTGAAATACAGCTTTCATCTATTGCTTGTACTCCCACGTCAGCCAACGAAGAGGCCGCCGTCTACTGTTGTGGCACGAATGCAAGACAGTCGCGAAATACTATGTGTTCTTATCTCTGATACATTAGACAGCGCTCATAAGTGGAGCTGTGCGCGCGATTGAAAAGGTGCGCGGCGACCGGGTGAAACCTGTGCAGTATACTGGCACAGCTGCCGCTTATTCTAGCCGGGACGAAAAACTCGTGTCACTCTATTTCCCGCAGATGCCTGTACTGATGGCTTGTTTGAGACCAGCATGCTGCTGTGCAATCTCGCATGAGTGACCTCAAGGAAGAGATGACGTCAGTTCGTATGTCACAAAATAGTGCCTATTTCGAAGTAAAACCGGGCGTCTGAAGCCCAAAACAACAACAAGAAAAGGGCGCTCGGAGGAGGCACCCAAAGTCACGCCGCGCCAAAGGCCAGAATGTTGTAGAAGCTTTCTTACAGCGGCGAGCGCGCGCGTGGGACAGACGTAAGGAGAGAGGGGAGGCGGAGAGTACACACCGACGCTCCTCGCGCAGTGAGAGAGAGAAAGAGGCGCCGCCCCAAGGGAGAAGGGCCTAGAATGGGCGAGAAGGTTCCCAACTATGTGTGTGCTTTGAGTCACGTGGCCCTGCGGAACATTCTAGCAACGCTTCCCAGGGCTATAAAAGCAGTCGGACACGGGCCGCAGTAGAGGAAGAGAAGAGAGTAGAAGAGTGGCAAGCAAAAAGAAGAAACAAGAAATCGTGCGCGACTCGGACTCCGTTCCACGAGCCAGCTGACAGGCCACCTGCAAGCTTCGGACTGAGAAGACGCCGAGTGCCTTGGTGAATAGGATTCTTTTGTGTTTTGGTCTTTGTTGCAGTGCATGAGCTTGTTAGTGTGGTTGGCTTTGTGTATCTTTGTAACCCATCTGTGTTGAGTTTGAGAAAGCCGTGTTGTGTACGATTTGTGTAACTGCCTATTTGATGAGAATATGTTTGTTTTGTTTGACTACCCTTGGCTCTGACTCGGCCTTTGAACCACTGCTGGCGTTTTGCTAGTGTGCTAAAGGGGACCAAAAAGCTTATTGTCCAAGCTTTCGTGGAATCTTTTTCGGGGAACCAAGACATTGGTTCTTGGAATTATTTCCGGCGATCGCGTCCCGTACATCATTGCACGGGTTTGGTGACATCGTAGTTATAGCATTATCGAGGGCTTCCACAATATCTAACAGACAAGCCGAGAAATATGGCCGCGTCTACAAGAGTGACCGTCTTTAACTTTCCTTTCCTCCTCGTCTCTTTTTTTTTTTTTTTTACATTTCTCAGGATTTCCTCACCCTCGGCCACACTGCATGTTTCCGGTGCGACTTTCCAACTAGTGCGCCTCCGATTTCGGTTTGCTCTAGTAGGCAGACTTCGAGGAAATACGACCTTCTGCCGAATCGTCCGTGGATCATGGCCACCCACGGAATCTTCGACCTTTGACAACATCCAAAGACGACGGGTTCCCTGTGTTCAGTGGGCGAAAGTGCGAATATTCACGTTGCCGCTAATGCGCACATGTGATCTCTAGCGCGTCGGATACTTGTGTCGATATCAAATACAAGCAACGCCCCTCCAACGACAAGGCATCATTTTTCAAGCACTTATAAAAAATGTCGATTAATCGATTAATAGAATAAAACATCACAGCGAGAGCAATTAATCGATGAAAGGCTAAATCAACGCACGATTAACGATTAATCGATTAAAAAATTTAATCGGCCATCCCTATGCGGTAGTACTGCATTTTATCGGACACGCGGTGCTGCGTGTAGCCGGGTTCCGCTGCGCTGGATGACACGGCTGCGCGGAAATAGGCGCGGAGTATGCCGCCACAACATTATTATAAGCGCTTTTAACGCAGCACTCGGTCCGTCCATCAGTACACCGACCGAGCAACTGTTAGCACTCGGTGTACATAACACCTATGCTGACCTCGGTGCAATGATCCTCATCTCTCAGAGCAATCGCCTAATTTAAACTGCAGCAGGCACGACAATACACAATAGGATAGGAATCTCTGCCTATTTCCAGCACCTTGATCAGGAGCTGGTCGATGTACCTCCAGAGGTCTGCAGGCATATTTCGGTCGCGCCAGTGCCAAAAAATATGCAGCACGACTATTGCGCTAAAAGACGTGCTGCGGGAGTCAAATGGCACCGAAAACAGTTCAGATCAGCGTACGGCAGAGCATACGTCGATGGACTGGCACAAGTACGTAATTACGGTTGTCGACAACAACTTGATGCTGCTGACGAGCGCCTCCCTACGTACGACATCGGTCACAGAGGCACAGGCAACTGCCATAGCCTTAGCATTGAGGCTTCGTTAGCCTATAGGGGAGAGTCATCAGTTATTCTGACTCATGAAGTATGTCGGCTATTTTTTAACCGGTCTGTTTCCCGCCACGGCGCTTAGGCTACTAGGACCCAAACTCATTCGCCACCATCGGTTCATCTGGTGCCCGGGACACGCAGGGCTTGAAGGCAACGAAACGGTGGACATTCTAGCTCCCGCGTTTTGTAACCGAGTGGAGGATCCCTCTAATTGGTTGGCCATGCCCATTCTAGCTCGGGAGATCCTTGTCCACAAGCGCTTCACGCGACAAAAATACGCGATGCCTCATAAATCCCTTAGCGGCGAAGATGCCGCCGAGAGAGAGAGAAGAGGTGGCTGAATAGATAGGAAGAGATAAGTAGCGGAAAGCAACACCCGTACAGAAGAGCGCGCGCGCGGAGAAGGGAAGCTATACTCCGTTTCATATATCAGGTGCAACGCTGTCAAAGATAGTGCTCTTGTTTGCACTGTGTACTTCCACGACCAAAAAGTAGTGCGTTGCTCGCGGTGAGTCAGGAACAATAAATACTTTGCTGGCAGCCAAAAGCACAATACATTTGTCACCGGATGATTATAGTTCGTTTAAGGAAAGGACGTTAATTTCTGCAGCCCATGTCGGCAGCACGATATGGTACCGTACGGGTAAGGGATGGGACTGAAAGAGATAGAAAAGAGACAAATCCCTTAGTGCAGGGCTCCGGAAATTTTGACCACCTTGGTTCTTTAACGCGCGCTGACAGCGCATCATACACGGGCCTCTGGCATTTTCGTCTCCATTGAAATTGCCACCGCCACGGTCAGGATCGAACCCGCGTATCTTTTGTGGCAGCCGAGCACCGTAACCACTACACCAGCGCGGCGGACTGCCATCAGCTTGACAGAAAACTCTCGAATTGCTGGGCAAGCAACTGAAACTTGCGAGTATGTATTTTTATGGTTTTAGTTTGTTTATCGGAGCAAGACACCTCTCGTTTGCTTTTTCATTACGGACTACTTGCGGGGCCTCAATAGCGTTGCAGCTGATGTATGAAACGGGGTATAGGGATGCAGCAAATAGCGTCTCTTACTCGCTTCAACCGAACCGCTCACTCTTTCTTACGAGCTACAACAAACACAAAGCGGGTGCGCTGGTTTGACACGGATCCCATCGGACGCTACCACAACTTCCATGAAAAACTATCGGACAATCCCAACTCTATCATAAACCCTCTGTCCATGGCTTGGATTAAAAGAACAGTCGTCTATAGATGCAGATGCCAAATTGGAAGCGCGTGTAATGCATCAAACTACAATTTACGGACCACAGCAGCCTGGTCTGTGCGCACTGGGACCCCATCTGGTGGACGCTGGATCGAAGCATCTTTGATAACTAATATCGTATTTCATGGTGCGCGCACTGCAATGATATCGGCTCACATGGTCATAGAGTTTCCTACTAAAATACTAGAGGGAAAACTGGCGCTAGTGTCTACGGGAGTTTCAAACAAGGCGGTTGAGCCAGCATGGGAATGATGGGTATTACATGGATTTGCCTAGTCTTCGTTCTTCTGGCTTCATATGGCTTTGCGACTTCCAAAAAAATGTCGTTTACGACAAAATATTGCAATAAAACGGAAGATTTTGGAATAACTGTGTGCGTGCGCAGGTACTAGTTGCTTTTTCGCGATTAGAAAGGTACGGAATGCTCAGAAATTTAGCAATACTGTGCGATATGGCAATGTTGCCTCCTATGCTTGTGCCCAGATTTAGCAGCGTCCATATAGGTTTAACTTCCAGATGTAGTTGTGTTCGAACTCAAAAATAAAGATTTTTGCGCTTGAAAGTGACGTGCTGACAATTTTCAAGTATGTAAAAGGTAGATGTGTCTTCTAAATATAACAAACGGGCTTTTGCTCGCTTCTTTTAGTGCAGGGCAAGTGCTCCACTGTGTTTTTACAAACTATATGCATAGGTCAAGCCCCTGCGCGAGGCCGTAGCAAGAGCGCAGTATCGCCCATCGCTTGGTGGTTGGTTTTGTGAAAAAACGTGAACAACCGTGCCGTTAAACCCCATCGGAAACTGCCCCTGAGCTTTGATCTGAGCTGACTTTTTGAGCGTCGTCCGCAGGCGCGTCTGCCTATCGTCCACTGGGTGTCTACTACGCGCGATAACTGTGCGCCTGCTCGGCGCGTTCGGTCGGCGTTGAATTAATCAGACAGCGGAAATGAAATGCCGTAGTACACGATATACGAACAGCCTTTTGACAAGGGATGTATGTCACCCGTGAAAGCGACCCTACGGTTACAGATTCTATCGCATCTGATACAAAAGAAAAGAAAAAAAAGACAGCAAAGCCGCATCGATAAAGCTCACGAGACGCAGCGCGAGTATTTCTAAAGTTTGGTAAAGTACCGCTGCAAATAATATGTGTAGCCATCCATCAACAAACACAAGAACGAAACACTGTATATCACCTCATCAGCATGTACTTTGGTACATGCGGCAGTCTGATCATCTCTAGCAGTAAAGCCATTAAAGCGTACACTACAGCAGCTGCCTTTGTCGCGTAATGAAAGAGTGTAGTAACGTCACTCGCGTCACTGAAGATAAAAAACAGGAATAAACAAATCCACCAAAACGTATGAAGCTGCAGGCACAAAGACTAGACACATCATTCCCATGGCAGCTTCACGATCGCAGCGCCAGTTTTCCCTCTAGTATTTTAGTAGGAAACTCTATGCACATGGTCACAGGATCCACCAAGATTGCTCAGCACTGTTTCTTTACCGCGCTGAAAAAGTGTTGCAGAGCCCCCTGAACACACCACCATAGCCCTTGCCACGTGAGCCTTAGCCCAGAGAACACCACAGACGCTTATGAAGTAATGACGAGTCAGCTTACTAGTCGTCGTCCATAGTAGCGAGCACACTGACTGGTCTGCGCAATGCAGGCGGCGAGACGTACACTTCCTCGAGACGTTGTAGAGCGACGTATCGACGAAGCTGGACGGTCAGGTATGTAGCCCCGCCCCTGCGATCAAACGATGCCACAGAGATTCTAGCTGGCCAAGTTTAGAAGTACTCTTATCATCCTCGAAGCGGTTCCCTCCCTCAAAGATAAAACGGAATCGAGGGCAGGGTAGGGATATCAGCAGAGATTGCGGCGTGAGAACCCCGACCGTTCTATCTCGCTACGGCAAACACGGCCGTGAAGTAAGCCTTGCTTTTACAAAGAGCCCAACTGCATTACAGAATATGCTGCACTTTTATGTTTAAGTATTGAAAGACCGAGGAATACCGGAGCAGACAACGCCAGCAGACCCGTTTAATGTGCAGGCACTCGCCAGCCTCATGCACGAAGAAGATGAAGAATAGGGATGATGATGGTTATGTGCAGATGAGAGCGATCAAGTACGTTAATGTGCACACCAAGAGAGGCAAAGCACGGCAGTGGAAAGCGCGACAGATAGTAAGATGAGGCGATGAAGTAAATTTCCGGGCGTTAAAGGGCAACTCCGGCGGTTTTTTCACCATTTTCTGATATCAATGTTTTCTAATAGTACTGATAGTCCTGTAGCAGCCAGGGTGGTTCGATTTGCTCAGAAGCGCACCAATAATTTTAAATAACCTACCGAAAGGCGTGTTCAAACCGAAACCGAAACGGGTAGACGCTTCTTGCAGGGTATGCGATGACGTCACAACCTTCCCGCATTCAGAAATATGGAGAAAAATGAGAGTGGCGAGGTCATCCGACGATGTATTGAGTTATGCCAGCTTTTCTGAACTTGACAGCGACGATTTGAACGCTGAAGTACCGCCGTTTTGCTTTTGATGTCCCGCAGGCTCGGGTAGCCAGCATTGAAGGTGATGACGTCAAAAACACAGGGTGGCCCGCAGGGGAATCCGCTAAAAAATTTTAATATTCGTTTCCAGGAAAACTAACTGACTTGCAACCGCCTGGTTTGGCATATATTAGTACAGTGCCGAGGAGAATACATACTGAAAATTTCATTAGGATCAGTACACACTGAAAAATCGCCGGAGTTGCCCTTTAAGTGAAATGCGCTAGCGCAGGACAGGTCAGAGTGGAGATCCTTGGGACAGGCCTTCGCGCTACAAGAGACATAAGCTAGGATGATGATGATGAGATGATGATGATGATGCACCTTCGGTTGGTGGGGAACACCCCGGACTGCCTCAAAATGCGAACAAATTGCGACATACGAACATAAAAACTGCCTCGCCAGGTTGGTCTAGTGGCTATGGCACTCGGCTGCTGATACGAGCGAGGATCGAGGGATACTGTCCAGGCATTTCGATGGAGGCGATATGTTGAGGCCCGTGTTTAACGTGCGATGTCAGTTGACGTTAAAAAAACCCCAAATGGTCAAAATTTGCGGAGCCCTACACTATGGCATCTCTCATCGTCATACTTTGGTTTCGGTACGTAAAACCCTAGAAATGAATCAATCAAACAAACGTAAAAATTGCCAATATACTATACTCGGGCACACAACTCAAAATAGACCAGGGATGAATATACATGGTTCGCTTGTTTGAAGCCTGTCGTATTTGCTTGCGTAATAGCAGCACTGGTTATTCGCTTTAAGCTTTCTTATTCTAATATATTTAATTGCAAATTCATTTGTCTCAGGCTAAACTATTATTTTAAATAATGTCTCCGGAATCCTGAAATCCGGAGTAGGAATTACGTAGGCTGGATGCCAATTTGCTGATTGCTGGATGCCAATAATGGGGTCATCACTGTAGTAGATACATCATGCGGGAAACATCAACGATTCTTGGCATTTTGACTCAATGGGCGAAAGCACCTATGGAAAGCGATTTGCTTTATCTAATCAGAGATGCATTTCATAGCTCATATTCGTTCGAGTAATTTAGTGGCACTTCATCGTTTCATTGTGTTAGAACATTTGTCAATCATCCCTTTCTTTACCATTTTCTTGTTCGCCATAAGAGCTGCGCCCTTTCCTGTCGCGTACTCCTTTCCTTTTTGCACCTTAATCTTGCCGTCGTTGGCACACACTCAAGAGGAGGGTTGGCCACACTGCAGTTAATCATATATGTAAATTTCATTTCATTTTGTTTATTACTCGCAGCGCCGTTCAGGTGTTACAGAGAGGAGGGGAGAAAAAGCTTAAAAAGTAGTAACAGCCGGTGAATAATAACAGCATCTTTGAATTTAGCAGGATCCTTGATGACGACGACGGAGGAGGGCAGGTGATTCCAGTCCGAAGCAGGTTTTGGGACGAAGGATTTTAAGTATTGGTATGCATGTGTCATCTCCGTCAGTCCAGTGAAAGAAACCAGAGATGCACATTCAATTTTCACTTCTTATTTTCGAATAAAGCATAATCAATAATACATAAAAACACACTTGTCTAATTTACATCGCTAATTCGCTAATTATGAGTCCAAATCACATCATATTCCACGTTCGTAAAGGATAGTAAAGTCCGAATTACTTTCTTGGTGGTGGCATCCGACATCGTAGGGGATCACTCACTGGAGCCCTCGGGGCGTGGCCGGGGAAGCGACTTGAACCCAGGGACCGGAGTGTAGCCGATGCGGACTCGGCCCGGACGAGCGTCTTCTCTTCGCCAGAGCCAAATTTCGAATGCCCCGAGCTCACGTCGGCTTCTTCCCAATTATTGCCGCCCTCTCCCGTGATTGCTCCGGTGGTCGTGCGTGGATGAGGAGCCTGTCTTACCGCTGCGTCCGTGCGCGCGGTGTTTATAGTGGACTTCGCACGGCGCCGAGACCCGCGGGACCCGCCCAAGGGTCAATCAACTCAGGTGCTCTGCTGTGCGATACGGGAGGCGCACTCATGAGGACGCACTATCTGGCGTCGTCTTCTCGACGTTTGGCCGATATTCACTGAAAAATTCACTGAGCAAGTCCGTTTGCCGATATTCACTGAACAATTCACTAAGCCAGTCCGTTTTAACAGGCACAATCGTGGCTCGACTACAGCAAGACTTGACAACAGCAAGACTTGACAACAGCAATGTCTTGACAACAGCAAGAGAATCTGCAGGCGCTTTGATCTTCCCTCCGAAAAACGAAAATGCGATGTTTAAAAAGCCTCACAGGACAACGTTGACTGCCGTGGAGCTTGTGCTCTACGCTGTACATTCTGTAGGCATTCTGTACATTCTGTACATCGAACAAGAACAGCCACTGAACTGGGCCATCTTTACAAACTCTAAGCCAGCCCTTCAGTGTCTTTTGTGTGCTCTACGTCGGAGGCAGCAAGACCAACTAGCACGTGAAGTAAGACAGATGCATCACTAGCCAGCAGACAAAGCCCATGACGTAACATTTCAGTGAATACCGGACCACTGTGGAATCATCGGCAACGAGAATGGCGATCATTCTGCTAAACAGGCTCACGAAATTGGAGTGCAGGAAGCGACCCCACTATCACTAACGGACGCAGCAACAAATATTCGGTTGCTCGTGTGGGATATGACTCTGTCGATGTGGAACACTCCTGGTTTACTGCACACCCGCCTTCACCGCCTAGGCCCACCCCTCCAACATCAAGTTCCATCAGGACTACCACGCTCAGAAACAACCGTTTTCTGTGGTCTTTGGCTAAAGTTGTCATTTGCCAGAGCCGTCAGCATATGGCTTTGGAATGGCAGATAGTGATCAGTACGGCAGCGAGGAAACGATCGCTCACATCCTCTGCGATTGTCCCGGCACTCCACCCAACGAGAGTCCCTCTCCGCAGAAATGGCACGCCTCGATGGCCGACAGCTATCTGAACAAACAATATTTGAATGCCGCAACGTTAGTTTCGCAACATAAAGCGTCAAAGGCGCTGCTCAAGTTCGTGCGAGCAACAGCCTTCGTTGAACGACTTTTGATACCGCCGTGTTTGTGTGTGCGCGCGCGCTTAGGTGCCCCTCTATTTCTTTCTCTCTTTTCTTTCTTACCTTTTGTGTCTCCCCTTAGCCCTTCTCTAGTACAGCGTTGGGAAGATGAAATTTTTCTCTTGTTATACCTCCCTGCGTTCCGCACAATTTTTGTATCTCTCTTTATCTCGATTAACTTTCTATTTCCTTCGTTCGTATATATTTGTTACCATCAAAACGTTAATTAATTTCGCTAATTTCGTCAGAAGGTATGGTTAGATTAATGCTAAGGACTTTATGGATAAACACAGCAGCTACATCCGGCTACAACGGAGAAGCGGAAGAGAGGATTGTTCATAATATGTAGATTTCCCAACCAATGCGGAGCACCGTTAAAACACTCTCGTGTACGTGCCTTCCATCGCTGCAGTCAACTGACGCGGTACGCCTTCGACGTACTGGCCATGTTATCTACATCGCAGGTTTGGAGGAGTGGTGGAAAATCAAAGGGCGAACACAATCAGACATTTCGAAACGACAGCGAGCGATGCTTTATCGCTGGAAAGGAAATAACCTGCCATGGAGAGTCATACCATGCGCGCAGCCAGCTTTCGCAATCCACGATTCCGTGAAAGTGTTCGTTTCGCGTTCACAGGAAGGACGTCGTCGAGCGTAGCCTCCTAGATAATTGCAACTATTGCAACTACTACAACGCCTCCTCGATAATGCACTTTTCCTCAAATAACAACTTTTTACTCCCTAAGATCCGAACTAACTATGGTTCTCAAAGACTAGCTTTTGCTCTAATCAAACTGTGGAATTCTTTTCTATACAACATTAGGAGTGCTTTTTCTGTATCATCATTCCAACATCAGCTTCGCATATTCATTTTTAATCAATAAGACCACTTATTGAATGTTCTTAAATTACTAATTTAATTCTGTCGTTTTGATTGGATTTGATTGGTGTTTGCTTTGTATTCTGTTACATTTTCTCATCCTTGCTGTTTTATGCTTTCCGTTATATTACTGTTTGCCTAAATATTTGATTCGCTCTGTTTTTTTCTTTTTTTCTTGTTTCATTTCTTACTTTGTACTATTTGCTGTTCGCTGTTAAGTAATGCTGCTTTTTCTACCATTATAATAAGGCCCCCCAACAGTGTTTACAGTATGGGACCTTTCTCTGTATCAAAATTGTTTATTTCCGTATATGTCTATTTCTGTATATGCATCAACTTTAAACTTCAATTCAAATTCGAATTCAAACTACCAACGCCTCCTCGATAATGCAACTACTACAACGCCTACAACGACACCTGTTCCGCAGGCTATGCCTGTGTCGTTGAAGGCGTTGCAGTAGTTGCATTATTTGCAGTAGTTGTAGTCCGCAGGACATTCATTGGTTCATTGGCTCAGGTGGCAGGTCACGTGATATCGCTTTGACATATCAGGTGTAAGCGCGTGTGCTTCAAATCTGGCAGCGGATATTCACCCTGTATTCAGTCCAGGCACCTTAGATTTTCTATCGAAAAAAAAAAAGAAGTAAAGCATGAAATAACTCTTGTCTCCTGAGCTACGCAGGAACTTACAACCCCACAAAATATAGCGCCAAGGCCAACAATCATCCAAGCAATGATGTAAAAAGCCATCGAAACTACGATGATGAGCATGGCGACCGCCGTATTTGAATCAGTGGCCAAACAAATCGACGAATTTAAAAATGAAGTAGCGGAAGAGCTACACCTGGCGACAACTTCCCGTGGCAGTCCAGACAAGGGTACTTTGGCGGGGTTCCTGCACATCTGTTAATACGCCAAGTAGTCCGTTCGCGGAAAATCTTGATTTCTGTTTTGCAAGCGCATCCAGCATGCGTTTTTGAGGCGATCATCTCTAACTTTAATCCAAAGCGACCCCATTGTAACACACCTTGATCTTCCAGCCACTCAAATCTGCATGCGGACATACAGTACAATTTCTAATCGTTTTTGAGAAGGTTTTGTGCTGCGAGGGAGCGTAGGAAGGGTAGGGACTTAATAAGTGATGTTGAACCAAACGGTTTTATTTTGGAAAATCTTCAGCGGGTGCAGAACTGCACAATTATAAATCCCATACGTAAAAGTAACAAGCCGTTTCCACAATTCCGTAGCGTACAGAGTCGCTATTGGAATTTCTCTGCTCTCAGGGACGCAATAACTCAATTTTCACGAGGCCCTCACATGCAAACACATGAAGCTGCACGAGAGTGCGGTCACGTGGATCTTCTGCAAGTATATACGCTCTTTCTGGTCTTCTTATTAGAGTTGAACTGCAGTGAGTGAGTGAGTGAGTGAGTGAGTGAGTGAGTGCGTGAGTGAGTGAGTGAAACAATTTTATTTCGAGGTCAGGCTAGTGCCGGTCCGGACCAGACCGCTAAGATGGAGGGCGGAAGACACTGTCTTCCTGTAGCCTCCCTGGCCTGCTACATAGCCCAAGGTTGGTCTTGTAGGTCGGAGCTGAGCAGCGTTTTCCGCCATCGCTCCCGGAAAGATTCTGGGGAGTCTGTTTGCTGATTGGGGCAGCCCCATAGTATGTGACTTAGGGAGGCCTCTTCTATTTTACAGACTTTACATATACAATCTGGGTAGAGTTCTGGGAGAATCCTGTGTAGCTGGATAGGGCTAGGATAAGACTTTATTTGCGATTTGCGCCAGTCGGTCGCCCATTTCCTATCTAATTTTGAATGAGGTCGTTGAACTGCAGTGCATTGCGGTATTAAAGGGTCCCTGAAACGTTTTTTTGACATTGCGTCACTGATTAGACAACACAATTGTGAAATCATTCACACCATAAATAAAGCGAAGCACCATGCGCTAAGGCAGCTATGGGCTTATTTCTGTCGCCTTCCTCCTTACCACTGCTGTTCCTCCTCAACTCGATCTGCTGCGGAGTACGCGCTAGCCACGACAGCGCCTCCCGCGTCAGCCGCTGTGCCGAGTCTTGCGTAGCGACATAGCGCCCCGATATCGTGATATCGTCACTGAGGTCGCCCGCCTCGGCAGTGCTAGCCTCTGTAATAGAGCGCCGGCGACTCGTGTGTATGCCGCCAGATGCCGCGACGATACCGTTGGCTGAAACGAAGGAGTACGTTGTAGAAGCACGTTGTTCGCAGCTAGGTTTTGAAAGTGTGACTGGTTCGGGGCCAATCAGCGACCTCCCATTCGTACTTCGATTGGCGGGGGCGTTTGAAAACGCATTCATGGCGAGCCGCAGCGACCTTTTGCGATACGCGTGTTCAAAACCTTATTATAAATTACACACTTTACGCACACCGCTGAAATCTGTCCTGTAATGGTCCTAATGACCCGCTCTACCGGATCACCATGTTTGCACAAAATCGTCAAAACCGTTTCAGGGTCCCTTTAAAGGCTTTTTCTTACTTACAATGTCCTGATAAGTCCGCCACGCACCTGCCGTCATTTGCAGAAGTGCGATTTCGGACTTGACTGACCTGGCTTGACTCGGATGTCGGCACAATAACGGTGCCGGCGGCGAGCCACTTAGGACGCAGTTGGGAAGGTGCTGTAGTGGTGCGAGAATGGTCTGGACAACAATGCAAACGTGTCGTGTCAAGTTTTTATTTTCAAATCTAGTTGAAAAGCTTCAAATATGGATGGCTGGTCATAGCTTCGATCACTCCCGTGATAATAGAACGACGGTTGTTTGCGAGGGCGGGCTATTGGCTTCAAGGTCATCTGTCAACGTTGCTAGAGGGTGCACTCTAGCTTTTTTTTTTTTTTAGAGGCTTCTAAGATTGAAAAATCCTTGCAAAATATCCGCGCACTTTTGAAAGCGGGTGTAAACAGCACCGAGTGTGAGCGTTTCGTTGCGCCGTAAAAAAAGGGGGTTCTTAGAAATCGGACGTCAGTCCCTGTAAGTTAAGCAGGCGCAACGCAATACATTTTACGCAAATGGGTAAAGTGCTTACGAGAAATAAGAAAATGTTCGTTCCGTGGACTCCACAAAATGAACAATTTGGTGAAGATGCCAAAATGAACACAACAAATGAACAATTTGGTGACGTTTACATAAGGAATTCGACGTCGTAGTCTAGTCATTGCGACTTCAATTGACCGCGTCTCGCATATTTGGCTATCGCAGCGGTGATTCAAGTGTGCCGGTACGGGATAGTCATAGCGCTCTGTGCTCTAGCAACACTGGGGGCGTCCGCCATCTTCTTAGGGACGCAGTCGCCGAATCGTCTACTAGCGCTATCATTATGAGAGGCTGAGAGCCGGTCGTTGATAGCCAGTCGAGTGTGATATGAAAGGTCGGTAAGCTTACAGTGCTCCCGAAGTCATCGGGAACACAACGAAGTCTTGCACCAACCAGAAAGACGGCTGCAACAGGCGCACTGCTTCGCAACAGAAAGAGTACGTCGAAATTTCTTTTTCTGCGACGTGTGCTTCAAAGCGGTTGTAAGCGTTCGAAAAGAATTCTTCATTCTCGAGGAGGCTTGAGTGTAAAATGTAAAACATAAGTGAAATAACGTTGTTTCTGAGCGACGCTGTGCTGCTTTCTGTTTCTCATTTCTTCAACCGCAGGTATCTCTGCCCTTCAAAGTGTCCTGTTTGATGTTTTCTCGAAAAGCAATGTGTGGACACATGAGTTGTGCGCCAAGAACGTCTCGGAAAAATTAAAGACTATCGTGTTTTCCAGTTTTCACGTACGGCCACTGTTCACCGCTTCCTACACTAGTACACTCTGGCACGCCTACGCCCGTTGTTACGGCCAGGCAGCCTTCTCAGAGGATCAGTAGATGTGGCATATACGTGTACGTGTCAAAATACCAAAAATATTCGAATTGCCGCCAGGTCCCCACCGCATTTTCCTAGTAAAGGAGGACAGGCGCTTAAATAGTGGCAATGGTACTGAGGCGGTTCTAGCTTGAATGAATGAATGAATGAATGAATGAATGAATGAATGAATGTTTATTTGTCGAAACGGTAACGCGAGACTAGTCCCGCTTCTATATATCCTAACTGGGAGGTCTCCTTCCAGGAACCATCTGACCTACGCTGCTTCCTTGGACCTGGTGACTAGACGTCGTTCTTCGTCGAGGTCCTCCAAGGCGAGCTTGGCCTACCATGTTTCGAAAAGTTCTTTGATTTCTAGGCAAAACACGAAAAATGATGCACTACAACGTCTCCTCAACCAATGTCTCCCTCTGCAACTTTCTTTAGCGAGGAACGACAGCATAGAAAGGATCGAAAACGCAAGACGGGACACAACACTATAGCCGCGTCGCTCACTTTCAGGTGCACTGTATATCAGATGTCCAAGCACTTTTAAATTTCCATGCTTTGATCTTATGACCGTGAAGAAGCTGATGCGGTGTAATGCAACTCTTTTTTTGCATCGGTGCCATGCGAATTACGACGTTACACGTAGGAAGAACCACACACCACAAGTGCTTGTGGTTTGTGCTTCTTTCGATGTGTGATGTCCTAACCTGCGCTCTTGTTTCCCTAAAAAAAAAAAAAACATTCATACGACGCCATATCGTCTTCATTCTCGTGAACAATCGCTTACGTCCATGGAAAGCAATACGACAAGCAAAAGGCGATCGATCATATTCTTTCGATCGTACGTGCCTTATATTGCGGTCCGTTAAAAACGTAGTTAAAATGCGCATGTCCTAAGTCTGTCAGTGCTTTCGTCGCAGGGAAAGCAGCTACGGGAAAAATGGAAACGAGGTTAAACGGGATTTTACGCGCGTCGACCACCGTTCCGAGAGCACGAAACTCCAGTATCGTTGGCTGAGATCATTTGCGCAGCAGTGACGGTACTTTTTCTTTTATCGTTCAAATAATTAAGGTGTCCGGTTTAAAAAAGTGTCACATCGTTGCCGTCCGTTGTCAGCGGATCTCTGCTAAGAGCACAACGGCACGCAGCAGTTGAAAAACATCGCGGAGTGACGGCAAAAAAGTAGCCGATAGCAGGCGATACATGCCGCAGCGCCAGAGGCTTCGGTTTCCGGCGCCATGAAGAACATGGCCGGTGGCGCTTACGGGGATGCCGACAGATGGCATCCCCGACAGATCTACATTTTGAATATCCCCTATTGTGAACTGTTCGTGAGTGACTGCGCACAAAATTCACGTGGCATAATTGGCCTTCTAAATGTAGCGCAAGTAATTAGCTTTAATGGTGATTAAATTTTGCATAAACCTGTGCCAGTCAACTCCTTTACTCTCTTGCGCTCCAACCACACCTGCCCTCTGACCACTACTACATGATGGTGATCATTTGAAGTCCGTTGTGCAGTATTCGAAATAAACACTACAGGAAGCCCAAGCAAAACATGTGCGTAACAAACCAGTTCCATGCCTTTAAATTCAAGTAAACAGTGAAGCTGGGGCAAGGGTGTCAAGTTCACTATCATTATCGATGTCACTATCATGCAGTAGTCGGGTTGAGGGCAAAAGTAGTGGTTGTGGGTCGAGGGCAAGCGCGGGGTCGTAGCTAGCGATAAGAAACAATGTCGCTAGAACCAGCGTTACCATAGAGTGCGGTGCGAACGGCACCCGATAACAGCGACACGATAGCAATCGTCGAGCGTTCTTAATAATAATAATAATAATAATAATAATAATAAAATGCATCCATTCAGACAGAAACATACTATAGCTTTGCTGCTCACCCTTCTTGACAAAGTGGAAGGGCTGATGAATTTTTAGGTGCGAAGCACCTTATGCGTTCAGGCTGTCACTCCTGTCGCCCGTCACGGTGGGCTGATCCTAAAAGCAGCGCACCAGACAGTGTGCGCATCTGTGGGCCGATCTTGGAGGCAGTGGAGTTGTACGCTCGGGCTGTCGGCGTCTCCTGTCACCCATCACAGTGGGCTGACCCTGGAGGCAGCGTAGTCAGTGCGTCTGTGTACATGTGGGCCGATCCTCGAGGCAGCGCTGTCAGACAATGTATATGTAAGGTTGTCGTGTCAGAAACGATTTTAACGAATCTCTGTTAATTAGCCCAGCCTGTCGGCGTCTAACGCCATCATCGTCGTAGTCATGGTAAAGCAAGTACCTAGTAAAACTAGAGTAGAAACAAGTCTATAAATAAATGTCAATATATGATTACAGCTGAAACACAACGCTGTCTTCTGTCTCACTGTCCATTAACTGCGAATGACGTGTTCCGGCAGGAAACACCGGCGCATCACCGAATGTTTCACACGATCCCAGGTTTCACGTTGGTGGAGCTGTTTCTTGCTGCTGCGCTAGGGTGGCTGTAGAATGCACCCCTAACAGCATTACGCTCAAGGCTGTTCCACAAAATGAAAAGGCAGCGGGTTTATGTTACGATCTATTGAAGAGGCGATAAAAGCAGCAGCTCCTCCTAGCGGGCGGTTGTGCACCGAGTCTGATGGGGTCGTCTGGTTGCCCAGCTCTCCTGAACGGCGGTGGCGAGCGGCGCATGATTTCTGTAGCGATTGCCATGAACGCTTCGTCTACGTTGGTGCCGTCTCTGGCGCTCGTCTCGAACAGCTGAAGGCCCCGCCAGTCTGCAAACGCCTGCACAAATAAACAGCCTAGTCGTACGTGCATAGCCAAACGACTAAAGAGTGGTAGATAACTAAACTATTTTGTTTTACTAAAGGAAACGTTGTGGCTATACGTAGCAGGAGATAGCCGACGATGGTCAACATTAGCTAGCAGTAGCACAACACTCTTCATTTAATTGCGATCAAAGCCAACATAACTCAACACTGCCGAGCTGTAGCCTGCAGCTAGCCAATGTTAGCCAATACAGTAATTGTCAGTCCTATGTAGTTCTGGCTAGAAATTTACTGATATCCCACCCCGTTACACATAGTCAGCGAGAGAGCCACAGAAAAATCGGCTCTTTTATTTAAAAAAAACACCTTGACCTTAAAGGGATCCTAAAACACGTCTTCAACATTGTCAGGAAACGGTGCCGATCAGTCATGAAGGCTCCTGTAAGATATGAGCCAAATGAGCATTACTATAGATAGCGTTTAGTTTTCATACTCTCTGCCTGTTGCCTTATCGCCAGTGTCTTCAATTCGAGACCCCAGAATCACTCGATCTGGTTCCACGAAGCCGCTTGGCCACGAAGCATTGTGAAAACTGGGGCGTGCACCCGCAGTCTCGGCAGCGGATGGTTGTATCGCCTTTCACCCATCGTCAGTGTGCTCCTGCACCCTGATCTGCATGCATTCATCGACCTGTCTGGTGCTCAGAAGACGACTTTGACAATGGCGGTGCTTCCAGTCTTCTTAGGCCTGTGCGATACATCGTGTTATATGGTGCTACTGTGCACGTTTCCATCTTTTCACCTTCCTTCAAGCGACCACGATTGAAAGCTTTAGGTGCGAAGCACCTTATGCGCTCGAGCTGTCGCCGTGTCCTGTCGTCGTCGTCGTTGTCACAGAAAAGCAAGTTATGGCTCAAAAAAGAAAAAAAGATCAATACGCAGTCGAGCCGACGTGTCGGAGCAGTTTCCTGGGACAAGTCGAACGATTGAAAAGTGCCGAGTACCTGCAGTCTGCGATCACTTTAGTGGCAGTAGAGGTGCTACAGGCTTTCAAACGTGGCAGCTTGAACGCACAGACTGGTGTGCCACATAATGAAGGAGAAAATAAAGGTGCGTAGTGGTACGTATATGCACAATGTATCACACAAGCTTAAGAAGATTCGAAGCACCGCCAACGTCAAGGCCATCTTCTCAGTGCCAACCAGGCTTCCTAGCCTGTGCAAAGCTAGCTACCGGTAAACTAGGAAAGCTGGCTGTACGAGAATGCCGGGTTGAGTGCGCCAACAATGTGGTGTATGCGCTGCCGCTAACATGCAGAACACAATACATCAGCCAGACAGGTCGACGTAAGTACGTCACGGTGTAGGAACACGCCATTGTCTCTGCCACTCGACCGTCACATGGGACTTCACGCAACTGCATGCTTACTTAATAAGCCCACGTTCACGACAATTCAGATTGCTCCTAAAGGTGCTACTCTTACGTCATATAGCATATCATACATTGGTATCGCATTTGCTGCTTCGCCCTTCTGGCGAAACTGTGACTTTTTTCGGATCGAACACGTTTCTTTTACTCGGGGGTAATTCTGTGAGTGCAACAGGAAACAGAGGGTATCGTCAGCTAGCAAAAACCCTACTTTTATTGCCCAAGGGGAACCACAGTGAAACCTGGGGAGCGCTTTGCTAGCACTGGGGCTTACGGGCATTGTTTTCTTTACTTCTAACATGTGTATTCCCTTTAATGGTTCCACCCGCAGAGAACCGTCTCTCTCTGCAGCATTGTTTGACTACCGTAACAGTGGCATCATAAATAAATTATAGCATACGGGGGAGGTATCCTGGTTTCATTTGGTGCGAACGGTCGAACGGTACAGAAAACACGTGTATCTTCGTATGTTCTCCTTGCAGGACGAATCTAACTAGCGTTAAAACTAGGATGCGAATTATTATGCTCAAAGGGACACTAAAGGGAAATATTAAGTTGAGAAAGACTGAAAGATTAGGTTCATGTAACAACCAATCCGCCATACCTGGCGAGAACCGAGCAGTTGCAAGACAGAAAACAGCGATATTGGGGAATTGCAGTGTCACCGTCTATCCCTCTCTAGCGTCACCTCATCTATCTTAAGTGCTCGATTACTGCTCCGGGTTATAAATGAAAATTAACTTAGATAAGCTTTGACAATAAATAAGCCACAGTTGTCTTTAAATATTACGGCTGTGGAGCTCACGGCAGCGCAGTCCGTAGCATCGGCAGCACTTTTTGGCGCTATCAACTCAAATTCAGCACGTGAATTGTTGGATGCCTTCCATATCAAGGAATGTGGAACATCCCGCATTAGTGACACTTCAGTGTCATTTTTGCACTGGCAAAAAAGATTTTTCAATAAATTGTTATGACCACATGCACGTAAGGGGTGTTTTTTCTGTGCTGGGTATGTCTGTACCTGTATATACATTTGTTGTAAGAACAAAAAATAAGTAGTCGTAAGTTTGGTGCTCTCCCTGACCCCGTCCCTTCTTCATACGTTGCGCCTGGCGACCATAGCATTATGGTCTATGTTAACATTAACCGACTAGCCCAACAACGAGTTCTGTTAAATTCAGCAACGACAGCAGGGACTTTCGGCACCAGGTGTCAAAGCAAAAAAAGAACCTTTATTGTCCCTGCTGAGAGCAGCGATACTTCAAAATGTAGAGGCAAACAATCGATCAAGCTAAACTTGATATTGTCGTTCAGTGTCACTTTTAAGATTCGAGTCTCACTGCTGGCTGCGAACCCACGGGCTTTATGTCGGTATTAAATCAACTCAGCACATTAACGACCGAAGCGCAACTTGCCTTTGCTGTGTGGTACTCTACTGTTCTGTCAGCCACCTGGTCACTCTTGCAGCCAACCAAAAGCTTGCAGACGTCCTCCCTTGCGTAAAGGTCAACTTCCTTTAGCCAGTAACCGATGTTGTTGAAGCTGTTCTGGAATAGTAGTGGAGATAGTGTGAGCGAATTGTAATTACTGTATTCTATAGCACAGAGTAAGAACGCGTACTAAACATGCCTCTCGAAGCACAGCACCGAGCCTTAGATTCGGCGCAAATGCTCCGAATTCATTCCGAATGCTCTCGTTGGCTGTACAAATGTCCCGACATGTACCATATGCACCCTGCATAGTGGTAAGGCCTCGATGCTTCGTGAAACAGTGCTCAAACAACGGTTTTTCGGCTCCACCACGGTCGTCCAGTGGCTATCGTACTTTGCTGCTGATCCAAATGTTGCGGGACCAAATCCCAACCGCGGCGGTTGCATTTAGATGGAGGCGAAATATTGACGCCCGTCACCAGTGCGATGCTGGTGCCCGTTAAAGAGCCCCAGGTGGATTAAATTTCCTGACCCCACCACTACGGCGTCTCCCGTAATCATATCGTCGTTCCGCGACGTAAAACCCACAAAATAATCACCAAATGTTTTCTTATGTAGCCTCAAGAAGTGCTGGGAGCTGCGTCATCATTCTTTTGCGGTTGTCGCTGTGGCTCAAGTAATGGTCCACGGCAATCATCCCCCACAAGAAGCAGCTTGTGAAAACACCTCTTTATCCCAGTGATCGGCCTATCAGGCTTGAACAAGAGTAAGACACGATACAATACATAACATAAGCGAATCAAGTGGGGATATATACTTAACGGATGCACCATGTACTGCTGCACTTTCTGATCGAGCAGGACGCTTTAAAGGAGTACTGACACAATTTTGCGGCGGCGTAAAATATACATTTTTCATTTCCTAGCCATGTATTGTTAACGCCCTCCGCACACGGAAGCCAGGAAACACGTACAAAATATTTTAATTTGGTTTTAAAGTTCGCGTCGCCCAGCACAGCAAGCCAGCCCCATTGCAATGGACACTACGATGACGTATGAACACGGGCTCTTAAAAATCGCCCAAATCGCGGTCAGAGTCACTGGACGACCGTGAAATTGCCGTTGTTTGCGTGCCTCAGGTGTAATTGACCAAAGACTACAGAGTTGCAGCGACGCTATGAAGAATTTCTGTCCCTACGTGGCTCAGACGTCGTCCGACTATGTTGATACGTCACTAGGAAACCGCCCCCTCGAAATCGAAACCGAAAGTCAGCTTTTAAGGGAGCCGTATTAAAAATATATTCATTGTGTTGCGGGCCACCACGACACTGTTTTTGGGGTTTTCCACGCCAGTGCTTTCATTTACAGCAACAATACGAGAATGCCAAAAATTCGTATCAGTACTCCTTTAAGCAGCGATGAAGTTTGCCCTAGGCACAGCCCAGCTGAATAACAGTTCAAAAATTTTGTCCCGATGCGAAAATTTGGAACTAATAACCGACGTCACGGTATATCCGCGTGCTCTATGGGCGCCCAAAAGGGGAGTAGGAGGGTAATGGAGGGGGGGGGGGTTAAGAGCAAGAAGGAGAACGCGTGCTTGCTCTTACTTTGTGTTGTCTTGGATTCAGAACCACGCGTTCCACTATTAAAAGCGACGTTTGACAATCCTCCAATGCTTGAACAACTGCAGCCTTCCCTGACGAGAAGCTGAACAGGGCGTTTCTGCCTTCTTCCAGAACTGAAATATCGCCGCCGTGAGTTCGAATGAAGTGTTTTAGAAACCAGCAGGGCACACCTTTTGCCGCTGTAGGCAACCACACCCCAGGCTGCCTGTTATTACGAAGCAGATGTATGTTTTGTAGAAACGATTCCGCGATTTGTTTTTTTTTTTTACATGAAAGTGCTTTATGCTGGGATACACCAAGGAATTGGTGATGTGCTTCCGTAACGGAAGTTGATGTCTGAAAAAATGAACATATATTTAAAGTACAAAAGTGCCACTCACTCGTACTCTAACCCACACTCAACGGAAATGCGATGACTGGAGCCGGAAGCTATACTGATACACCACCCAGACATACGAGGAACAGGGAACAGACGGGCCTTATATCTTCACCACATCACTTTACAATTGGCATTTAACAGGATTCCAGTTAAAGGAAAGGTTTAATCTAAAAGCAAAATTGCTTTTAGATTAAAGCAGGTGTTCGTGTTGTTCACTGCTCTCCTTGTGTCCGTGTCCTCCACGCCTCTTCTTTTGATTATGTACACATCTATACGCCCACTACGAAATGTATCTTGTGTGACCGGCTGTGTTGCGACGCGCTCTGCTCCAGCGACGTGAACACGGCTGCCGACAAGCAAATGATGCGCCTTTGGTTGCAGTGGACTGTGCGTTCACAAAACAATCCACTGACAACACCTTCCATTTCGCTTGCGAGGTTTTAGCGTTTGCGGACGCTCCTGGTTTATGACAGGTTGCACGCGCCAATGCAGTGTCTCCGCGTAAATTTGAGAAATGCGAGTTGTTCGAAAACTTTCACTTGTGTACGACTGGCTATGAGCGATCCCTGTTCAGTGACGAGGTGCCGCTGAGATGCACGTGCAATGGACCCCCTCCTCCCCCCTCCCCCCCACTCTGATTTGCCAGATTGCCGCTTATGCATTGCACAGCTTCACGAAGAAGACAGGTTTTACTTTCGTGTTATGCCTATTCATATCACGAAGGGCCAGCTATGCTTTGTTCTCCTTGTGGGGGGGGGAGTAACTTTAAGAATTTTAATTTACAAATCAACAAACTGTAGAGCCGACCGTGCATGCATGCCGCTTCGATATCCTTTTTCCTTCTGTGTCGAAAGCTTGTTCGTAGTCTCCGAATGCCATCAGAGAAGTCCTCGATATTAACCTTCTTTCTCGTCGTAGTTCACATGTGTACGCGAAAGAAACATAGGGCAGCAAAGCAATAGAGCCAGAACACTTAGTGCGCACGTGAGACGGCAAGAACAGGGTCGCGTTGCCCACGAAGCTTCCTAAACATTGCAGATACGACATGAATCCAAAGCCTGCTTACCAGCGGTCACCGTCGCTCGCTCCGTTGGCGACAAGCATGCATTCTACAAACAGAAAAAGAAAGAGGTGAAGACACCAGTCGACAAAGAAAATTTCTGCTTACCTGGTCTGTGACATCATAGGCAACGATGACACCATGTGCTCCGCGGTAGCAGCAGGTAGTAATGCTCTGGTATCGTTCTTGCCCCGCTGTGTCCACCTGGAAAGTTCAGCGCAGGCCGATACTCAATAAGCGATACATGTGGGTGACGTGGTACCAGCCAACTTTCTGGCAGTCGTAGGATTGTTCGTTCTATTGCGACGACAATGATATGGACACTTGAACCGAGTTTTTCGCCGTCGGCGTCACCGGCGTACCCTGTATATGTATAGTGTAATGAAGAGAGAGAGACACAGCGCCTTTGCTGCAGGCCGGCTGTTCTAATCTGACCATCGTCTTCCTCTTTCTCCTAGCGCCAACGCTGCATTTCTCCGAGAAAACACCTTTGCCACTCTTGGTCACCACACTCGGCCATGACTGCGAGCTTGGTCAGCAGCCAGAAATTGCCTCTGGTGGACGGCATTGACTGTGCCGAAGCGGTCGCTGGCCTTGTGCGCGCTGTGACCTGATATAGAATGTTGCCGGTGACGACTCCGGTGTACGAAACTGGCTGTTGAGGGAGGTTTGGAGCTGCCTCTCAAGTGTATGTATATTTAAATGAAAATCCTGAATAAAAACAACCTCAAAGAAATTTTTACGCGGCGCCCGAGTAGGGAGTTGAACCCACAACTGCTCGGTTTACAGGAGCATGCGCTGCGAACGCACAGTGGGTACCCGCCCTCGGGACAACGACGTTGCATATTGTTGGTTAGGTGAGCTTCAGCTAAGGATGGCTTATTCCAAAGGTTGTGTTCAGCACTGTATGTAGATGCTATACGGCTGTCATTTGACTATTTAAACTTGTGAATAAAGCGAGAAAACTGTATATAAGAACGGTTAGAAAAAACATTTCTTCCAAATTGAAATTAAGTTACCACCTTTCCTTAAGCGCTAAAATCGCCACTGTCAAGTTGAGAAAAGCTAGCACAGCTTGACACACCGTCGGATGACGTAACCACTTCCTTATTTCTGGCACCAGCTCCAAATGTCTGATGGCGGGGAGGCTGTGAGGTCATCGCACAAGCTAAACGGAGCGTCTACCCGTTTTGGTTTAGGTTTGAACACATCGTTCATTGGGTTATTTCAAACATTTGGCGCGCTTCTTAGCAAATTGAACCACCCTGCCCGTTACAGGACGTTCGACACCATTGGAAAACCGCATCAGAATATAGTGAGAAAACTGCCGGACTTCTCTTTTAACAACCCAACGCCACAGCCGGTCATCTCCTAGGGAGGTTACGTTATATACCTGATTGCGCTCTACGCCGCTCATTGTAATATAACTTCCTGCGGCCGATACAGAGAGAAAATGAGAGCGACATAGAGAGAAAGAGTGACATAGAGAAAGAGAGCAAGAAACTATCTTTAACAGCGACGCCGCGGCACTTTCCAGGAGGGAAGTGTGTTTAATATAGAAGACAACTACATAGCACACAGATACGATCATTTAAATTGTAGTTCCAAAAAGGAACGAGATAGAGGAGAGCCATGACATCCGCCTAGTTCCGCAACAATGCGTGCCTAGTGGTATGAAAGGCATGTGCTGTCGGCGCTGAGCTTTTCGGTTTCGCTCCAATTATGACTGGGGTGAAGAAGCAGTGTGAAGCCTGAAGCCTGAAGAAGCGCCGGAGGGTCATCCGAGGTGGTGACGAAAATTTTGGCGATCGCAAGTGGGATGACGACGAAGAATATTGTTGAGACGAGGCAGGCTGAACAAGTCGAATTAACGTTTAATAGCGTGAAGATTCAAAATGCAGCGTCTTCAGTGGGGCGATTCGAATACTAAAATTTCAAGCTAAGAGAAATACGACTTAAACCGTTGGCAGGGCCGACACCGCCTCGTGAAGAGAGGCAAGGTGGCTTGAGCGTAAAACAGCTCTTGTAACCTCCAGCCAAGATATATCTCTTTCTATAGTTTCCGTCAAGAGAACTTCCAATATATTAGGGTAGACCCTCGACCTTACTTCAGTAGGCAATCTGGCTCTCATTTTCTCTTCACCTCTGCAAGCATCATTATGAGAATATTTACAATGAGAATACTTACAACGTTCATCAGCACCTTCCTGCCCTCTAGGTCCACCACTCTCTTCCTCTGCAAGTAGAAGGACCGTTATGCACTTCTGACGGTGCACGGTAGACTTACAGATCTTCAGACGCATCAAAATAGTCTCTTTCTAAACACTATCGGCAGCGTCAGTGTCCATGTGTGCTTGAACTGTCAAGAAAATCGAAGTCGACACTAGCGATAGGTTACGTCCACTGCAATAATATTTGGCTCACGCATTCATAGGAGCTTCCACTAATCTTGGACACCGTTCGAAATGCCGCCGCCATGGCCAAGGTCGATTCCGCGTCCTTCGCAACCACTATGTCATAGTGTTGGGAAAAGTATCACATTTCTGCGACACTGAACCGCACCTTGGCGAAAGAGTTCACGATGACATTAAAAAAGTTCGTTAACCAGAGAGACGCATGCAGCTCAGCAGACATCATTGCATTCTTCGCGTAAAGTGAATATCCGTGAAGGCGTTCGGAATTATTAACTATATTGACAACAAAAGTTCTTAGTCTCACTGCGTATACATACGAAGGACGCATACGTACGCAGTCAATTTGGACTGTGGACATGTTGTTTACTTGGAAATCTTGGTCCTGTAAGACAAAAATACGAAAAGAACTGAAGACATTCAAATTGCTTGGAGGCACGTCTATAAGCTATAATGCCAATTATGAGAAATGCCGCCTACCATGAGTGCATAGCTTACCGGCTAGGGTGTTGGCTTGTGAAATTACAGGTCGCGGGATCGAATCAGGGCCGCGGCGGCCCGATTTCGATGGGGACGAAATGCAACAAAAGAAAAATGTGTACTTAGGTTTTTGGTGCACGGTAAAGAATCCCAGATGGTCGAATTTACTCCCGAGCCCTCCGACACAGGGCACGCCACATATTAACAGCTGGCTTTGGCCAGCTATGAATAGCAGCTGTGAATGTAGCTTTTTTTTTTATTGTTCCTACTTTTACTTCGCACTTTTAAAGATATAAACCCTATAAATACACTAATTAAAGCACTATGAATTGTACCTAGCTGTAAAGGCTGCACGACTCGAATGTTATAAAAGACCGCGCACGTGGGAAGTTGTAAAAATCTGATCTGTGGGGTTTACCGTCCCAAAACCAGCTCTGATTATGAGAGACGCCGTAGTGGAGGTCTCGGGAAATTTCGACCACCTGGAGGAGGAGGAGAAAGGAAGAAGAAAGGCCGGGAGCTGGGCTGAGCCCGGTAGGCTACCCTGCACTGGGGAAGGGGAGGGAAAGTTCTAGAAGATAGAGAGAGCAAAAAAAATACTAATAAAGAAAAGCTGCAGTGATGCTGACGTTATGGATGGTTTTTCGACCACCTGGGGTTCTTTATAACGTGTACTGACATCGCACAGCACGCGGGCCTCAACATTTCGCCTCCATCGAAATGCAGCCGCCGCAGCCGGGATTCGATCCCGCGACTTTCGGATCAGCAGCCGAGTACCATAGCCACTAGAGCACCGTGGCGGGGCGAGTAAAAATCTGAAACGTCGAGGTAAACTTGCTTGAAGAAAAGCAGACGCAACTACTTAAGACTACAGAAAGTGGCACATGCAACATTTTCTGTTGCACTGAAGTTATTGTGCTCCATGCACCAAGGTTTCTATCTCGGCACGCATTTCCGAGCGAAACCATGTCGTCCATTCCATTCCCGAATGCTATCCGACCCTGATTACCATCAACTACGTGCGTAATCGTTCTCCTTTGAACCGCGAAGAAAGAAGCCCCGCCAAACAATACAGCGTCCTAGAAGGTGGCCGCTTGATGTCTCTGCTTCCATAAGGTCTTCACCGGCCTATACTGAATTAAAGAAGTCTTGGTACTCCTCGCTTACGGGATAAGCAGCCGCAGCCGCGTGTACTACAATTGGCACAACCACCGACAGTAATTTACATAGCAAGTGAAACCATCGATGCCTTCTTTAAGTATTCATATGGCGGATGATAAGTTCACTGTGCAGCGTTCAGCAGTGCTGCACAAAACGAAAATTGATTATCTATAGAGTCATCTCAAGTAGTTTATCACTGTGGTTAGTTGGGATTCTTGATATGTGCTCAATGAAATATTTCTGTAATATTTCCTGGTTTTCGATAAACATTCAGCTCTGAGTAAGCAATTGTGTTGCCGCCTTATTATTGTTGTGTCCTCGTTTCTTAGCGTTTTCTTTTTTTTTTTTACCACGACTTGCAAAATCGCTGAACAATCCATTCTTCTATGCTAGTGAAGAATACACTCACCACAAATCTGACTAGGAGGCAAGTTTTTCCTACCGATGAACTCCCAATAATGAGGATGTTGAATAGGAAGTCACTGTAAAAAAAAATAACAAAACGTCATTGAGGAAGAAGGCTTTGTTGTCATACCGTTAGGCATGCTTAGCACTTTGCAATGCACAAGAAGTTCATAAGATTGATTCCAAACTACGAAAGGTAAAATCTTCAGAAAGTTCATTGTGCGAAAGAGTAGAGCTGCAAAGTCTAGCGAAATGTATTCGCTGCTGTAAAGGCGTTAAATGTGTTTTCATGGCAAAAACACAATGGAAGGCATTTCCCTATAGAAGCTATGTTACCGAAAGAGTCATGTGACAAATCAAAGTCAGCCGTTACTTACTGAAAATACGGAAAGGACAGCTGAATAATTTGGAGGTCGAAGACAGATTTAATTTCAAGAATTTTCTTGAACTTGTCAAATATTTGCATAAAAGCAAGGCTGTTGGATATATACTCCCTGTCGACGTGGTTGAAATGTTCTGTTCAATTCTGCAGAGCGATCTGTTAGCTGCTGTTCTTTCTTGGATCGAAAAGAATGCTTCCAAAACGCAGCTGGGATTTCCGCTGCTAACTTCACCTTTCTTTCAGAGTGTCACCTGTGTTCGACTACAGTCTCCTTTACGAGTTCACTTCTTTGCGCGGATTTGTAGTAATGGGCAACTCCGGCGGTTTTTTGACAGCGTTCTGATATCGATGTTTTCAAATGGTACTGAGAGCCCTGTAGCAGCCGGGGTGGTCCAGCTTGCTCAGAAATGCACCAATAATTTTAAATAACCCACTGAGAGGCGTGTTCAAACCGAAACCAAAACGGGTTGACGCTTCATGTAGCATACGCGATGACGTCACAGCCTCCCCGAAATCAAAAATACGGAGCTCGCGCCAGAGAAATGACAGTGGCGATGTCATCCGATGACTTATTGGGTTATTCCAGCTCTTCTGAACTTCACAGCGACGGCTTGAGCGCTGAAGTACCGCTGTTTTGCTTTTGACGGCCCGCAGGCTCGGGTAGGCAGCTTTGAAGCTGATGACGTCAGAAACACAGGGTGGCCTGCAGGGTAATCCGCTAAAAATTTTTAAAATGCATTTCAAGGGAAATTAAATGACTTGCAACAGCCTGGTTTGGTATATATTATCGCAGTAGCAAGAAGAATGCATATGGAAAACTTCATTAAGATCAGTGGACACTGAAAAATCACCGGGGCTGTCCTTTAACTCCTTCGTGGTACAAGTTTTGCGTCATACGTCATTGCGGACCTTGACAGAGCTTTGTCGGGATTTTTTAACAAACGTGTCTAAATGTTTTAGGTACGTTGACTATCTCTCAACTATTAAAAAAACAGGCTTCATCGGCCTTTTAACAGACTGTGCAGGATGTTTTAAACCTTTTTAAACTACAAGGAAACTGCTTAGATTTTATTTACGGACTAGCACCAGACCTCAGGTTGCAGTTTTTAGATACCGACACAACCCTGAACGACGAAAGCGTTTGTTGGATGTATCGCCCACGTGCGCGAAAAGAATGACTGCCTTTTGATTCCGTCCACTCTAAGACTGCGAAACGCTCCGATTCGCCCATGTGCATACAAGCATCATTAAAGAAATCTTGCTGCCATAAAATGCGGGAAAGCTTTGAAGGCCATGCCAAGAAGCTGCAACAGGCTGGCTTAGCCGCCTTTGCTCATTAGCTCAGTTGCAGAAGCCTTCTTGAAGAAAGCTAAGAAAGAAATGAATAGCAATGGCACACAGTATGAAGCTTCTAAGCAAAAGATTAAGCCAGTTATATTCCCATACATGTATAAGATATTTAGTTAGTTAGTTAGTTAGTTGGCTAGTTAGTTAATTAGTTAGTTAGTTAGTTCGTTACCCTCAGGGTTTGCACATTACAGAGGGAAGGGGCTTGTTACACGTCAAAACGGGAAAGAACACTTAATGCATAAAGATAGAACAGAACTTTAACAATCTACAGAAATATACAAATATATAACGTGTCAAAGACATTACCAAAGAGAAAAAGAAAGAAAAGAATGTAGCGATTGGGATGATGCATGTAATTCATGTTCAAGAACTAAAGCAAGATAAACATAAAAAAATTGCTCCATCATCCGCTAAAGGGAACCATGTGGATGTGAAGCAGCGGGGAGATGGTTAGCTTGAGCAGGAGATGATGTAAGTTACTTGAGGAGGACGAATGAGAATGTACTATATCACAAGAGAGAGAATGCAGTGGTTGTGTGATGGCCCGAGCGCTCATCGCAGCGCTGCACAGGAGAGAGAACGAGGCGTGCGCGCTCCATCATTTTCATACCGCGGAACTACCGTGGCGCAACCAGCGGAGTATGAGCTGTCGCACCACCTGTCGTGCGTGCCACTCCGTAGAGTAGAGGATTCCTAGAGGAGAGAAAGGGGGGAGCGTAGGAGAGGAGAGAGAGGGGACGCGCATGCGCTGTGGGGGTGTGGGACGCGGGAAGGAGGGCCGGACAAAGCCCCCGCCATAAGTTGCTTCGCAAAAAAAGAAACCAGAGATTAAGATACATGCATATCAAAAAGCAGGATCAAAGTCAAAGCATATTTTGCAAAAAAATCTTAAAGCTTGATGTGTCGATGACAGTAGTGGCTGATTGTGACAGCTTCCAGCAGCTCATCCATAACTTCAAACGCGGGCCAGAGAGGTACAGTGTGCCGGTGTTTTAGATGCGAAGCAGCTTATGGCGGGGGCTTTGTCCGTCCATCCTTCCCGCGTCCCACACCCCCACAGCGCATGTGCGTCCCCTCTCACTCTCTCTGCTCTCCAACGCTCCCCCAATTGCTCTCGTCTAGGAATCCTCTGCTCTACGGAGCGGCGCGCACGACAGGTGGTGCGACAGCTGCATACTCCGCTGGGAGAGCCACGGTATTTTCGCGGTATGAAAATGAAGCTCCCCCTTTCTCTCCTCTAGGAATCCTCTACGAAGCGGCGCCCGCGTCCCACAGCGCATGCGCGTCCCCTCCCCCTCTCTCTCCTCTCCTGCACTCCCCCGTTTTCTCTCCTCTAGGAATCAAAGAAATTACACCATCTCCCTCAAGCTAACCATCTCCCCGCTGCTTCGCATCCACACATGGTTCCCTTTAGCGGGAGATGGCGTAATCTTTTTTTTTCTGTACCCCAGGAATCTGTCTTCTTTGCGCTACAAAGCTCATCCAACCAAAAAGAAATGAGTGCTTTGCCTAAGAAAGCAGCAAAATCATTTGTCAAATGCGCGGTGGGTGTTTACAGAATGCCGCTGACATGCGAAGTCATACAGGCTGATGACTAGATGAACTGGCTGATGTATTAGTAATGATCATCTGCTGACCGCGCATCGTAACAAAAATGCGACACGAAGCTCAAGGAAACGAATATCTCAAACAGGAGCAAGGAAAAAACAGACCGCGGACTAAGGATTTTTTGTTTCAAAAACTTAGGTAGATACAACTGTAGTTATTGTACAAGCACGCGTGCCCTTCGATTGCTGCTTATAAAGGTGAATGTACGTTTTTTACACGCAATGCGCTGAGAAAAACGTGTCTTAAGTTGCCTGTTTTCTTTTTGCTGTTTGCTGTTCGCACGTGGTGTACCTCCTCTCAGGACTATGTCCTCTCCTTCTGCTATATGTTCACTCGCCTGAGACGTGAATGAACGGTAGCAAGTATGCTCAATTAAGTGTCGTTGACTCTGTCGCTATCTGTTGTGTTTTACTGCGTGAGCCCTTCTTTTTAATTATTATTATTATTATTATTGTTGTTGTTGTTGTCGGTTGAATGTTTTGTTTCCAGCAGCTCACATGACTGCACAACCACTGGGATCAGCCCAGTTTCTCTTTTTTTCATAGGGACGACAGACACCCACACGCACACACACATCTCTTTAGAAGGCGCTGAGTTTATTTTATTTACGCATATTTTTACACATTAGATTTACCGCCGCTCCCTAAAGATATTTAAAAATACAGGTGCCGCGAAGTCGATGATGTGTGGCATAGACAAGTCCGCCGGAAAAACGGAACGATGTGAAAGCAGCAATCTACAGCGCTTATTGGGCAAGACGTGCACACATGACATGATGTATGGTACACGAAGTCCAGCGGGGAAATACGAGGCTCTCATTTTGTCAACAGCGCGTTTTCACCGCTCTTCACGTTTACTAAAAAAATTGCAGCACATCCACGGAGTGAATGACGATGAGTGGGCGAAGCTCGGGATGTTCATCGTAGATCGTGCCGAGTTCCGGATAAATTTAGTTAACGCGCATGCTACGAATCCTCACGGTTCAACTATGCACAATGCACAAGTGAAATCTCCCACCCGCACTTCATTGCAAGTCAAGATCCAGTGTATATATATATATATATATATATATATATTGTGAGGCGACGTCCAGTACAGCGGTAGAACCGTTTTATTAGCACAATGGCGTGCGAGACAGCTTCCCAGCTGGCAGCGGCCAAACTCAGCGATGATGATGATTGGCGTGATGGGTATATACAGATGAAGACGATGAACTGCATACTTAGCGCTCACACTATTTTCCCCCCTTCGCGAAAGCGGTCACCAACGCGGCAAATCAACACAGCAATCCAACACAGCAAGTTAGCAAGGGAACGAACGGCGGATGTACGGTTTCAGGCGAGACACGTGGACGATTTCGACGCTGCGGCGACGGCGGTCAGCAGGCGAGTTCATAGGAGCGATTCGATAGTTTACGGGCGACGTCCTTTGAAGCACGGTGTAGGGGCCTAGGTATCTGTGAAGAAATTTTTCGCATAGTCCTAAAGCTCGAACAGGTGTCCACAGGAGGACTTCGTCTCCAGGGCGGAACGAAGTAACGCGGCGGGTCGCATCATAACGAATTTTTCTTCTGTGCTGCATAGTCGCGGTGTTGGCACGTGCAATTGCACGACATCGGGTGATGCGGGCAGCGTATTCTTCGGGAAGGGACGCGGAGGGAACAGAGGGCGGAGATAGAAACGTAGTGTCCAAGATATAAGAGGGGGTACGGCCGTACACGAGGAAGAAGGGGCTGTAATTCGTTGTGCGTTGAACAGCGGTATTGTAGGCGAAGGTTACGAAAGGAAGGATAGTGTCCCAGTTTTTGTGATCGGGCTGTACATACATGGATATCATGTCTGACAGGGTTCGATGAAAGCGCTCGGTAAGGCCATTTGTTTGCGGATGATAAGCTGACGTGGTCTTGTGGACGGTGTTGGAGGCACGCAACACTTCAGCCAAAACATGTGAAACGAACATCTTGCCACGGTCACTGAGGAGAACCCGAGGCGCGCCGTGGCGTAATATGATAGCGCGCAGGACGAACTCCGCAATTTCTGAGGCAGCGCCAGAAGCAAGAGCTGCCGTTTCAGCGTAGCGTGTTAGGTGGTCGACGGCGGTGACAATCCAGCGGTGACCAGCAGGCGTTAGCGGTAGGGGCCCGTACAAGTCTATGCCCACGACTTCGAAGGGGGCGGATGGGCACGGCAGAGGTTGCATAGGGCCGGCGGGAAGAGACGTAGAACGTTTGCGGTGTTGGCATGACGGGCAGGAACTGACGTACTTGGCGACACTCGATGAGAGACCAGGCCAATAGCAGCGAGTCTTGATGCGCTCGTAAGTCTTGTGAAACCCTAAATGGCCAGCCGACGCGTCGTCGTGGAAAGCCTGTAAGACCTGTAATCGGAGGGAACAAGGCACGACCGGGACCCATAGGTTGCCGGTAGAATGATAAATTTGCCGGTATAAGGCCCCATCTTGCGGTCTGAAGCGTGATAGTTGCCGTCTCAAGCGGCCGTTTGGAGGATTTGACAAGCCATTAAGGCGGTCGATTATGGTGCGGCAGTACGTATCAGCCCGTTGAAGTGAGGCGAGATCATCGGAGGAAAGAACGTCTGTCGAGGCTAGAAGGTGCATCGGAGCTATGGGCATGTGCGTATCCGGGTGGTTTGATAGCGCCGTGCAAACCGGAGACGAGGCATGGGCATCAGGCGGCAGCGGACAGCGCGACAAGGCGTCGGCATCCTGATGTTGGCTGCCGGACCGGTAGGCGACAGTGTAGTCGTATTCCTGCAAACGGAGCACCCAGCGGCCGAGACGTCCGGACAAGTTCTTCAGAGAGGACAGCCAACAGAGAGCGTGATGGTCAGTCACGATGGTGAAATGGCGGCCGTATAAATAGGGGCGAAACTTTTGTATTGACCATACGATGGCGAGACATTCTTTTTCTGTAATCGTATAATTTCGTTCTGCTGGAGAAAGTGTACGGCTCGCGTAGGCGACGACATGCTCTTCAGACAAATGATTGCGTTGTAGTAGCACAGCGCCGATTCCATGTCCACTGGCGTCGGTGTGCAAAACTGTAGGCGCTGTTGGGTCGAAGTGACGAAGGAGTGGTCGCGACGTGAGACACCGCTTTAGGGTCTCGAAGGCGGCGTCACATTCATTTGTCCATACGAAAGATGTACCTGTGCTGAGAAGTTTATGAAGAGGGGCTGCGACTGTGGCGAAGTTGCGAACAAAGCGGCGGAAGTATGACGCTAATCCCAGAAAGCTGCGAAGGTCTTTAAGTGTGGTTGGCTGAGGGAAGTGCAACACAGCAGCAATCTTGTCGGGATCCGGCTCAATGCCGTCCTTACTGACAACGTGACCCAGTACTTTGATGCTGCGGCTTGCAAATCGACACTTTTTAGTGTTTAGCTGGAGGCCGGCATTGGCGAGACACGTGAGAACTTCGTCTAAGCGTTCGAGGTGTTGGGAGAAATTGGTCGAAAAGATGACGATGTCGTCCAGGTAACACAGGCAGGTCCTCCATTTTAAGCCACGCAGCACCGTATCCATCATTCGTTCGAATGTGGCTGGGGCATTGCACAGTCCAAACGGCATGACATTGAACTCAAATAGGCCATCAGGAGTGGCAAAGGCAGTTTTCTCTTTATCGGACTCATGCATCGGAATCTGCCAGTAGCCTGAGCGTAAGTCGAGGCTGGAAAAGTATTCGGCACCTTGCAAAGTGTCCAGGGCGTCATCAATACGAGGCATAGGATAGACATCCTTGCGTGTAATTTTGTTCAGTTCCCTGTAGTCGACACAGAACCGGACCGAGCCGTCCTTCTTCTTCACCAGCACGACAGGGGACGACCAAGGGCTGGATGAAGGCCTTATAACGTTCCGTGCAAGCATGTCGTTGACCTGTTCGTCTATAACTGTACGTTCGGACGATGATACGCGGTATGGACGTCGGCGAATTATGCGCGAGCCGTCTGTTTCGATGCGATGAGCGGCTACTGATGTCTGACCCAATCCATCCGAATAAACGTCAAAACACGTCTGATGCTTCATTAGTAGAGACAGCAAGGCTTCACTTTGGGTTGGGTTAAGGTCTGTGCTTAAAGTGGCTTTGAGAGCATTGGAAGAACCTGCCTCGGGTGTTCGCCGAGAGACTGATGGGGCGGGTGAAGCGGTAACGACACATTCCAGGGTGCACTCAGTGATGCTGGCAACGGTAGATCCTTTCGGCAAAAGCAGGGGCTCTGGAGTTATGTTGTAGGCGGTAAGCTTAGCATAACCACGTGAGAACCGCACCAGACAAGTATCGATGACAATTCCTCGAAGAATGCACCGCTGATAAGGAATAACCATTGCGTCCCCGTCTATTGATCTTCGTGCCGTAATGGTAAGAACGTGGCCTTCGCCCGGAGGCAGGACGAAATCTGCAGCTGTTACAAGGGGCAGAGGCGAGAAGTTGTCGACATTAGAGAGCTCGGTGTCTGTAATGTGGATAAGAGGCTGGCCGCATGAGATGACTGCAGAAGCCGAGGAGAGAAAGTCCCAGCCTAATATGAGGTTATGAGCGCATGAAGAAAGCACAGCGAGCTGTATATGGTGGCGAACTCCGTCAATGGTAACACGAGCGGTGCATTGCCCAGTAGGGTAAATCGCATTGGCATTAGCACCACATAAGACGGGACCAGAGTACGGGGTTTGCACTTTTCGGAGACGAAAGCAGAGTTCGCGGTGAATGACCGAAATTGAGGCTCCAGTATCGACAAGGGCATGAACAGAAATACCTTCCACACTTACAGTCAATAAATTTGCAGGGCGAGGGGAGGAATTGTGACGTTTCGATGACGAGCAGTTTCCCCTCCAAAAACTGCAGCGCTTAGTTTTCCGAGCGATTGTCGAGGGTGTTAGGAGTAGCACGCAATGGCGATGTCGTACGGCGGAACGGCGACGGAGAACGACGGCGGGGCGAGCGGGAAGGTCGAGGCATGGCCTCAGATAGCGGAGGTGAAGGAGAACGACGTGGTGATGGCGTATACGGTGCAGGAGCATATGCGTCTCTTCTAGGAATGAAGTCTCGCTCGTAGTAGGAATACCCCCGTCTTTCATCTTGCTGGCGTCGGCGGCAGAAACGGGAGATGTGGCCACGAATGCCGCAGTAGTAGCAGACTGGGCGCGGTGGACGCCACGTAGAATAGTGCGCTTGAGCCGGCGCCTTTGCTGCAACAGAGGCTACGTGGTCGTAGGCACCGACGCAAAGGTTGTGGTCTGGGGGTACCGAGGCAATGGGCGCCGGCGGCCGCGAGGCAACATCGGCATACGAAGGGACGCAGGCGGCCACAGGTGGCTGGAGACATGCAGCATTTCTCATGGACGCCAGCTCCTCTTTAATAACGTCGCGCAGGTTCGGAGCAGGACGAGCAGGCACCACGGGAATGTTACCGGAAGCATAGCCGTGCAGCTCCTCTCTGACAATGTTGCGAATAAGCGTTCGCAATTCGTCATTTACAGTAATGCCAACGTCACCGGAGGCGCGTGGAAGGCGAATTGAAGAGAGCGCGTCGAGGCGCTGGCAGGTGGTGATAATGTCGCGAACTGTGTTTGGACTTTGCAGGAGGAATGCGTTGAAGGCAACGAAGTTGATGCCTTTCAGTAAGTGGCGTATGCGATCGGCCTCCGGCATATCACTTTGATATCGGCGACATAGGGCCAGAACGTCTTCAATGTAAGATGTGTATGATTCTTCAGCTCCCTGGACACGGGTAGCGAGTTTCTGTTTCGCTACCTCGGAGCGTCCGGCCGATGTGCCGAATACCTGACGCAGTTGCTCAGTGAATGCGGACCAGTCAGGGAAGTCGCCTTCGTGATTGTAAAACCACGTCTTAGCGACCTCTCTAAGGTAGAAAGGAACGTTGCGTAGTTTATGGGGCTCGTCCCAACGGTTGTAATCGCTGACCCTGTCATAATTGTCGAGCCACTCTTCTACGTCTTCGCCACGAAGGCCAGAAAATACCTGAGGGTCGCGCTGCGGGGTGTAGACAGTCCTAGTAGGCCCAGCTGGCTGAGCCGGGGCGGCGTCGTTTTGTGCCATCGTTGGTGCTGACGAGCACAATCGTCGACCAGAGCGGAGCTCCAGGGGTGACCGGTAGAGCAGGAGGACTTGGAAACGAACGCACGCTCCACCACTTGTGAGGCGACGTCCAGTACAGCGGTAGAACCGTTTTATTAGCACAATGGCGTGCGAGACAGCTTCCCAGCTGGCAGCGGCCAAACTCAGCGATGATGATGATTGGCGTGATGGGTATATACAGATGAAGACGATGAACTGCATACTTAGCGCTCACAATATATATATATATATATATATATATATATGGGTTGCCGGTGAACGCTTCTCCAACGCGAGCAGTCGGTATTTCTCAATCAAGAAACTCGCTAGGAGACGCTGCCTGCGCCAACGTTGTCTCTCGCGGGTGAGGGCGCGTTCTCTTTCTTCGCGAGCTGGTAGAGCGTTCATTTAAGAAAGAGCGTTTCCATCAACGCGCGCCTTTCGCTCTCTCTCTGTCTGTCTGTCTCTCTCTCACAAGACAGCAGATGGAAGAGTGTGAGAGAGAGAGAGAGGCACGCGCTCGCCCTCGGCGCGTGCGTGCCTCCCGGCAGGCACGCATCAATCAACGGCGTTTTGAACATTAATCACGCACAGGAGAAATCTCACCAGGCACTACCTTGGAGGTAAACAATGGCTGCTACTGGGAATGAGAGACAGCAGAAGTCGGCTTTTAGCTAACACTTACACTTCTACTTCTACTAACGTTTCCTACTGGAACATGCCAATGGCTGCTAATGGGGAATGAGAGACAGAAGAATTCGGCTTTTAGTTAACGCGCACGCTGCGAATTTTTTATTGTTCAACAACGCACAGGAGAAATCTCCCACCGGCACCACCTTGCAGGTCAAAGCGTAAGACTGGTTACGCACTACGACTATGACGAGGGACGAACGGGTGCCGCTTTAAGGAGCTTCGCCCCTAAAACACGGCGTTCAACAGAACCTCGGGGGAAGAAAAATCATTGAACAGGGATTCCCCACTTAGCGATCTTTATTCACCTTTGAGAAGTACGCTTGGTGCGCAGTGCTCGCACACCAGATATATCGCAGCAGGTTCCCGAAAGACACCTTAAACCCACTTGTCGAAAAGAAAGCGATAACTTACTACTCCTGGTTCATTGTGGCAGGCGCGCAGTCAGGTCGGCGAATTTCAGGCGGCAGGACGAGGTTTCTCGAGACGTAGCGCAGTGACATGTGTCGGCAAAGCTTGACAGGAGGACACGTAATCACACCGCTCTCAGCTTCTATAGCTTGCCGCGGCAATCTTATCTCGGAGACTGCAGAGGTGCTCTTACCCTCCTCGAGGCGCCTTCCGCCCTGAAAGATAAAACGAAATCGCCACTGGGTAAAACGAAAGTCCATGAATTCTTTTATTTTTATTTTTTATTTTTTTAGTTTCCAGACTTTATCCCTGCCTCTGACTCGTCTTCATTGTGCCAAGCAAGGGCAATGCACATGTGTTCCTTTTGTTGCGAACCATTCATACGGGAAGTGAACTGACTTATCAGAAGTCGTTGCAGGGTCAGTACAAAAAAATGTGGTTCGTCCCTGTGTCATAGCAATCCGCATAACACGAAATTGAAACCTGCCTTCGCAAAACTGTGGAATGTCTTCGCAAAACAGCGGAAATCTAGTGAATCAAAGGGCGGGAGATGGGTTGGGTACCCCGAAGATGTGAACCCGTTGCACGTGGACATCAGCGACACCTCGACACTGCACAGGGATCCTCGAAAGATGTATGTACACAAGCTAAAGTTCTCAAACGACTCACATTTCTCCCGAGACACTTCTACTGCGCGCGCAGAGCCGTGCGTAAAACCGGCCATAAGCCAGGAGCGTCCGCAAGCGGTGAAACCTAGCAAGCGAAACCGAACGGGTTGTCAACGGAAAACTTCGTGAACACACAGTCCGCTGCTGCGAAAGGCATAGCATTTGCTCGTCGGCGGTCGTCTCTGCATTCCCGGAGCATATCGCATCGCAACGCAACTGGCTACCATATACGTCACACAATACAAATTATGTAGCGACCCTGGTTGTACACTACGCAACGCGCCCGCTGGATGCCGCTCCGCAGCAACAGAGGCGCTGGACTACTGAGGCCCTACCTGGCAGCGTGCATTAGCACGACTAGAGCACTGCAAGGGCCCGGGACGGCCCGAAACCTCGAGCCCCGCCCGCGGTCGTCGCGTGGCCGCCCGAAAAGTGTTTCGGCGGTCCCAGGCCAGTCTCGGGCCTGAAGTTGGGTGCCCGTGCCGGGCTTGGGCTTCAAGCCATGGACCTGGTCTGGGCTAGGGCCCTTACATTGAAGGGCCTAAGACATGCCTTCAAGCACATGCGCATGTCATGCACAGCATGGTGTTAGGCACTCTGTGCCAAGATAAAATGACAAATACTGATATATCATCCGCCTAATCAATTCAGCCTTCGCTCACTCGAATCACAGAGCTTCAAACAAGTTTCGTATCAGTAAACATAATGCGCTGAAATATGAGGGTAGCCAGCGGAAGTTACCCCGAGGCTGACTAAAACGTGGCCACCCTGGCGCAGGGAAGAGTTAAAGGGACTGTCTTGCTATTCTGGTTTTTTTTTTTTTTCTTTTTCCGGTTGTGGTGAAAATGAGAAGATCGTTCCTTACATTAACGGGAATGAACATGCTTTTACCGCAAAAAGAAGGAATAACATTTTTAACTTGATCCAGAAAGTAGCAAAAAAAAAAAAATGACCGGTGGCGCCAGCCTCTGTGATGAGTGTCAGTCTCCAAGTGTAAAAAACCAAAAAATGCGCATGCCAATTCAATTATCCCGGTTAAAAGCAAAAGTTTATTACTTAAAATTGCATTTGGCACACATCTGGTAATGCTCTTTCATGACGAAGAGTAACTTTCCTTTCTAAAAAAATATTGCAAAAGCGCAGTAACCGTAACCACTGTTGCCGCCGTCCCTACAAATGCAGAAGGGGTGGTCATGAAGATCGAAAAATTCTGTTATAAAAACATCCGCTGATTTCTCAGCAAAACCAACGCGATCTTGAACACTTTGAATAGTGCGCTTTCTATTGCGATAAAAAAAAACAGGAAGTCGGAGAAAGACGGTAGACGGTCTCTAAGTTTTGTCTAAGCCCCAAGGCATCTTCTTCACGAATAATATTCTTATGATACATCAACAAACCATAATTCCAAATGTTCTTCATGTCATTGGTACATTTCATTTACATCCTCGAGCATCACGTTCAAAATCCACAATATGATTACGTGGTATGCACAGCATCACGTACCAGATAAACTTCGGCCATCTGGAGTTATTTAATCTGCGTCGAAACCCAAGCTCACTGGATTTCTTTTCTTGATGAATCCCTGTCCAAATGTGGCTGTTGTTGCCGGGAATCGAACGCGCGTCCTAAATTATTAGCGCGACAGCTTATCCCCTAAATTACGCCACCAAGGTCAGGCAAAGGGACATTTAATGTACGTAAACACCAAATTAAGTCAGGTCGCCTATCAAAAAGGGCAATTAATGCTTTGATAATTATCGCCAGCAACAAATTTTCTCCAGCATTTCCCAGCCGGGCCTGCACATGCGCACGCTGGCTCTGCGCAAAGTTAACACTGAACGAGCGAGCCCGAGCCGGGCTCGGGCTTGGAACCACGGGCCCGGGCCGGGCCCGGACAGGAAAATCAGGTCCGTGCAGTGCTCCAAGCACGACAATCTACTGCCTTGCTCCATCATTCCTTGATGGCTGCACCACCACTGCGAATCAAAAGTGCAGCGAAAGGGAGGAGATGTTAATTGAAGAATAATTTTGCTTGATAAACACCTTTGCCTTAACCGCACATCAGTTAGATGCAAGTTGTAAAGCGGTGTAGTTAAGATATAAGGCCCGATTGCCCCCCCCCCCCCCCCCTCAATGTGTCGGTGGTGTGATCAGCAGAGCTCCAGCTCCTATAGTCGCATCCCGGGTGGTAGTGGGTTCAAATCTGAAAATCCTAGCGTGCGTAACTTTTTCGTTGTCAAACGTGCGTTCATTTCTTTCACACATCCACTTCCGTGATGGAAGGACGTCAGTTATATTTTTTTTTGGGGGGGGGGGGAGGGGGGGTTGTGGAACCCGGTATAAAACACTTTCGGTGTTAAAGGAGCACTTTCCAATAAAAAAGTGTGTGTACGTGTTCATGAAGCATGATAAGGGCACAGGGAAGATAACGAAAGCAATCGATAAGGATAAGGTAGGTTTATGAATACGGGTCTCAGCGAACCGGTGGGAGCCCGATAGAATGGATGGATGGATGCTATGAGCGTCCCCTTTGTAACGGGGCGCTGATATGTGCGTCACCAGACTCATAAGCAAATTTAAGAACTTTTTTTTCCTTCTTTCTTTAAGTTATCCTCATGCCTTTTAAATCTACTTCAATAAAATCGACCATACTATAGCAAAAAATTGGCAGATCCCACGTGCAGTGGGAATCAAGGAAATGCGAAGCACGCATAAGGAACGTAAAATGGATTTGCAATGTTGTCTCGATGTACTGAGTTTGGTACATATGAAGTTAACGAAACGGCCGCAAGAGCACCATGACTGTGGCATGTAAACCATGCCGCTCATACACGCATGTCATGATTCTAACGTTATCACCTGTCATTTACGTTCGTGATGCAGTCGTGTTGTGCCATAACAATTTTGGTATACATCCCTCTAAGGAAACGAGTGGCATGTAGATCATGCCGCTAATGACATGCATGTCACGATTTTCATGTTATGACCTCTCATTTATGATCGTCATGCAGTCATGTTGTGCCAAACCAATTTTCGTATAGGCTCCGTGCAGTCGAGTTTTCCGTGAGCGACATCAGCGCCAGAATGCACTGCCTGGCGGAGAGAAGAAGCAAAATTGGGCAGACTGTGACAGGGAAATACGCGAACGTGATGCGCGTCTCCAACTCTATACAGCAGCGACCGCCCGTCCCACCTTCTTTCGTTTTATTTCCTTTGAGACGCGCGCTCCAAACCTGCGGCAAACTGTTCCCAAGGGCGACGCCGCGAGCGTTCGTGTGCTTCGCAGCACGCCCGGAAAGCAGCGAAGAAACGCGCGCGTCGCTGTCGCCTCGGTTTCCACCGTGCGCGACTGAGCCGTAGCTACGTAGCACCCTCTGGTCAGTAGATGGAGCTCATACATCCCATTAACGAAACGGCAGTATAGCGCCAGGACCATGGCATGTAAATCATGCCGGTCATGACACGCGTGTCATGATTCTAATGTTATGACCTGTCATTTACGTTCGTCATGCTGTCGTGTTGTGTCATAGCAATTTTGGTATACATCCCATTAACAAAACGCCTGGCATGTAAATCATGCCGCCCATGACATGCATGTTATGCTTTTCATGCGATGACCTGTCATTTATCTTCGTCATGCAGTCATATTGTTGCATACCAATTTTCCTACACATCCCACTAACGAAACAGCAAAGAGAGCACCAAGACCGTGGCATGTAAATCATGTCGCTCATGACATGCATGTCATGATTTTCATGTTATGACCTGTCATTTACGCTCATGATGCAGTCATCTTGTGGCATGCCAATTTTCGTATACATCCCGTTAACGAAACGCGTGGCATGTAAATCATGTCGCCCATGACATGCATATCATGATTTTTCATGTTGTGACCTGTCAATCATGTTCGCCATGCAGTCATCTCGTGGCATACCAATTTTTGTATACATCCGATTAAAGAAACGGCCAGGAGAGCACCAAGACCGTCGCATGTAAATCATGCATGTCATGATTTTCGTGTTATGACCTGTCATTTATGTTTGTGATACAGTCATGCTGTGGCATGCCAATTTGCGTATACGTCCCATTAAGGAAACGCGTCGCATGTAAATCATGTCATTCATGACGTGCATGTCATGATTTCTCATGTTATGACCTGTCATTTATGTTCGCCATGCAGTCATATTGTGGCATACCAATTTTTGTATACATCCCATTAACGAGACGACCAGGAGAGCACCAAGACTGTGACATGTAAATCATGCCGCTCATGACACGCATGTCGTGATTTTCATGTTATGACCTGCCATTTATGTTCGTCAGGCAGTCATGTTGTACCATACCAATTTTCGCATACATCCCATTAGCGAAACGGCTAGGAGAGCACTAAGACCGTGGCATGCAAATCATGCCACTCATGACATCCATATCATGATTTTCATGTTATGACCTGCCATTTATGTTCGTAGTGTAGTCATGATGTGGCATACCAATTTTCGTAAACATCCGATTAGCGAAACGGCCAGGAGAGCACAAAATCGTAGGCGGCTAGATAGATAGATAGATAGATAGATAGATAGATAGATAGATAGATAGATAGATAGATAGATAGATAGATAGATAGATAGATAGATAGATAGATACGCTCAAACTCGCCGAAGTTCGCTAAGAAATGCTTCGCATTTAAAACGGAAGTTCATAGCCCAGTTCCCCGCCCCTTATGGCAGAAAGTCGATATTTTTCCCCATAATTATTTTTGTCTGTTCTCTCTGGTTTTCTGCCACCAGTATTCTAACCGTCTCTTACTTATTTCAATCGCGGGTATGTTCACCTTCCCGTTGTTCTCCCTAAAACCCAAGGCTTCATGTAGGGTGGTGCCCAAACGTACACCTGGGTGGATATTTCCGCATTCAATCAAAACATGCTCCGTCGTTTCCCTATCTTCCTCACAGCATGTGCATTTTTCCTCTTCTTTACTGAATTTCGCTTTATAAATACGCGTTCTAAGGCAGCCCGATCTCGCTTCAAACAGTAAAGCGCTTCCTCTTGAATTATCATAAAATGCCTCCCTCTTTATTTCGTTTTTGCCCTTTCGGTAGTTATTCAGAGTCGGTCTTTTTTTCCGTCGCTGCCATCCAGTAAATCTTCTGCGCTTCTCTGACTTTTCCCTTTACGCTCTTTGTTGTCAGTTCTCTTAGAGCCGTATATTTACTGGTGAGCCTCCTAGTTCTTTTTCTCCACTGCGTGTCAACGCTCTTTCTATATAAATAATGGGACACCTTCACTGCACACCTACTCTCTTTCATATTCCTAAGCCTCTCTTCAAACCTTATTTTGCTCTGGGCTTCCCTTGCCTCAAATCTCGCCTATCCCATATCGCCCTTTACAGCCTCGTTTGTCGTTTTCCCGTGAGCACCCAACGCGAGGCGTCCCACAGTTCTTTGATTCACATCCATTCCTGAATGTATCTCTGGCCTCATAGCTCCCGAACCACTAGCGCTATCTAGTAAAGAGAACGCGAACCCGAACAAGCAGCCGCGCCTCTGAGCCGATGCGTCACCTGTGCTTCCTACATAAACTTACCTTATCGCTTGTTTTCCTTATCGCCCCATGTGACATTAAGACGCGTTACGGGGACTAAAATGGTAATCAGTGCGAAAGACTACGTTTGTTTGTAGATACTCGACTAATTTATTCATGAAGCTTGATAAGGGCTCGCAGAAGATAAGGAAAACAAGCGATAAGGGTAAGGTTGGTTTATGAATACGGGCCTAAGACACCTCGGCTTCTGAAGAGCGGAAGTGTTTCGGTACCTAGATGACCCGGGATGAGGTATCGCCATGCTACAGGACATTTCAGCCATCATGGCGGTAGTAATTATTACATATAACACGAATTTGTGCTCGTCGGCAGTGGTGCAGGCACTTCTTTGGCGACTCTTGTGCTGAGGCCGAACCAATGCTGTCTGGAAGACCGTCTACTTGAAAAGCTACTAGTGCTTACGCGCGCTTAACGAACGAATCTTTTTGACAACATACTTTTTATAAAATAAATTTATGCATTTTTCTTAATTCACTGCTGTTTTTAGCGATTCAATCGATATGCCTGACTGGCACGTTTTAATTCGTCGCGGCATTTTCACGTAATTATGCTGCACTTAGTAAATACCTTTAAGCAGCATCAGTACCCACGAAGAAAAAAAATGTATTCCAATATCTGTATTTCGAAACAGTTCTTCGTCTTCTTGCAAACGTATCTCCGAAATATCCCAATGGGTCGGGCAAATGTATTCCTGCATCCGTACTTTAGGCTTCGAGCTTGGTGTGTAACACAGGCGGGGAGAGTATCCCTGGCGTTGTAAGATCAAGCACCGAATTAACCTACAAACTGTAATACAAAACTACAATGAAGAAGACACACATAAAGACAATTTGTTTTTTAAGGTAAGTAATGTTTCGTGTACCGCGTGCCGTGGTCATACGCATAATACTATAAATGGCTCATGTTCGTTGCTATTTGCTATGACAACATACTAAAGTGCACTCCTATCCCTGAAGCCAAGACTGTTGCATATTGAGACAGCTGCCCCATAAAAATTCATTGCCTTCCTTTATCTTTTCCTTCAAGGCCCCCTTCTCTACTCCCTGCCAGTGATATAAATGCAAGCTGTTAATTGTGTATGCAAAAATCCTGCAGACCCCACGCATTCTTGGAATCGGTGCCATGCAAAGCAGTCAATCAGGAAACTCCCCGAGATGAATTCTTTGGCATTCAGCCAAGTGTAACGACTAGGATCAAGGTCTTCGTGCCAAGCGCATGGGTACCCTCTTATGAGTATGCTTAAAGGGACCGTCTACCGTCCTTCATCGCTCTCCCGATTTTTGGCTCAATGGAAAGCCTACCTTTCGAAGTGTCCCAGCGTGCAGTGGTTTCTCAAGAAACTGAATATAAATTATTAAAACACAATTTTTTTTTATCTACGAAGATAGCTCCTTTCCTAGTGTAGGCATGCCATCAACATTGGTTACAGGAGCATGATGCGTCGTCGTCTCCCTGGAAACCCTTTCGAGCGCGGGAGGCTTCTCGACAGGAGCCGGTTTCAAGGTCGACATTCCAGAGGTGACGAGGAGGAGGAGAGGCGAGGGAAAGTCGGCGCGCGGCGGTGCGCCTCGGACATGCAGCGCCGCATGCATGACAAGCGCAGTACTACACGCCTGTGCAAGCAGACGAATTCGAAGGCAGCGCCATCTGCGCCACCCCGAAAGCAGCGAAAAAAAAAAGAACAAATTGCTCTTGCAGGCTATAACAAGGTGTCTCACAGGGTGAAGTACGCTTGTAAGGCATACATAATAGTTTTTCAGCAGAATATGTATGCCTGCGTGGGCTGGTTCTCGTACACTTGGAAAATGACGAACACGCTGTTGGGTGTCGCTAGCGGCGTTTTTTGCACCACTTTCAGAGAAAAATTAAAAACCTAAGTCCTTTTTTGTGGGGTGAAAGCGCGCTCGTACCCATGAATGTGATGCACGATCTGCCCATTTTTACCACGATCTTAAAAAATGTTCTGAGCGGTAGACAGACCCTTTAACGTGGGCTAACCAGAAGCATCGACAGTACCGTGGCACATGGTGCGACATAATGTTGGTTGGTACTCACGTTAGTCCAAAGCACAGATGCCCGTTTCCAAGAAGAAAGAAAAGATTCATTATACAGTGCGTTGATGTGCCAATAAGCGTCGTTCATTGAAATATTCCTACGGGATCGAGCAAAGTTGCACAAAGGCATACCGAATGGTAGCAGAACATACGTATATTGTTATGATAGTGCTTATCACGCATTAGAAGCGTAATTCATGTTACACAAGCGTCACCATTACAACTGCTCGTGCAATACATCCGTTTACTCCATGTAATCGTGTGGGAGGTGCCGCCGTGGCCTAGTGGCGTGCTTGGAACATCGAGGGCCCATATTCGATACCCCCTTACTGCTTTGTAAGTTGCCCGTGTATCTGTGTGCTTGTTATGTCTACATTTCAATCGCAAGCGAGAACAAACGGTGTTCTTTTCTTGTTTTAAGAGCGAAGCTCTTTAAGCCGACCGTCCGATGGCAAACGCGAACAGAAAAATGTGGTTGTAGCCTCCAGGCAGTGAGCGTACAGTGTGAGGTGCAGAAAACTTCAGACGCCGCTCGAAGTTGCAGGTTCGATCACCGCAGCTGCGCGCGTTTGTGCCTACATTTAGTTGGTCCTTTATTCAGATAGGTTTTATAAAATGCAAGCACCTGTGGCGCACACCCGTATGCAATTGATTTAATTTCTGGGGCTTTTTGTCCCAAAACTACGATAAGATTATGAGAGACGCCGTAGTGGAAGGCTCCGGAAATCTCCACCACCTGGTGTTCTTTAACGTGCGCTGACATCGCACAGTATAGGGGCCTCAAGATTTCGCCTCCATCGAAATGCAGCCGATGCGGCCGGGATTCGATCCATCGACATATGGAACCTGCGCACCGTGGGCCGAGCACTACAGGTATGAGCTCCACACGACTGCGGTATCAATCACTGTGAAGCGCATGACGGGTAAGTATGTTAGTGATGTAGAGATCCGTCATTCATGTTCGCCATACATTTATGCCTTACCAGATGAATATTTGGGATACACCGGGATAGTGCTCCCTTCTGATTCTATTACGATTTTTTTCTTTACATAAAGTATCAGTTTCTTTTCTTTTTTGTAACTGATAATTGACTGTATAAACACATCACTCTTTTGTGATAACTACCTCATAAAGAAATCATAGATAGATAGATAGATAGATAGATAGATAGATAGATAGATAGATAGATAGATAGATAGATAGATAGATAGATAGATAGATAGATAGATAGATAGTGATAAGTTCGCCAAGAAATGCTTCGAGCTTAGTAATGGTACGTGTCGGCAGCCGCATACCAACTGCCAAATTTTCTATGCGCATTGGTTCACTTGAGTCGTTCATTCATTCATCCATTCATCATTTAAGCAAGAAATATGCGCAATAAGAAGAATGATTAAAGGAGTTAGGTAATGACGTTCCCACATTTTGGCAACTGTAAACATTTAAAAGTGGGAAATCGAAACCGACACAGGTGGCCGCTTCGTGCAGCGCATATGATGACGTCACAGCTTTCCTGCTGTGACACCGTGCACCGTGAGACATATGGAATATGGAGCTGGTGCTAGGAAACAGGAACAGGCGACGTCCTCCGGCGATGCGTCGAACCGTGCTAGCTTTCTTCAACTTGACAGTGACGATTTCAGCGCTTAAGGGACATCGTTTTGCTTTTGACCGTCTGTGTGCTTAGGTGGGCAGAGAGATAGCCAATGACGTTAAATACACATGGGGGGCAAGCATTCAAATGGCATTAACAACCTGCTGCAAGTCTGAAATTCACCTTCAGGAAAACTAAATGAATTGTAACCGCCTAGCTTGGCCATGACAACATATACTGAAAATTTTGCTCAGATCAGCGGGCATCGAAAAAACTGCAGGAGTTGCCACAAAATCAGTAATGTGGCGTAGCCATTCTTGAGTATTCGGCGTGTACCCTTGCGTCTGTGTTCCGTTTTGCTCATAGCAGACTATATGCTGGCTAGAAAGACTTGTCTCACCCACGCATTCGCGACAACGCATGCGGCGTCCAATATGAAGTGTAAAACTGCGCGTCACGTAATCAAGTGTAAAACCAGTTTGATGCTCTTCTGTGGCAAAATACATCTTTCTGATTGCACGGAATGTATCACAAATCTGAGCATTTTGTTTACGAATGGGGAGGGCAAAACCCTCATGCGATGCAACGGTTACAGTGTCACTGCTCACGACCAAAACATATCGCGTGTCGGTATCGTTAATTTCGCATGACCTTGTGCCATCTCTGCGAGATACCAATTTCCAGGGGTAGGTCGGAGCGATCGGAGCCCCGCCGCGGTGGCCTGGTGGCTATGGCACTCGGCTGCTAATTCGAAGGTCGTGGGATCGAATGCCGGCCTCCACGGAATAAAAAAAGAGAAACCTAACAGGTGGCATCACGTGATTCCGTTAGCCTCGGCAAGCCGGGCTTCTCTGAACAAATTGGCTGTGAAATGGCCCAGTGTGTAATTTTTTATCGACCGCGCTCTGGCTGTGTAGCCTGCTTCGGTGCATTGGTTCACGTCACGAAAAGTAACGCGTGCAAACACAAACGCAACACAAGAGAACCGGGCATGGGCGCCGACGATCAACTGGAAGAGCTGAAAGTGCACGCTGTGTCGGAAAACTCTCGGGCGTGACGCCGGCTGTCAACCAGTCGAATACCCGCATTGAAAAAGCTCTGGCCATCGTCAGTTAAGCTGCTGTGCACCGGTACAGCGCCAGTCATGCAATTAACACGCTGTCGACCTACTGTCAAGACGTAATCTTAGCAGGATTGCTTGCAAGGTCAAGACGACTGAACCGCTCACCTTAAAACCACGCCGAGAAAGCACGGGCAGGGCGCTCTTCCGTGCCCCTTGACAACAACGTTCTCTCCGATGCCCCTGAGGAGGGGACGTTTTCAAACCGGCTTTTGAAAAGCGCTCGTAGTGCGGGATGCTTGCTTTGCTTGTTATTTATTGTTCAAGGGCCGCGCAGCAAGTTTATTTGGTGCGTAAGCGCCTGACAGACGAACAGTTGCACGATGAGAAGAATAAAATTGTTTTGTAACTTTTCTTAGTGGCGAGGTAATCGAGGAACATTACAAAGCAAACGCAAGCGCTGTAGCCCCCAACGTTACTAGATGTAGCCCCTGTAGTCACATACGCATTCAATCCAGGTCGCGTACGATGCTCGGGCTGCTACTAACTACTACTACGGCCGCTGTGATGTTGCGATGGAACAGTTGATCGTTTCTTTCTTCGAGCCGCGTTTTCTGTACCCCAACCGCTGGATGAAAGGCGCACGCGATGCGGCGTTCCGCGTGAGGTCTGCGAATGAGACCGGGCGCGAGTCGTGGCCTCCGCGATCGGCTGCGCTGCGGCAGCGCAGCCGATCGCAGAGGCCACGCGTGGGTGCCCCTAGTTGCATCCGTGGGCGCCGCGGCGCGACAAAGCGAGGACGGATGATGATGATGATAGTGGTTCGGATAAGGAAAGGACGCTAACGTTTGCAGCCCCTATCGGGAGCACGGCCAGTGAGTGAAAAAAAAAACAAAAAAAACTTTACTATCGGTACTGGGAGTGATGGGCTCTGTGACCCCACCAGATGGCCCTCAGTCGGGGCTGAAGGGGGCCTCTTGGGCCCTTGCTGTGACCCGGACTTGGACGTCCAGAGCAGAGCTGGCCAGTAGGGTCTCCCACTTTTGCGAGCCTACAAGCTTCTGGAGTTCTTTGGGCGGTGGGTCTGCGGGGCAGTCCCAAAAGATGTGTTGCATTGTGGCTCTCTGGCCACATTTCGAGCAATCGGGTTTGAATTGGTCTGGATCGATGTGGTGCATGGTGACCGGATTCGGGAGGTTATTGGTTTGGCGTTGCCTCCATTTAACTTCAGCCTTAGTAAGACTGTTGTGAGGTGGCGGCAGCGTTCGTCGAGCTAAAGTGGTGGGTGATTTCCTGGAAGCTTATGAGAACTTCCTCTGCGCGTTCCGGGCTCGAGTTGCTGCTCACGGCTCGGCCGATAGATCCACGGCCAAGCGTCTGTGGAGTAGGGGAAAGGGACTGAAACTGATAAGGTCCCTAGATAAAAAAGAAAACTTTTTATCTAGGGACCTTAGAAACTGATAGAGAGGAACGCCGTAGTGGAGGGCTCCGGAAATTTTGACCACCTGGGGTTCTTTAACGTGCACTGAGAACGCACACTACGGGCCTCTGGCTCTTTCGCCTCCATCGAAAATGCGACCGCCACGGCCGGGATCGAACCCGCGATTTTTCGGTGCTACACCACCGCGACGGACATAGGGACGGAAAAGTGGTGACCGGCAGCAGCTACTGCCAGTGCATCCTCTGCTACTGCGGAGCGGGACTGCATTACTCGCTAATCGGGTCCTTGCCAGTGCCACAGTTCATATTTTTCTCTCCCTCTTTTAAGGGGTTATACTTTTGCTTGATGAAATAAAAGCTGAACATTCGACAGAGATCTGTCTGGTTGGGACGAAATTAAAGGTGAAAACAGGGGGACACCAACCAAATTATAATCATTTAAAAGTAAAATTTACTTCTAAAGATGAAAAAACCCGACGTTTCGGGTCCCACTCGGACCCTTCTTCAGGGGTGACTGGAGGGCACCAGACAGCAGCAGTGTTGGTTGGTGTCCCCCTGTTTTCACCTGAAATAAAAGCTGCAAACAATTTTTAGCACTCGGTCCGCGACGAATACATACGAGTCGACTTCGTTTCCCGACCGTCTCTCTTGCTCCTACGTTTGACGAAATAGTTGTATTATAGTCAGATACAACTCTGCAAGTCTTCAGTGAAGCTCCCCCACCCCACGCCCTTATGGCCGCCAGCCACTGTACCTCCGCGAAGCCTCAAATAGTTTCTTCTTTGAACTTTCCATGTTACCAAAATAAAGTAAGGGTGGCAAAAGCAATGGATACGTGCATAGATTTTTTTAGTCTTCATTCGTTTATTAGAGTGGAACATGGAAAGGAAAATTAGTTATCGAGCCCTAATCAAGCGCTTGCAATGCAGAAACCTGGCGCTGCTACCCGAGCTTTTCAACTCACTTCAGTGAAGTTTCACACGTAAAACGGGCTCGGAAGCGAAATGAGCCATACCGCGACCTCACACATTTTTGTCCATGCTTCTCGAGCACATCATAGATTATATACCGATGAAAGGACTCAACAGCAGCAGACGCTCCCCGCTGGTACCGAAGGTATAAACAGGGCGCCATTTTGTCGCATGACGATTTTGCTTGCTCCTGCGATTGGCTGGCGGAGCAACACCGGCGCGCGTGGTCCGTCGGCCCTCGTTGCCAAGTATTTTTTTTTTTTAAGTTGTATCCTACTATATAAACTTGGCAGGCGTGTGATCCCAATGTAGTACCTCGCGTTCCCGGTTGCGTGTTATGCAAATTTCTTTTTAAACAGACCTACACGTGAAGTTGTAATGCACTGATTTGCGCCTTTCAGTAGCTTCAGCAAGCGTAACACGTTTCACAGCGATTTCACCACTTTCGCTGGTGGGTGCTATGGTCATCACTGAGCCCCAATCTAGCAAACGGACAACAAAAGCAACGTTTCAGGCAACCCCCTTCCCCCCTACAACGCTTTTTGAATATAGCAACGCTGCCAATCAATCCTGGAGGCTCCTGCTGACATCTAAACCAAATACTGTTGCACTACATACAGCTGCGAATTTGCACATTGGTTTCAGTACGCATCTTGAAAACGACCGTTCTTCAAGGAATCACGTCAACAGGAGGGCACGGATTATGCAGGAGGGAGAACTACCAATGGCGAATTCGCGGACGCAGCTCCCTCGGGTGCCATGAGAGTGGGTTGGGCACTGTTCACGAGACATTGCCCAAATGGGCCAGGTGAATGCCACCGCTTCTCTGGTCGTCCACCTTCTCGAAATTGAGTGGCCCAGAATGTGTGTTCTCATAGTGGTGGTCGCCACACACACACTACTCGAGCGTCAATACAGGAAATCGTGAAAAATACATCACACGGCCCCTTCACTGACTGCCCTGAACTCGAACGCTGCACGATGACGCTAGGGAGTCCATACTTGCACACATTTATCCTTCTAGTGCAAATACGTGGCACCATGGGTCTTGGGAAAACTCCACGCCCACAGGCGTATCCCTCGCGCATCCTTGGAAACAAGCATCCACTAGAGTAATCCCTAAACCACGGCACTTAACACCTGGATCCATCCAAACATGTCCTGTCCCCTCTGAAAGGCATTGAGGACAATGTCAGTAACTCTCAATACAGACGTTCACTAAATTACACTAGGTGTTGCAGGTCTATCAAACACACCAGTGATGGAACTTAACAAAGCAAAAAAAGGGCCTGCATATTAACTTTTAGGGCCATTGTATGCCACTTCAGGCACAGACAAAAACTACAAAAAGACAAGGAAACGCCCAACAAAGAGATTTCTTTTAATACGCTTCAAATATACACTAAATCATACACCTCTCACGTTCGACTGGCCGAGCCACAAAGCGTCCGGAGGAACAGGAAGAAAAAAAAAAAACAGGAATTGCAATCCTCACTCACACAGTGACAGCGAGGAGACCTCAAAGGCAATTCTTGCCACCCTACCAAACCTCACAGTTGCATTGACGGAAAAAATAAAAACGCGTGGCACCGTAGCCACAACTGCAGAAACGAAACATTTTCTTTTCTTCTTTCGGCTAAGGCGGTAACACCATGCAACACATGCATACCAAAAAAAAAAAAAAAGGCCACTCCTAGCAACACACACTCTGCACCTGACAAGCTTCCTTGCCGCTGCTGAATTTGGCAGGACGGTTAAACCCCTTTTGAAAGAACAAAGGTTGCACCAGTGATCAGTCCTAGACTGGTCACTGAACAGCCTTCGATCGAACAAAGAAAGAAAAAAGGAACAATTGAAGTAAAACAAAAAACTATTAAAATCCAGCACAAACTCTGGGCAGAGGGAACAGAGCTCACAATAGACAGCCTACGCCTTTTTCTTATGTACATGTGGAGGTGGTCATTGCCATATACAGCGTGTAATATATAATATATATATATATAAATGTAAAGCAGTAATACAGGCATTCCAACAGAAAAAAAAAAACTGCTAATAGAAGACAACTCTTCCAAGACTCAAACCAACGTGACCAGCGCAGGCCCGCCGAAAGGGAAAGAAAAAGTACCAACCTCGGCGCCAAACGGGCACTGGCACAAGCCAAGGTGAATAACTCGCTTTGTTACTGTCGCCTGCCATTAGTCTGGTTTTGCTGCTTCTGCTGCAGAGGGGGAGGATTGGCGCACATGCCAAGTACCCCAACGTAACGTTGCGCCACGTTACACACGGTCGTATGAAAGTCCCCAGCCTCCAACTGACCCCGCATGTTCACCAAGTCCCTCTATGTGTGTTGTGTGTGTGGGTGTAGATGTGGAATGCTATGGCAGATTAAAAAACGGAGCGAGACCCTAGAGATGGCACCACAGCGCTTTGAAAGAATTACTGTCCCATGGACTGGCTTTGGGTTGCTACAACACACCACTTTTTGTCAGTCCTATTCTTAGGCTCTAATTTGCAAATGTCAATCCTGTGTGCCCACCAAGCAACCCACTTAGGACTTCCTCAGATTAAGACTCCCCTTTGGCCCTATACAACCCCCCACTCCCCCCATAAACTTTACCACCTCAAATTTAATCTCCATAACCAACACATCTCAACTTCTGTCACACGTAAAAAATGCTAGCATTCCCAGCGGTGCACAAAGCTCAGTACAAAACATTTGATCTAGCAAGCTAAACACCATTCCATCCATGCACTATGTTAACCCTGCACTCTTTAATGTTGAAACCCCAATATTACACAACGTTAGCTATCCCCCCCCCAGAGTCCTTCCCTTCTGCTTTCTTAAAGAGTGTGATGCAGTGTTCAAGCAAGACCACATAATGGCTGAAGCCCTCTCAACGTGGCACACTAGTTTTTTTTTTTTTCATGTACCATGCACATGAAAACACTCAAGGTGTAGATTTACAATGAGCCATTTGCCGTACTTTGAGCAGCAACTCCAACTGCATGGTATGGGACAGGACCAATGACACCAAGCTATAGCAATAATCCAAACACAGAGCCAGTTCCAAGCTAAGTTTATCACTTTAGAAATAGAATGTAAAAGACAATGTCGGTTTACGCTTTAAAAGCTCTCACAAGTCCAGGAAAACGGAGGCATGTGGCAATGACAAAGCAACATGTTAATGTACATACAAAAGAACAGGTCACTTTATATTAAAAAAAAATGTTACCAAAATGAACAGAGGTAAAAAAAACAAAACATGATACGTGGAGTGGAACAGGGCGTCTTGTGAGACCATGTTCAACAACAACAAAGGAGGAGGAATGGGAACAGGAAGCACTACAGAAAGCAGCAGAGTCGGGAAAGTGGGCTCAACCAAAATACATTGGTACCAGCTGCAGCACTCGTCTTGCATCTTCGCACGTACCAATCGTGGTCTGCACACATCTGCCCGCTCACGTGTCGTGTGTCTGTGTGTACGTCCTCTCTGTCCATCGCTGGAGAGGACAAGATGGGAGCAGGGGGAACGAGAGGCGAGGGGAGGCTGGGAGGTCTCTTCGGGAATGGGGGTCATGAAGGAAGGAGGGGGCGGGGTTATCTCTCTCTCTGAATTAGCAGCATCCCGAGCTGCGAGGCTGGACGGGCGTTCCAGGGTTGATCTTGCCGTCGCCGGCTCGCAGGTTTGCCTCTGTGGTCGGGGGTCCCATGCGGTTCTTGATCTCTGCCGCCATCGTCATGAACGCCTGCTCAACGTTTGTGGCATTCTTGGCACTCGTCTCTAGGAAGGGAATGCCCAGCTGGTCCGCAAACTCCTGCACCAGGAGGAGGGGAGGGTAAATAATGCAGGCTGTAGTCTATTACATCACACAGACCTCTCTTTTTTCTCCAAGTAAGAAGATTCATGAGTTATGTTTCAATGTACACCCTAGATAGAAGATTTCTTTATTCAATTTGATAAGTGCACCTGAAAGAATAATGGATAGATTAAACTGTTTTCCATATCAGAGCAAATCAGAAAATGTGCGAGAGTCGATCCAGGACATATGAAACTCATAGAGGATTGCGAAATAGTTCAACATATCCCTATTTGAAGCTTGTCTTTTCAAACAATGCACTTCTCAGATTGGTTTGCCAGAAGCGTGACCAGTAGCTTACCAATTTTGCCCACAATACACAAAAGAACAAGTGTGACAACAACCACATTTCACTTTACGTGAAAATTCAGCAAGCTTTGCTTGCATCTCCTTGTGGGCCATCAAGTTCCCCACGCCATCCAACAACATATCAAACTGCAGTGCTGTGCTGATCTTGTCTTTTCTGGTGATTGAACTCCTTTTACAATGGATTCTGTTACAACATACTGTGGACGACACATTGTATCGTCACAACATCCACACGAATGGACGTGAACTGCTCCTGGTCATCCCATTTCACCTCCGTTCGAGCGTTATCAGCCGGCTGCATGACGCCCCTTATACATTAGGATATACATTATACATTAGGATTTATAGGATTAGCATTTATACCTTAGGATATAAAGGACTAAATTACAATGCCAGCTAGCTGGTCAGCACTCCTTTACAGCAGGCTTATGCACTGTGTGCACCCCAAATTCAATAGCTTCCAGCTTCAAACATCGTACGACAGCACCCACGGGATCAACAGCTGCAGACGTGCATAGTGTCCAAACTGTTCACTGGATAGCACAGCTAAAGCTCACAGGCTTCTGTCAGAAGAGTTGAGAGAGGAATAAGCTCCTTCTTCGACCATTCCTGTGACTTGTAATTTGCTCCCGTTATAGCAGACTCATTCACTGTCTGCATAAAGGCCTGTATTAACAGTACAGTAAAACCTCGTTATAACTAAGTTGAATAGGGAGCGGTAATTACTTTGTTATAACCATTAGTTCGTTACAGACAATATCAATTTCACTTATGGGAATTTCAAGGGGAATTGTGATGGCTTTGTTATATCCAATAGTTCGTTATATCCGGGTTCGCTATAACGAGGTTCTGCTGTATTTGTATCCTACATACTCCTCTCCTTTTACAACAGACCAAAATCTTCACTATTGAGGTCTGTTGTAATGATATTAACTGTGTCTTTGAATGCCACCACCAGGGCCTCCAGGGACACGTGCAATCTTGGGAGGCAATGCTGCCACGGAGTAGCTAGCCAAACTTGCATGTCATGAGGTGGCGCTATAAGAAGGCAGGTTTCACATCCGAAAGATGATGGCCTGACAAAAAATATTCCGTTTTACAAAACAGACGAATCTCACCATGCAATTTGTGCATGCGCAAGTTTCCGTTAGCGCTTGCCGTCGCCATCTTAGTTGTTTTTAAAGCCCAGCTGGCACACCTCTGCTTGCTGCGTGCTATAGGTTCACTCAAGTTTTTCACGAATCCTTGGCATGGATGAGGACTGAACGCGTCGAAAAATGATGTTCGGAACTCCTGTGGACGTGTTTTACTGAAGTTTACCGCACGATGTAGACTTGTTAAAGAAAAAACAAAAAGGTCAGCAATGTAAAGCTGCGACCTGGTCATGACCTCATCGTTAGTTGACGTGCTTGTGCTGCTTCGCATTTGTTACCCATATATCCTGAATTACAATAAACAAAAAACGAGCAAGTTCATCTCGGAGCAGTGTCGTGCTGAGGCGGGACGACAAGAGTTCAAAATTGTAACAAGAACTGAAGACTCAGTCAAAGGAACAATTTTGAGCTTTTGTCAAAGCAAAACTTCACATGCAAGGTGTGCTTCAGTCATAGTAATGTGCTATAAATGTGAATGGGTAGAAATCGATTGCCACAAAGCCATTACACGCGTCCACTTTAGCGGAACAACTGCCACACACCGTTAGTGAAAAACTGCAGGCCACTGCCAAGCGTCGGGAAAATATCATGAATGACAAGCAAGTTCCTGCTGCATAAAATATATGGATAAGTCGGTAAGTACCTATGGGAACAGGTGCAAAAAGCGAATAATCAGCAGTATGCCCTTTCCACCGCCCTCACTTGAATTAGTTTTTGAACAATTAGGCAACAATGAGTTCTTTAAAAAAAATTGGCAGATCCCACGTGCAGTGGGAATCAAATGCGAAGTGCGCATCAGGAACGTAAAATGGATTTGCATTTTCGTCTCGCTATACCGAGTTTGGTACAGTAAAACCTCGTTAACCCGGATCTCACGGGACCGGCGAAAATGTCCGAGTTAACCGAATTCCGGATTATCGAACGGACCATGAAAACAAAAGTAAAATGTACTCGGCACAGACAAACCTTTATTTCTTGAAAAACTGCGTTATTTTTGTCTGCTTCGTCGTCGGAATTTGTGAAAGAACGATCTTCCTCAACCCCATCAGGTGGTAGTGCGCACGCTCGCTGTCATGAGAACCGACACAGAACTCCTCGAGGACCGCGAGGGCTTCGGCGGCCTCCTGCACGGTGCGATGTCGCGTCGGCTCATCTGGACTGTCATCATTGCTGGCTGCTGTGGCCGCTTCACTCCGGTGGCGGTCGCCATCACCATGAAGCGCGACAGCGGCGGCAACGGCACAAGCACAGACGGAGAACGCAATGTGTACGAGCTCGCGTGTTCTCTGGCTCGCACGCTACGTACACAAAGAAACCAGCTGCGTAGGCGTAGCAAGCAGCTCAAACAACTGTGGTGGCAGTTGCGGTGGCACCCCTAATGGCAGCGCAAGCCGTCCCGTCGTCCGTGTGCGTTCCGCTTTTAATAGACACTGGATGCACCGGCGGCCCAAGCGCTTCCGCCGGGTGGTGACTAGCGCCACCTAGCCACTTCCTCATTTCACTATCATCATGATCATATTCTGCTGCAGTCGTTCGTTCGGTTTCGGTTTCTCCAAAACTCCGGTTCCACGGGTTCCACCGTCGGTTACGGCAAGCAGTGCTTGAGCCGCCGAGATCGCGCGACTAAAAGCATGGAGTCCCTCGATAGCCATCTCCGGAGTTCCCCGAGTTAACCGGTGCGCGGCTAAATCCTTCCGAATTAACGAGCATTTTACGCCATTGAAGTATATACAGTTTTGCCGGGACCGCGCCGCGAGTCCGAGTTAACCGAATTTCCGAGTTAACGAGATCCGGATAAACGAGGTTTTACTGTACATGTGAAGTTAACGAAACGGCCGCAAGAGCAGCAAGACTGTGGCATGTAAACCATGCCGCTCATGACACGCATATCATGACTGTAATGTTATCACCTCTCATTTACGTTCGTCATGCAGTCGTCTTGTGCCATAGCAATTTTGGTATACAGTAAAACCTCGATAATTCGAAGGCCGCCGGACCGCGAAAATTCTTCGAATTAAGCGAATTTTCAAATTAACCGAAATGAAGAAAAAAAAGCAAACAAGCGCTACAAGATGAAATCACATTTATTTTCTTTGCGAGAAAAAGGTTATTTGAAATAATCGGTGATATTGGACTGCTTATTGCGGTAGTTCGCCGCCCCAAGTGCCATGTTCTCAAACCTGCTCACAATACTCAGCATTTCACTGTCACCACCGCTGCACTCGACAAAGCTGCGGAAGGTGTTCACGGCATCGACAACTGAAGCCAAAGCGGGCGCACGGGCGGGCTCGTTATCGTCACCATCATCGCCGTCTAGCCCAGTGTCGACGACGTCCTCGTGTACATCAGCGTACGATGTTTGGACCCCCGCCTCAACACTGGAATATTCCACGAAGCCTAGTCCCTCGCCGTCGCCGGAGTCGGTGATCCGGGCGCACATCGAGTCTCCCTCGTCGTCTAGGCCGGACGAGCTGCAATCTTCATCAAGATCTTCGCCACCTTGTTTGCGGAACCCGGCATGTTCAAAACAGCGCCTGATCACCTTTGACTCCAACTCCTTCCAGGCAAAGGCAATTAAACAGATCGCACCAAGCAGATCGATGTGGTATTGCTTTCCACTGTCGTAGCAAAGCAGAACCCGCTTCAACAGGTGGTGGCGGTAAATCTTCCTCGTTTGCAGGATCACCCCTTGGTCCATCGGCTGCGATATGGCCGTAGTATTTGCAGGGAGGAAGACGATCTTGACGGCTTCCAGGTTTCTGATGTCCCCGTGGGCCGGGCAATTATCGATAACAAAGAGCACTTTCCGCCCTTTGGAGGCAAACTTCCGGTCAAGGAACCGCACGTATTCCTCGAATATCGCCGCCGTCATCCAGGCCTTCTTGTTGTGTCTGTACATGACGACATCCCTCGGAGGAAGGCGCGCATTCTTAAAGCACCTAGGCTTACCCGCTCGGCCGATTACGAGCAGTGGAAGCTTGTCGTTCCCGGACATGTTCGCGCCGAACAAAATGGATATTCTCTCCTTGGGCTGCTTTCTCCCCGAGACAGTGGTGTCCTTGGCAGCAAATGTTTTCGTGGGAAGCATCTTGTAGAACAAGGCTGCCTCATCCAAGTTGTAGACGTCGTCCTCTCCAAACTCCTGAAGCAGCGGTGCCAGCGTACGCATCTGCCAGTCGTCAACGACGTTCGTGTCGGCGCTACCGCTTTCCCCGCACACGGTCAAGTATGTAAGGTTATTTCGCTCTTTAAATCGGGCGAACCAACCATTACTGCACTTGAAGCCTTCGTGGCCAAGGCGCAGTGCCAGGTCATCGGCCTTCTCCCGAAGGATGGTGCCGTTCACGGGAAGATGAGCTGCGTTTGCGCTCTGCAGCCACTTCATCAAAGCGACCTCAACGTCCGGGTACGTTGGGAAGCGAATCCTTGATCGCTTTGACGAATGCGTTTTCCCATATGCCTCGAGCAACTTTTCTTTGTTCTTCAAGATGGTCGAGAGCGTCGACAAGGGCATCTTGTGCCTTTCGGCGAGTTGGGTCTTAGTGCACGTCGACTTCTCAGCCTCCTCGATTAAGGACACCTTCTCCCGCAGCGTCAGCGTCTTGTACTTCGGCATCGTGAGTCCAACAAGCGGTCAGGACTTCGCACGCGGCAAATGCAGGCGTAGGCGGCGAAGTAAACAAGACTAATGCAAGACGGCGAATGGTCCAAGCACGCGAGCTACGTGAAAAACGCGAAACGGAATGCGTGAAAAACGGGAAAACGCGAACGTGGAAAACACGAAACGGAAAACACATTTTAACCCGTTTCCGGTACTCCAACTACTATGACCTCCGAGATAAGCGTCGCCGGAAGGCTGTTTCACGTCCGTTGCTGCCGGCGGGAATTACGAATTATCCGGATGAAACCCCGTGGGCTGTTCAAATAATCCGGTAAAATTTACATTGAAAAACACGGGACCGCAGAAGTTCTTCGAATTAACCGAAATTTCGAATTATCCGAGTTCGAATTAGCGAGGGCTTACTGTACATCCCATTAACGAAATGCCATGCATATCATGCCGCTCAGGATATGCATGTCACGATTTTCATTTTATGACCTGTCATTTATGATCGTCATGCAGTCTTGTTGTGCCATACAAATTTTCGTATGCATCCCATTAACGAAACGGCAGTATAGCACCAAAATATCTTCAATGCGAAGCATTTCTTAGCGAACATCGGCGAGTTTGAGCGTATCTATCTATCTAGCCGCCTACGATTTTGTGCTCTCCTGGCCGTTTCGCTAATCGGATGTTTACAAAAATTGGTATGCCACATCATGACTACATGACGAACATAAAGGACAGGACATAACATGAACATCATGATATGCATGTCATGAGCGACATGATTTAAATGCAACGGTCTTGGTGCTCTCCTGGCCGTTTCGCTAATGGGATGTATGCGAAAATTGGTATGGCACAACATGACTGCCTGACGAACATAACTGGCAGGTCATAACATGAAAATCATGATATGCATGTCATGAGCGACATGATTTAAATGCAACGGTCTTAGTGCTCTCCTAGCGGTTTCGCTAATGGGATGTATGCGAAAATTGGTATGGCACAACATGACTGCCTGACGAACATAACTGGCAGGTCATAACATGAAAATCATGATATGCATGTCTTGAGCGACATGATTTACATGCCACGGTCTTAGTGCTCTCCTAGCGGTTTCGCTAATGGGATGTATACGAAAATTGGTATGCCACGACATGACTGCATGGCGAACATGACTGACAGGTCACAACATGAAAATCATGATACGCATGTCATGGGCGACATGATTTACATGCCACGCGTTTCGTTAACGGGATGTATACGAAAATTGGCATGCCACAAGATGACTGCATCATGAACGTAAATGACAGGTCATAACATGAAAATCATGACATGCATGTCATGAGCGACATGATTTACATGCCACGGTCTTGGTGCTCTCTTGGCCGTTTCGTTAGTGGGATGTGTAGGAAAATTGCTATGCAACAGTATGACTGCATGACGAGCATAAATGACAGGTCATAACATGAAAAGCATAACATGTATGTCATGGGCGGCATGATTTACATGCCAGGCGTTTCGTTAATGGGATGTATACCAAAATTGCTATGGCACAACACGACAGCATGACGAACGTAAATGACAGGTCATAACATTAGAATCATGACACGCATGTCATGACCGGCATGGTTTACATGCCATGGTCCTGGCGCTATACTGCCGTTTCGTTAATGGGATGTATGGGCTCAGTCTAGTGACCAGAGGGCGCTACGTAGCTCTCGTCGGACGGCTCAGTCGCGCACGGTGGAAACAGAGGCGACAGCGACGCGCGCGTTTCTTCGCTGCTTTCCGGGCGTGCTGCGAACCACACGAACGCTCACGGCGTCGCCCTTTGGAACAGTTTGCCGCAGGTTTGGAGTGCGCGTCTCAAAGGCAATAAAATGAAAGAAGGTGGGACGGGCGGTTGCTGCTGCTATAGAGTTGGAGACGCGCATCGCGTTCGCGTATTTCCCTGTCAGTCTGCCCAATTTTGCTTCTCTCCGCCAGGCAGTGCATTCTGGCGCTGATGTCGCACATGGAAAACTCGACTGCACGGAGCCTATACGAAAATTAGTTTGGCACAACATGACTGCATGACGATCATAAATGACAGGTCATAACATGAAAATCGTGACATGCATGTCATTAGCGGCATGATCTACATGCCACTCGTTTCGTTAATGAGATGTATACCAAAATTGCTGTGGCACAACACGACTGCATGACGAACGTAAATGACAGGTCATAACATTAGAATCATGACATGCGTGTATGAGCGGCACGGTTTACACACCAGTCATGGCGCTCTTGCGGCCGTTTCGTTAACTTAATGTACACCAAATTCGGTATAGCGAGACAATGCAAATCCATTTTACGTTCCTGATGCGTACTTCGCATTTCCTTGATTCCCACTGCACGTGGGATCTGCCAATATTTTTGCCCCAAACCACATCGGTAGTTCACTTCAGTGACCATTCAAGTGCTAAATTCAACATCTATTCCCATCTGCCACGCTCCATCAACACATTCCTGGCCAATGCAAAACACCCCAGAAATCTCTCGGTTGTAACAACGGAAACTCGGTTGCGAGGACTCGGGTCTCAGACAGCCAAAGGAACGGTTGATTGGGATCATAATCAGTTCTTCTCATTCCCAAAAGTAAATGTCATCATGCCAAGTCCTCTACACTCCGAAAGTGACCGTTTCTCACTTTTCCAGTGCCCTAATGAAGCTTTTTCTTTAGAGAATAAAGGCAGCATTGTTACGTCATCTTGGAAGACCTGAAGCTACAGTTCTCTACAATGTAGCACCTTTCACAGCATACACGCAATGAACTGAACCAATGGAATCACTTAGCACCTGCACACAGAGCTAACCAACTGAAGTGAAATTTCGATTTCACAACAATGAAACAAGCAGTCATCTGTTGGTGCTTGTCCAATGCGCCAGAATGGTGCACTCAAATCGAGCAAGACAAAAATGCAGCACTTGCCTTTGCCGTTGTGTAGTCAACCACCTTCTTTGTTGTGAGGTCGCACTTGTTGCCGACAAGGAGCTTGTTGACATTCTCGCAGGCGTAGCGGTCAATTTCTTGAAGCCACTGCTTGACGTTGTTGAACGACTCCTGCGATTGAGATGGCACAATAAAGATTCGTCGGCCGAGTTGGTACAACGAACTGATGCAGTGCTGCAACCTAAAAAATTACTAGAGTTGACCACGCCGAGGCCAGAGGCACATTATGGGGGACCCCAGAATAATTAAGGGAGCACATGGCCAAACGATCACGAAAGGAAAGTTCTCTACATTTGTGAAAAAAGAAATACCTCTCCGTAGAGAAGAATCACGATTGTACTACTGGCACTGTCGGTAAACGGTCTCTGTCAAGACTGTGCATCATGGTGCCTCACCGTTGCCACTCACACGAGTCCTCAAAGGAACGAACGGCCAATAGACTATCAAACTGTGGAGACATTTAAAGCCCTAGCGCTATTTACTTCACTTGAAATCTATTTTAATTCAATGAGATCAGCATTTCACCTGCAGTACAGTTTCATCATACATGTGCGAGATGAAAATTCATATGCTTACTTCAAAAACCAGACACTCACTGCAGTCACACAAAAAGCAATAAATATGACAAGGTGGCAAACCATGGCCGTCAAAAATGTCCACATACAGTCGACTCCCGTTAATACGAAGTTCACGGAGACCGCGAGAAACTTCGAATTAAACAAACTTCCAATTAACCACAGAGGGCAAAAACGGGCACTTTTATTAATTCATTTCGAAAAGAAATCGGTTATTGACGTATGCTTCTGCTTGCGGCATCTTGCCGCAGAGAGAAAGTTCTGCAGGCTGTAGACGTGGCCGAGTGCTTCCTAGGCGTTGCTCTCTGCAGCAAAAAACCGCTGCGCGGGGCAAGGCCTACAGCTACAACAGCAGCCATAGGTTGCGGCTCGCTTGAAACGTCCAAGTCACTTGCGTCAGCAGCCTCGATGGGCCGAACGATCTAGAGTATTTCGGTGTCCGTCAGCGCACCACACGTTTCAACCTGACCGTCAACGGCGACGTATTCTCCGAAAGGGACGTGCACCAAGAGCTGGTCGAAGACTATTGTCGTCAAGTTCGGTTGTGTGCGCTTCCCACACTGGAGAAGACGAACCACCTCCATCTCTCGAGGCACTTGCACTAAAACCGCAGGTCCTAAAGCAGTTCGCAATTGTCTCCTCTTTAACGCGACCATATGCTCCTGCTGAGGAGGCCTCCTTTCCTCAACTTCTTTCAAAATCTTAACTTTCGTCGCCAAGTCAAGCGTACGATAAGGTCCGCGAGTTGCCACTGCTGCGACTGTGCAACAATGCCGGTGGGCCAATTCACTAACACTCGAGGAAACATACAGATAAGGCCTAGCACGACAACGCGACCATGCGAGGCTGCTATTACGCTGGGCAGATAGGCCTGCCGCCTCATCATTTTTGGCGCTGTCATCAGCTGCGATGCCGATGCCGCCAGTACCTAACATTGCCGCTTCGTGAGCTGTGGCACTGTAGTCAGCTGCGATGCTAGCGATGTAAATTCAGCACGCAAAGCTGTTTTTCACTTTAATAATACGGAATTTCTCAAACATTACAATCATCTTGAGCTATAAGATTGAGAAATAACTTCCAATTAACAGACACGTTAGACTTCTAACTTTGAATTAGCGAGCATTTTTTTCTACTGGTTTGCAAGCAAAACTGAAGGGACCCCCCGACTTCACTTCCAATTAACTGCAAATTACAATTAAGCGGCTTCAAATTATCGGGAGTTGATAAAGCAAAGCAAGAATGAGCCATGGCAACATTACAAGGTGGCTGGCCAATAACTCCGGTCCACAATGAGAACTGGCTACTCTGGTTTGGCGTGCCAACGTTCAGACATCCAAGGAAGAAAAAGACCCTCACAGAGTGTCAAGCCTAGAAGATGTATCATCATGCTGACCAGCCCCAGGTAAAAGCCAGTTTTTCTTTGTGGGAATCCCTGGGCCAAGGTTTTCAGTGAGAAAGCCCATCATTTACAATGGCTCTTCCAGACATGCCATCCACAATGTTAGGGACATGCTATAGCAGCAAGAAACCCCAAGAATTTGGGCAAGAGAAGCGTTGCCTCAATCATTTCACGCTACTGCCATTTCACAAGCCAGCACCTTGCTAAAGAAAGTCTACCCTGCACCAACAAACTGTTGAACAATTTGGGGCATCTTCCTGTTGTGCAATTACCGTAATAACCTGCATATAATACAAGGTATTTTTTTTTCTAAGTTTTGCTGTGAAATTTCGGCCTCGTGTTAAATGCAGATCCCAATGTTTTCAGCCCAAAATTTGCAGTTTTGGTTTCATTGTCTGTCCTAATCACCATCAATACTTGTAGCAGAGGCATCCGTACGCTGCTACAATGGCTGCCGCTTTCAATTTCCACTTTGACCGAGCGTAAAATTGGCACGCTCATTTGAAGTTTATCTTGCACGACGTCGGGACTGTGAAAGCAGTACCCAGCGGCCTTTAAAAGCAAAGTTATTCTGAAGACCGAAACCACTGGTAATTACGCAGCAGCATGGCACTTCAGCTCCACTGAGGGCAGCATTTCAGGAAGCAAGCGAGGCTAGTTTTCTGTGCAGTCACCTCAGAAGTGTCCAGCAGCCGAAGAACATAGTCTATTCCGAGAGTGAACAGCAGCTGACTGCCTTCGCAAGATGTGAACATATGTTGACCTAGCTGCGAACGCTGAGCTACTACAAGCACGACTTAGAAAAAGGCATTCCACGTGCCACGCTCGATTTCCTTTATGTTGGCGGATGTCGTTATCGCAGAAACTATTGTGCCGTGTAATAAAACTACCGAAGCATGTCTATAAGTTTGGGCATACCAAAGCACTCATCAGACGGCGGTGTACCTTGGCCTGCCGTCGATGCTGCAAGAGAAACCATCCCCGAGGAGCTCAATAGTCACCCAATTAGAGTTGAGGCATCATCAACGTACTCTACGACACTGAAAATGAGTAGAAAAATTACAAATGGGAGCTTTTGGGAGACAGTGCCAGTGAACAACTGAATATTAACTGCAAAGCAAATAAATGCTCTGTCAGCTTTCCTCCCTTGCATTACATATGGCCGAAAGTACACTTCATATGCTGGTTCTTACGGTAATGTCTTGGTTACCTGCGTTTCCTCACTCGAAAACCACGCGCTCACCACAGTGACACCCCAATTATACGACATTCTCGGGAGCGCGAAAAAGCGTCGTAAATGCGGGCATGATAAAATCCCAACAGAAAAATTCATGCCCTTGAGTGCACCGCAATCTGCTGGTGTGATTCGCAACAGGCGTAGCAAAACGTGGCACACACTTAACGGGGGACGCGGCCTTTGAAAGTAGAAAAATTGCGAAAAACATGCTCTTTGGAAACAGTGTATTTGCACTATATATGTCATAAAGTACCCCTCCCGTAATTTTCAGCGCCTAATTCATCCTGGTTTTGTTTTGTTCGTGAAGGTCCTGCGCTTTTTTCCACCGCCGTCGGCGGGAGCGGCGGCGGTGTGGTGGAAGCATGGTTCACGCACGATTGGGGGCTCGTCGGGGCATTAGAGTATCCCGCGCTTGGATGCGAAGCTGTGATTGCGCCAAGCGCATGCTCTTCGAGAGGGTTGGGGTACGCGCGGCCGCTAGTGGCTGCTGCACGTGATGACGCGGTGGCCTTTTTCGGCAAGTGCTTTGTGCGTCGTCTGCTACGGTTAGGGTTAGCACCGCGATGTCTGCCTTTCCGAGTGCTGCTTCACTTTTCGTTATCACAGCAGAGATGGTCGGTCGGAAAGGATGAAAAAGGGGAAAGACAACCCCTGCGTCACACTGTGCCACTACTCGTGGCACCAATAGCTAATGGGAGGGCCAGGGGAAGACAAATGAACGACAGCGGAAAGCCGAAACGAACCAGTTTCCCGCGCGCTCAGCATGCGGAGGGGTGACAAAAAGCCAGTGCGATGAAAGACGCCCGCGGGCACTTCCCTTTTCTCTGCCGTTTGGTCGGGCTGCTTTGCGTGGAACGTCGTGCAACGCGGGTTCGGCATAAGATGGCATCGTATAATTGAGGTTTTTAATGCATTGTGTCTATGGGGCTTTCGCCGGGACGGGACTAATCCGTTATAAAATGCAGGTTGTCGTAAAACTGGGGGATGTAAAACCGAGGTTCCACTGTACTTTCCAATCAATAAAGCTATGTCTAACTGTTCATATACATGGAGTTCTTAGCCAGGAACTACCAGCTAAGCATGGCATAACCACAAACAAAGGTATTCAAGGTCTTTACTATTATCGGTCAAGCTCCAGATTTAAACGTGATGTTAGACATAATGTGCAGCACTTGGACACCCTAGTGGATTAAGTTGCAGTGGAAAACGAACACCATTACACTATGACACATAACGAGTTTTGGAAAGTCGGCACACCCAATTTGAATAATGACAAGGAATGTTTATGCTATTCCTTACCATAACTGTTGAACTACAGTCAACTCCGATAAATTGAAGTCGCTTAATTGGAATTTTTGATTAATTGGAAGTGAAGTCGGGGTCCCGTCAGTTTTGCATGCGAGCCAATAGAAAAATATTCTCGGTAATTCGAAGTTAAAAGTCTAAGTCGTCGGTTAATTATTAAGGCTCGGTTAATTAAAAGTTATTTCTCAATCTTATAGCTCAAGATGATCGTAATGTTTAAGAAATTCCGTATTATTAAAGTGAAAAACAGCTTTGCATGCTGAATTTACATCGCTAGCATCGCAGCTGACTACAGCGTCACAGCTCACGAAGCATCAATGTTAGGTACTGGCGGCATCGGCATTGCAGCTGACGACAGCGCCAAAAATGATGAGGCGGCAGGGTTAGCCCATCCGCCCAGCGCAATCGCAGCCTTGCATGGTCACGTTGACGTGCTAGGCCTTATCTGTATGTTTCCTCGAGTGTTAGTGAATTGGCCTGCCGGCATCGTTGCACAGTTGCGGCAATGGCAACTCGCGGACCTTATTGTACGCTTGACTTGGCGACGAAAGTTAAGAGTTTGAAGGCAGTTGAGGACGGAGGCAACGGAGGCACCGCCAAGCAGGACATCGCACGGAAGTACGGCATCAAGCGCTCTTTCGAACACCAATAACAAGTGCTCGGTACTCGAAGCATTTGAGAACGACCAATTTAAAATGTCACGCAGGAGAATGCGCACCGGTGCCCACCCGGAGTCAGAGCAAGCATTGCTCATTTCGATTAGGGAGGCCCAGAGCAACCAACTTCGGCTCAGTGGCGATATCATAGCAGCAAAAGCCTCATCGCTTGCGGCGATATTAGACATTAAAAATTTTTCTTCGTCCGATGGATGGCTGTACCGAAAGAACCTTCTCGAGCGGATGCTTTTGTGCATGGATAACTCCACGCAGTGCGAGGTGAGCCTCCTCAGTGCTATCCACATGCTAGCGTGAGCATGGGGTCGCGTTAAAGAGGGGACGATCGCAAACTGCTTCAGGACCTGCAGTTTTCATGCAAGTGCCTCGAGAGATGGAGGTGGTTCGTCTTCTCCAGCGGGGAAGTGCACACAACTGAACTTGACAACGATAGTCTTCGACCAGCTCGTCCCTTTCGGAGAATACGTTGCCGTTGACAGTCAAGTTGAAACGTGTGGTGCACTGACGGACACCGAAATACTCGGGATCGTTCGGCCCAACAAGGCTGCTGACGAAAGTGACTTGGACGACGATGTTTCAAGCAAGCCGCAACGTACGGCTGCTGATGTAGCTGCGGGCCTTGCCCTCGCGCAGCGGTTTTTTGCTGCAGAGAGCAACGCCGAAGAAGCACTTGGCCACATCTACACCCTGCAGAACTTCCTCCCGCGGTAAAATGCCGCTAGCAGATTTCTTTTCCAAATGAATGAATAAAAAATGTCCGTTTTTGCCGCTTTGGTTAATTGGCAGTTCGGTTCATTCGAAGTTTTTCGCGGTCCCCGTCAACTTCGTATTAACGGGAGCCTACTGTATCTTCATTCCATCAATTTTAGATTTAATCTATTTCCTCATCTGGCAAACTTCGATAAGTGTATGTAGAAAAAAAACTGATTTCTTTTATTCATGCGTCATGTTTTTCCTCTTCCTATTGCGTTTGGATGTTGCGCAGTGATAATGTGTTCTGATTTGTTGAGTGTTAATGTGATGAGTTTCGATAATGTGATGTGTTTTCGTGTATTCATTGACCGTTTTTTGTTGCCGTTTACCACATGCCAACGATTACGTGGGGCTGCGGAGTAGGAAAGCAGCCTGCTGGCAGCTTTTTTTCTGCTGTCCGTCCGTTAAACATGATGGCAAATAAAGATTTGTAGATAATTCAGCAACAAAATGACATCCCTGAAGACGCCATCATTTTCATAATAAATATAGCTGCTAAAACTACGCAGCACAGTTGCACATACCTGATCCGTGACGTCATAGGCAACAATGATGCCGTGTGCCCCCCGGTAGTAGCTGGACGTGATGGTACGGAACCGCTCCTGCCCCGCCGTGTCCCACTGTGGAAGAAAAAGACAAACATTGCACGGATTGTAAATTACAAAGGGGAGCAAGCTATGCAGGAAAATCACAACTTCTTGACCAAAGCTCAGAGTAAAAAGGAAATTGCATTTTTGGGGTTTTACATGTGAAATATATGCTGGCGCAACACAAGGGGGCGGGAGACGACCCAGATTAGTTTCACCTCTAGTTGACCTCTGGCACCCTCGAGCACATGCACTCTATCAGCGTCCCACTTGCACCAACTCGGATGTGCTCGGCCACACGTGGAGTTATTCGCATCACCCTCGGAGAGTGACGAGCATCAGGTGGCGCAAATGCATGTCGTACAAGCTCTGCTAAAGGCCAACCAAACGCAAAGTGCCGAAGTCTGCCATCGTAGTCATCAGCCAATGACGTGGAAGCAGAAGTGCAATATGTATTTTTTTTAATTGTAGGAACCACGTGCACCAAAAGGCCGGCGGAATAATGCAACGTGTTGTGCGTGTTGTGTGATAGTAGTGTGTGCGGCTCACTTGTGCTACAAGCAACAGCAGGGGCACTGCCCGGACAGTCACAGACTCATGGGAAGGGTGTACGCATACGCATGCAACATGATAGTGAGCAGTGTTTGTGCCTGCAAGTATTTCCGTGCTGATGCAGTATAACCCCTTTTTATTGCGATAGCAATTATATGGACAGTCTCTGCTGGTTTTTGCAGTCCCCGTCGTCATGAACCATATATGTATATATATATAAAAGTCCCAAAGAAAAATAATATGGATAAATGCTTCCGAAGCGCGGAATCGAACCAGGAACCTCTCGGTCCGCAGTGCGTGGCGCTAACCACTACGCCACAAAGAGCAGATCCTTCAGGGAGTTAACGGCGAGCCTTATATACACACCCTTTACCGCTAGCAGGAATCAGAGACGGCAGGCCCTTACAGCGTTTCTTCATTACCAGCGACATGGCGCGAGGAGCGCAACGGGCAGCCGCCCTTGTAACAGGAGCGCTGTTCAAACTGAGAGTATCCATTGTGACAGCTTATTCGCGCTCGTTCGGTGTATATCTGTGCATTCGTTCGCGCTCATCTTCTTTGTTCATTTAGCGGCCTCCCCTAGCTTTGTATGTGTAGCTTTGTGACACACAACGTATGAAGCCTTTTGTACCAGCACGCGCTGCCCATGGGAGGCGCTCACTTAGCAAGTGCATGTTTGCTACAATTAATATTGCTCCTGAAGCTGCGAGCCTCACTTCATACAGCATTACAGTTTCTTGCTATCGCATTCATTGCTTCGCCCTTGCGGCGAAACTGACTTTTTTTGCAGTTCCTCGACAGTATTGTACTAATAAGTGTTCCTTTTGAGCTTTGCATAAGCAGCAGTGTCACATACTTGGGGCAGACGACCCAAACCGTCCAACGACTATTACCTCCACCCTAAAGCTGCATAGGCCATGTACCTTTGGAGCTGGTGTTCGCAACAACAGCGAGCATTTGTCCACAGTGGCTCAATGTCCACCAAACACTAGTTACATTTTCACTTCATGTGAACATGGTGCACATGCTTCCATAGCTGCATTACTACCATTTGTGATCAGATCTACCGCGGTTTTGTGCACGTTTGCGGAAAGCAACATTGCCTTGACTGTGCTTGTTGCATGCTTGCATACTGTCGTCAGTTTGATGGTGGCACGACTGCGTCGATGGCGACCACGGTTGCGTCGTAATGCAAGGTCTCCGTTCTAACCGAGCGCACCGGGTGTGCACATATTTTCAGAGCTAAGTTCCTGCCATTTGTGATCCTGCCAACCAAAGTTTGCCTCCGTGAAGGTACTTAGGAGTAACCAAATGCACAAGAAAAGTGAACCAACTAGCAAAGGCGACTCACTTCAAATTAAAATGTTATTTCTGGGAAGCTTATTCTTGAAAAACAGCCAGCTTTAAACCAGCTGATTCATAAACCCACAGAGTATTTAACATTCAACAAAACGAAGACGAGGGCACGCAAATTCCCCCCTTTTTTTTGTCACCTATGGACACCAGGTCATGAATATTTGTCAAAATGTGTGACTTTGAAGAAAAGTAAAAGCCACTGACTGCTTCTCTTCTGTGTCAGGCCAACAGTAAGCTCCCAGTACAAATAACAGCAACCTTTGAACACATTCACTAGGTGGAGTCTCCAATTTCCCTTCCAATTTTTCCTGCACAATTTTTCCTGAGCAACCAAGCACAATTTAAGTTTTCTTGGACGCTGCAATGACACACAAATGAATGAGTGTGTAGATATATATACTGATGCAATCAAGCACAATTTAAGTTTTCTTGGACGCTGCAATGACACACAAATGAATGAGTGTGTAGAGCAATATAAACTTGGAAATGCCTCTGATAATGAGTGTGATGCATATAAACCAATACTGAATGCAATGAAAGCATGTTCATGTTGGCTGTAATTGTGTTCCCATAAAGTTTTAAAAATAAGACATTTTCTTCTTTTTTTTTCCCCCTTTTACCAACATCATTGGTTTCATGTGAGCAAGGCCAAGAACAGTGGCACATAGCCAGAAACAGGGCAGTTGATTGGTTCTCAGACATCCAAGGAAGGTAAGAGGAAAATGTAATCAGTGCACATTTCATAACCATCATGTCATCATGTCAATCAAACTGCCTTGCCTCTTATGCTCCAGTGCACAAAAACACAGCCTTTTGACAGGCCAAAACACCATACAGTAATCCCTTTTATAACGAAGTCGGCAGGATGGCAAAAAATTTCGTTATAAGCGGTGTAGCGAAGGAAGCAATAGCCATGACGGCGGCCGACGTAGGCCATGCCGTCTGATCGCTACTTTAATATAGCCAAGAGGTGAAGAAGTGCCGAGGGCATGGTCGTGTTTTTTCTTAGTGGATTGCGACCTCGAGCTATGCAACATAAGCTCCACTAGAGGCGCGGCGTGGTTAGCACAGTGGTGGCCAATCACAGCCAGCGCCTTCGGCGCTGGCTGTGAGGGCACGGTTGGTGCCATTTAACTCGGTTCTTGTGAGTCAGCTGGACGTATCAAAACCTCTTGTTGGGCGAGTTGGTACATTCTTGAAACCTAAAGGCACCGGCGCAACCAGACGACACAGAAGGAGAGACAAGGACACACGAGCGCGGACTATCAACTGGCTTTATTTGGAAAAAATGATGTGGTTTTATAAGTGCCTCAAAGAAGCATGGGAAATGGAGGGGGAGAATAAGAATAAAAGGGGGGGGGGGATGGTGACATGTCAACAACGCAGGCGCAAAAAAAACCAGGAAAGTACAAGAAACCAATCCAATATATTGCTTAGCAATGTAACCCCCCGATAGCCGCATCAAGAAGATTAAATTCCGCGTCAAACAGAGCGATAGACGGGGTGCTTATGCACTTGCTGCCAAGTTTTCTAATATGGTAGGCTTCCAGACTTAGACGTGCAATTTTGTCACTGCTCTTGCCTGCTCTTGTCACTGCTCTTGTTAAAGGAGACGACGATCCTAGGCAAGAGCAGTGACAAAATTGCACGTCTAAGTCTGGAAGCCTACCATATTAGAAAACTTGGCAGCAAGTGCATAAGCACCCCGTCTATCGCTCTGTTTGATGCGGAATTTAATCTTGATGCGGCTATCGGGGGGTTACATTGTTAAGCAATATATTGGATTGGTTTCTTGTACTTTCCTGGTTTTTTTGCGCCTGCGTTGTTGACATGTCACCATCCCCCCCCTTATTCTTTTTCTCCCCCTCCATTTCCCATGCTTCTTTGAGGCACTTATAAAACCACGTCATTTTTTCCAAATAAAGCCAGTTGATAGTCCGCGCTCATGTGTCCTTGTCTCTCCTTCTGTGTCGTCTGGTTGCGCCGGTGCCTTTAGGTTTAGGTTTCAGCTGGACGTAAAATAAAGCAAGTCCCAAAATAAAGATGAACGCGCGCAGAATTTAGCAAAACGCTGTACCGCAGACACATATGACAGAATGGCGGCGATAGCAGCACAGCGAAGGGATACAGGAACCGGAATGTGGGATGATCGCGATGTCGATACGATCCCCCACAGTTGAGCCGTGCCTCCAAGATCGGCATTTTCAACTACAAATCTCTCAGGCATAAAGTTGCGATCGAAATAAAGCCTCATAGATTACCAATTAGCTTTCGTTTTGATTTCTGAGGCCATACTTTGTATGGTATGGGTGCCGGAGGAGATAATAATGGCTGCCAATTCGGCGTGCGCGACAGTCGGACAGGGTCCGAATTATCGAATGTAGATCTGGCAGCTGTCCGAAATATCGGTCGTCTTTACACATTACTTCTATGGGACCATCGGCGGTGCCGCGCGACTGTCCGAATTACCGAGGATGTCCAAATTATCGGTGTCCGATTTATCGGTCGGCGACTGTATTGGTGTTATCTGGACATCTCTAAATCGCGATCAATGCTGATCTCAATCTGTTTTCTTCAGCGCCATCAACAGTCACGGATCACATCAGCATGGTCTAAACTAATACCAGTGTCACAGGGGCATTTTACATCGCGATCAATGCCAATCCAGATCGTACTTTTTTATCGTGACCAAGACTATTGCTCCTACATGGGCCAAACTAATCCCGATTGCATTTGATGCTGGCGTCAGTCAAATCGTGATGCACAAATGGGAATAATCTTTATCCCAGTCAAGCCTCATTGCGATTTAATTGTGGTGAAGCGTTCGTACACGGTCATTGTACCAGTGCCTGTAGCAGCGCCTAGCCCTGACTGAGTGTAATCTGAATCAGCATTGTTCCCAACTAAAGTGCCCATGTGACAACAATATGATACAGATAGAGTTCAGCGCTGTCTGCCAAATCGCGATGCGCAGATCGTGGTCTTCCTGATCCCGATCAGGCCTGATAGTAATTAAGAGAATGCATAGCAGTATCTAAACCAGGTCACCGCTGATCACGACTGAAGTGCCTGTGCGACACTGGGTAAACTCAGTCGCCTTCAACTTCTTTGCCAGCAATTCTATGCACTGCCTCACAAGGATCGCTGCTGGCAGTCTTCCTCTAACTTTTATCAAGGGGGCCTTACCTTTTCCACCTCTTAACAGCAGGAATTTTTCCTCTAAGTTCTGACATTTTATCCCGTAGGAGTCATTCTAACTGCTGGTCACAAAAGCCCCCGTACTGGATGAAGCACTTCAACACGAAGTCGCACCGCCTGCGGTAGTCCAGAACGGACCCCAATGCGCACGCAGTCGGTGTTCAACCATAGCTGAATGCAGGTGGCAGTGCCGGCAATGCGGCCGATGTGCACCAACAAAGAAACTTCAGTTGCCCGAGTGCCCTTGAGCCTACACTAGCATTCCACAAGCTTTAGTAGTACGTTTGCCTGTTCCGTCGCACGCTATTTGTCACCATGTTGACCGGCTCTGTGCCCCCAAACATCGAGCGCAGCAAGGATGAAAAGCGGTTGCGGCGACCAGTGTTCGCTTTGAAATGGTGCCTGCAGTACATGCTGGTGATGGTGACGAGAAGAGTTGCCTTTGCACCACTGTGGATCCGAGCGGCCGTGCCTCGTTAGTTCACTCTAAGCGGAGCGAGCTATTGACACGCTTCAAGTAATGAGAGTTAAAATGCACGTGTTTGGGTCGGGATAAAAAAAATTTGAATAAAGCGATATTTTGAGTAAAGCAATTTCATTATAACAAGGGATTACTGTATCTCAACAGGCAGACAACAGGATGGCGGGAGGCCGTACTTACAATCTGCAGCTTGATGGTCTTGCCTTCTAGTTCTATCGTCCTGATTTTCTGTGAGAGAATGAAGAAATTGGAAAGGCACACTTTAATACGGACAGCACAGACTATATACCAAACACAAATCAGCGTGGACACGTTCGAGGGAGCTAGTACTTCACCAAATATGCAACAAGCTTGCAGCTGTAAACTGGATACGAAGGACAATGCCACTGTATTTTCTGTAGTGGCCTTAGGGGAATGTGAGAACAGAGGAGCACTTCTCCTAAAGCAAAATAAAACAGAATGCATTTATCTAGAGTACCTAACTCCAGATAGCTTGCCATGGTAGAATTAAACCATCTTTTTTCCTCTGCCCACTAAGGCTGCAGAGTGCTACTGCAAGCAAGCTCTGCAGCAGTTCCAGTCGAATGAAAGTCATCAATACGGTGGCATTGCACAACAAAGTATGCAAAGAACAGGCATTAAAACCTTGTCCAGCCACTGTGCCAGACAGGGCAGCATTTGCTTATTCCCCCCCCCCCCCCCCCAACTCCCACCAGTTCCTCCCTCTCTCTCAGTTGTGGGGCACGCGAGAGCTGCACATGGAGAAAATAGAGATTTGACTGAATAGATGTCGATAATTTCATCCTGAAATTGGATGATACAAAGTTTATTACTTACGACAGGTGACAAAGTTTGCAAAGTAATTACAGTTGCCGAACGATAATTCAGACAGCTGCGAGGTACAGCCATGTCCCTGTAGATTTAATGTGCTATGACGACTGATATTTCATGCAGTTCCTAGGTCCAAATTTGATAATTCAAACTCCGTTCTCAACTATCCAACACACTGAATGGGTGGCCATTATATCCCCCAGCGCCTTAACAATGCCTCAGAGATCGCACATGAAACTGCAATCTCTGAGGCCTATACTGCGTTTGACACATCAGGTGCGTGCAACGCTGTGAAAGCAAGTGCTCGTGTTCACGCTGTGTACTCTCGCAACCAAAAAGCTGTGCGTTGCTTGCGGCTTGCGAAAAACAAATGCCTTGCTAGCAGCGCTAAACCGTAATACAATTCTCCTCAGCTTGAAAAAGAACATGCTGGTATTGCTGCAGAAACAATCGAAATATGCATGTTTGTATTTTATGTCTGTCGTGTGCTTATCGGAGCGATACACCTCTCCTTTTCTTTACGAACTACATGAAAAGCCTTCACAGCATTGCACCTTATGTATGAAACTGTGTATACATTTCGGTCCCGCCGTACTCGTAATCAAAAGCCGCGCAACTTGCAGTCACTGCAAGTCACGCGGCTTTTGATTACGAGTACGCTTGTTCGTGTCAGGTCCACGATCGCCGCATGCACTTTTGAGTTCTGCATTCAGTGCTTGTCTATTTAATTTGTGTTAAGTGACAGGCCGCATCTAGCAGTACAAACTGTGGCTTCACAGTCCTCGCTGACTAGCATACGAGTGATGACAAAACGAGGATGTACGCGACGCTGACAATGTAGCAAACCTGCTGACAACTAGAATACCTTCACTAACTGATGATGAGCCCGGCTTCGCAACAAAAGAGAATGAACTGCCGTCGATCGCGGGCTGAAATGTGGACATGATTGATGACCTCGATGCTGCGATTCCTGCCACTGTAACCTTTTAAGACAAACACCCTGACGTAGTGTCGTGCGTGTAGCGAAGTGCACAATTATAATTGCACAGGTTCTCCAACTGTCAAAAAGTGACTGACTCGGAATATGTGCTGTGTGCTTCGTGGCAAGCACGTGCGGATCTAACTCGAGCGTTTGGTGTCCTGGTATCATCGTAAACTGCCAATACTCATCGACCTGGTGTCACGCAAGTGGAAATACGTACAGCAACGTGTCGACCACTTCTTCCAAGACCAGGGTGCTTAAAACGCAGATAAAATGGTCTTTTTTTATACTGTTTTTTTCAGACTTTTGATGATTCGGACTTTTTTACGATCACCGCGGAGTCCAAATTATTGGTCATCAAATGTAGTGGCTTTCACATGCAAACATACATGCATACAGCAAGGCACACATAAAACCTGCCAACAACTCCTGCATTAAAGGTATTCATTTTCCGTTGAATACACCTATTTGCGCTACCAAATGATCTAATCTGGCCATTTTCAACTCGCAATGAGCCCAATTCATTTCAGTCTGCAGCGTGTAAGTGGGTACGTAAGCTTAAATTCTGTTGTTGTTTTGTTGTTTTGTGGGGTTTTACGTCCCAAAACCAGTTCTGATCATGAGAGACGCCGTAGTGGAGGGCTCCGGAAATTTCGACCACCTGGGGTTCTTTAACGTGCACTGACATCGCACAGTACACGGGACTCAACATTTCGCCTCCATCGAAATGCAGCCGCCGCGGCCGGGATTCGATCCCGCGACCCTCGGATCAGCAGCCGAGTACCTTAGCCGCTAGACCACCGTGGCGGGGCAAGCCTAAATTCTCTTGAATATCCAATCAACATGTTATATTTACGCAATGGCCTTTTCTGTGAACAGGGGAAGACTTCGTCTCAGACAGCCAAAGGAACGGATTGGGCATACAGTCACAGCCAGTCATTGCCGAAACGTAGCGTCATCATGCGAAGTCTTGCGCCCCTGTGCACATATTTCTCTGGTAAATGAGACCAAGTGCAGAGCTCGTTAATGTTTCAAATGCCAAAGTTGAAAGGCTGAAGGACTTACAAGTTTCCATCAAAGGTTACTTAAGGATGCATAGCAGCATCTTGAGCAGAAGTTCTTTGCGATAGCAATGAATTATTTGTGCTAGAAATACAAAAATTACATTAAAGTGTTTGATCTTCATCGCTCCCTGTTCATAACATTCAAAAGCTCATGGTATAAATGCAGCTGCTAGAACCCCCCCACGTTAGCCAGATATTTATTTATCCTGCTAATTTTTTTTTTTTTTGAATTCTAGGCAAACTACAACTAGAGTGGACTACAATGGTGACGTCATACACTACTTTGAACTGTTCTCATTAGTGATCCGCTAAAGCAGACAGAACAAGGAAACCGTCAATTTGATATTTCTTTTTCTCCCTCGTACAGACAGTTCGATCTTTGAGTAGACTCCGACTGTCTGGACAAACCCAGGTGTTCCTATCTTCACCTCTGATATGGATTAAACTGAATGCCAGGTGGACTTGTGGCAGTACGGGATGCTGCTCAGAAAATACCCACTGTCCCGTTTTTAGTACCACTGCCCTCATTTTCCCTTCGTGGTGAAGTTAAGGGGGGACGTGGCAATGAAAACTATCTTTGCTACTTATGGGTATAAACTGATGAAATTTGGCACACTGATGCCGTTTGTTATGCTGACATCTTAAATGAAATCGGTTTTAAGCTACCTATCATAGTTTATGAGTTACATCACTTTATAGACCCTTACAGTCACCCCCTAATTAATTGGTTAATTAGTCAAAATTTCAGTACCATTTTTGCTTAAGCATAGACACTAAGGCCCACTGTGTGCCGTAAAGCTGTTCATTGATTTTTTTATGTCTAAATGAGTACAGAAAAAAGTTTTGAAATGTCTTCGACATAATTTCTTACTAACAACTTTTGCAAAAATACAGTTATGAAAGTTTGTGTGATGTGCAGGTAGAAATGAATAGCTTTACGGCGCTCACTAAGTGAGCTTTACGGCGCTCAGGATCTAAGTGAAAAGAACAGAATGAATTTAGCTTCATTAGTTATGAAATGGCACTGGGATGACTGACAGCAACTGCTCAAAAAATGGAAGCTGAGGAAACGGAGCTCAAAGTTTTCTTTCATGAAAACAGTCAAATGTTAATTTTGAGCAGCTAAGGTCTTGCTCGCTTTTGCTGATTGTATTCTTTATTGGAGAAACACAGTGGTGTGGCTCTCCTCAGGTTTGACTGCTCCTTTTTACGATGATACCAAGATGGTGGCACCTTTGGAAGCCAGATTTTCTTGCGATTTTGGATGACAACAGATAGATAAAGTGGGAATTTCTGTATTACTACTGTGTATTTCATTATAATATTCCACCGCAAGGTGAAAGAAGGTCCAAGGATCATGAAAAAAGAATAAACTGAAAAATGGAGAATTTTGATCAAATTGAGCATTCCCATTGCCACGTCCCCCCTTAATAGGGATCTTTATGACTGCGCTCATAGTTGAAAGGACAGGTTAGAAGTTCAAGTAGCTGGGTCAAAGGAGTTGGCAGGTACGCAAAAAGAGCCTCAAATATTGGGTGAACGTTACCACTTCTTGGAAGCAAATACGATTAGAGCACAGATAGCACTGTGTGAACAATTGAAAAATACAAACGAGAGATGTTTAAGAAAGAGGATGCCTAGCGTGACGAGAAGTCAAGCAGGGAATGTATTTGGGGCCAACACCGCAATGCAGTTGTTCTTGACAGGGCCCAGTTGAATTTGGCTCCAGCCAAATTCCCTGTTCAATGCCAAGTATAGGGCATCGTATGGCAAAATCCCCATGCGACTACAGGAAACACCGCAGTGGGGGACAGACACAGGAATACTTCTGACAACCCCCCCAGGTTATTCCTATGCATTCCAGGGTTGCTGCAATACCAATTCTGTTGCCTGAATTGCACTTTCCAACATCTGAATTCAACATCACTACTAGGCTGCCTGCCACGGTTAGGAGAGTGCAGCATTTTTAAGCACAATGCAAATATGGGCAAGGCCTGTGGAGGTGCAGGAGCTACGAAATCATTTGTTTTAGAAAACTTGCATGCGATTGGGCTGGGTGGGCCGCAATCCACCAGTGTAGAGTGCAAAGGCGAGTGCATCAGTCATCACAGCAATGGTAAGAGTGCGCTACTGAAATATGGGTACATCCTGAAACCAAATTCACGCAACATTAAACCTCACCACGAGAACAGGCAGAGCATCTGCAGGGTGTGCAGCATTTCAAAACCTCCAAGCTACCCCGAGATGTGTGGACGACACACTTGGGCCGCTGTTTTACTTATAGCTGCGCTTTCCAATAACTGGCTACAAACACAAAAATATTAACAGGGAAAGATTTGATATATGAACTCAAGCAGCCATCAGTGATGACAGTCTAGCACACAACTTATGCAAGCCTGCTCAAGACTGCACTTCTGATGAACAAGCTCGGTCAAAGACTTGTTCTACAGACTACAGATGACTCCCATTAGTGTTATCACTGGGTAAGCTAGAAAGAGAAGTGAAGGCTGGGGAAGTGCACTCTGTATGAGCAAACAAACAACTTACAAAGTCGACACCAATTGTGCTGATGTAACTTTCTGTGTAGGTGTCATCCTGCAAAGAGAAAAGAAGGCAACTATATAGAAAATTTCTTTGGGGGAATGTATCTGAAAGAGTTCTAAGCAAGTGCCAATATGCCACTCAGACATCCAAGGAAGGTAACTAAATAGATCACAGATGTTCACAATTAGTTGGGTGTGATCATCATCATATGTGGCTTGGCTTAGCGTGCAAAACATTGGGCTTTTAAATCCTCAGCATAAGTACAGTAGAACCTCATTATAATGAACCCAGATATAACAAACTATTGCATATAACGAAGTAATCGTAATTCCCCTTGAAGTTCCTACAGACGAAATTGATATTGGTTATAACGAACTAATGGTTATAACAAAGTAATTACCACTCCCCCATCAACTTCATTATAACGAGGTTTTACTCTACAACCAAAGTCAAATATGCAGCATATGCATACAGCACTACAGCATGAACCGGTTGAAGGACAACTGAAACATTCACACTCCTTGCACCAATCACAAACAAGTATCTACGTGTCCTTGAAGCAAACACTACAGTGCTTACGATCTCACATGCACTTGATGGCTAACAGATGAGATGCAACAATACATAAGCCCTGGAAGGCTGCTGCCCTATCTTACACGTCCTTTTGAGCAAGGATTACTGACCTTCTAGCACTAGTAAAAGCCAGTGTTTGTTCTGTTCAGTCTCAGCATGACAGTATACTACAAAAGGGTTTTGAAATGTGCCCTTTCTATGGTTTCCAACATGCAATGTTGAACAAAAGGTTCCTGTAGTACACCTATGCTACCTTGAAGCTACATCTCTCTATGCCAAATTCACCGTTAGTGGGGCCTCAGAGTTACTTACTGGTACTTACTATTAAATGGATGGCGACGCTACCTTGAACTAGTAAGCACGAATAATAGTCATCGGTAAATGGAAGTGACCATAGCAGTGTGATCTAACCAGTAAGTTGCCGGTACCTCATCTTTACGTGCTGAAGCCAATCCATCCACCACGCATTTCTGCGCTTAATGTAATCATTTCACCATCACCATCTTAATCAGAACTCAGTGATACGAAGACTTTCAGCAAGGGGTCAACAGTATACATTCTGGCTCAAACTTGGATATTTCTTACAAAACACGGGATGAAGGTTTGGTTTTGAGGCTGCTCCATCCAATAAAGAGTACAGAACTGAGTCGTTACAGACCCACTACAGCAATTTTATGAGGTCAATGGATTGAGTGATTTGATTGATTTCTGGAGTTTTACATCCCAAAACTGAAATTTGAATATGAGACGTGCCTGCCCGTAGTGGAGGACTCCGCAAACTCTAACGTGCACTGACATCCCACAGAACATCGGCCTCAACATTTTGCCTCCATCAAAACGCAGCCGCTGCAGCCAGGATGTCAAACACAGTGAGTCGAGCCTAAGGTACTTCTTTTCTTGTCAGCAGCATGGCTTCGTATTTCAATAGTGCCGTTCAAATTTGCATACGCAGAACTCTAGTAGCAGTCTCGGTCTATTAGTTTTGTATATTTACCCTATTTAAACTATGTGCAATGAACCTTCAATTGAAGATTGCGTATACCCTGCATTGCTTTCTAGGACACCTTTTGAGGACACTCACCGCGAACCTGAGCAGCAGACAGGACTTGCCCACTCCTGAGTCACCGATGAGGAGAAGCTTGAATAAATAGTCACTGCATTGAGAACAAGTAACACAGATGAGTTCGCAGCCACACCAAGTCAAATCAATGGGAACCAGCACTCAACAAATAATGCATAAAGTTTCTGGAGAAAAATTCCCAACAAATTGAATCTATCAAGAAAAAATTGGCCACGTATCTCCGTGCTTCGCTGCAAATGCCGTCGAAAGACGATAGCCTTCTACCGGCTGTACTACATGAGTCCCGTTTCACGTGTTTCTATTCCCCCCCGAGGAGTTGCGCAAGCGAGGGGGAAAACGAAGAGACGCGAGGAGAGAAAGGGACCGGCCAGAGTGGCGGGCTGCCGTTCCCTGCCTTCCGTTCGGCACGAGCGCGAGATAAGGGCGCCATCTGGCCATGGTTACGGGAAACACAAGAAGCTTGCCTAGTACAGGAAACGCCCGCTTTTGCGCATCCTAACAAGCACTAGGGTCTTTAGAATTACGCATCTGTGTATTTTCTACTAAAGGGACACACCGTCCAATACATACGTATTGATGTTGTGCCTCAGATATGCGTAATATTTGCTTTTTGGCCGACTGTGTTCGGAAGTATGGAGGTAGCCACCAGTTCAAGCTGGGTGGTCGTTGAGGAAGGGGTTCACCTTTCGCAGCAGGACAGACACACTAACCCACACACACACAGACAGACAGACCAAAATTTCTGCGTTGAAGTATCCCAAGAAAGACTATCGTCTTTAAAAAATGTGTGCGCTCAGCGAAATGACTAGACTGAGGTACTACAAGTTATGACAACCCCCTCAGCATGAAACTTCAGATTTCATAGAGATATCCAAGCACTTAAGATTAGTACAAATTGTACATGTCGCAAGAACGATGTATCCTATAAGAATTATGTGAATTTGGAATGTTGCTGCAGTGAACATTCTTAGAAAACATCGACAGGTAGAAACTGATGAATACAGATTCTCTTGACAACATTTGCGGTTCATGTTTCCAACAAGTCCTCACCACTTCAAGCTGCTACCTTCGCTTCTGTCTCGTTTGAACCACTAACCATGCAGACAACAGACAAAAATTTCGACATTTACGATATTCGCTAATGCAAAATTTCAGCATGTCTACGTAGGCACCTTGAATTCGTGGCACTCGGCATTGGCTTGGGGGCCACACACCCTCAGGCCTTCCTGACAACTGCGCTTAGCTTACATCAGAGTTCTGGCGTCAGTCATATTGAGCGCCTACTTCCGTCAGATCCCCAAGCAGCAGCAGCAGATTGACACCAGCTGTATCCCCACTTTACGAAAGAAAGCTTAAATGGGTTGAGACATCAAAGCTTGTCCCCCGAGCATTCTTTGTCTCCAACATTTCTCATTGCTACAGGCAGAACAATGTAGAGTCGGAGAGTCAATCTTGACAGATTATTCATTACTGCATCATTTATACGAACAATTTTCAGTTTACGTTCCTAGCCACATAGTTTGACAGCGACGTCACAGTCAAGGAAGCTTGACCACGAAGGCTGTGATGCACACACTGCTCTGTCGTCTGCTCATTACAGTCCACACGCACTGCACCTGTGCAGACACACAATACGGAACGGCAGGGCTCCCGATGCTGCTCTAGCAGTGTCATCTCACAGCCTTCTTTTGTTCGCCAGACACTGGCAGGGAAAATACAAAATGCCGTGGTGCTGTGGGTCACCGCTCACTGTGCATCACTCTAATGTAGCATGTTGCTAACTCTCACTGCACTTCCAACATCGTGACCTCATCAATGACGCTGGCTACTGTAGGAGACAACATTCATCATCGTTCTTGCTCCATACGAGCTGCCGCTCACTTGAGGGCATAGCCATTCTTTTCGTTGTTCCATCAAAAGAACAACAGTCCACACATCGGACATGCTGTCTCTTACATAACGAGGACAGCCTGGTATCCAGCAGACCTCGACATCCACCACACTGGCAATGGGTCTCAATCGTGAGGACAAGCATTTGGGCATTGTTTGGAAGAGAGTGCCTAACACTTCGTGGCAAGTGTCTCGCAGAGGACGCTACAGTGGGCTTTTTATGGCCTCAAAATTAGCTGCCATCAACTGCCAGAAGTACGAGTTGCACAAGCATGTTTCCGTGCTTAGAGGGAGTAAGCCAGCAAGGTGACGCAGACAAAGGAATGTATGCAACAATGCACTTACCACATTCTCTTCGCTATCCGCAATCCCACACGCCCCATGTTTCCTTGGTTGTCATTGTTCATCACTCTGTTCCTCACACTCGCAACTGGTTTCCACTATGCTACTTCCCCTTTCATCCTTCCTGTGCCAATTAGTAGTTCACTTAGAAGGACGGTGTGAAACACGTCAACGAGAAAATCAACTTAAAGCTAGGCTCTGAAAACAATGTCTAGCCATTCCATTCGTCTATTATGCAGGGCACACACCAAATGTTCTGACGAGATGCCAGTCATTACTAATGTTCCCGAATCACTAGCACGTGGTTTGTTGTTTTGTTGTTTTGTGGGGTTTTACGTCCCAAAACCAGTTCTGATTATGAGAGACGCCGTAGTGGAGGTCTCCGGAAATTTCGACCACCTGGGGTTCTTTAACGTGCACTGACATCGCACAGCACACGGGCCTCAACATTTCGCCTCCATCGAAATGCAGCCGCCGCGGCCGGGATTCGATCCCGCGACCCTCGGATCAGCAGCCGAGTACCTTAGCCACTAGACCACCGTGGCGGGGCTAGCACGTGGTTTCACTGCACCAAAGAGACAGAAATTACAATATCCTTGCTTGCAGGGACTTTCGCACATTGGCTTATGCTCACGAGTTCTCAAGTTTTATTACTGAAGCATTCCCCCCCCAACGAAGATTGGCACAAGTCTCAAGAACTTCAGTTTGGAGCAGTGCTTAGTTGACTAAAGGTCGAAAACCAGGACAAAAGCACCAGGAAATGCAGTGGTCACAGGATAAGGCAAAAGATAAAATGCCGGGCTATCACGCAATCTGATCGGCAAGGGAACGGAACAAACAATGGGACAAGCACAGAGAAAAGCAGTGTAAACAGAGGAAAGAAACCGGCGTTGAGATCTGGAAACGCCTCTCTGCCGCCGAGACATTTTCCTATTCTGTACATACCATTGTAAAAGCTTCAAAGGGACACTACACAATTTCGCTGCTGAGTAAGCCTGCGGGATTGATTTCCATGGACGTGTATGTATCTACCAAACCTCAGTATCACACATATTTGGATGGTATTTTAAACAAATATTGAAGTCCGCAAGCATAACTGAATGCTATATATATGGTGCGCCTCGTCACATTGACATTAAGTTAGGCGAGCAAAGGGGGACTCCCAACTACTGCAACGTCAGCACGGCACCCAAGCAATGACGTCAAGTCACCATTGCCCTTTTGCAGCCCTTGCGCTCATAGACTCCCAGCAATACCAGGCCTCAAGAAAATCACCACCACAACACAAGAGGAACGACAACAATACAGAGGCTGTGCCACAGGCAAAAGAATATGACCAGGCAATGCATGCTGTATGAAACCATATGTCATTTCTGTGCACTCACGGGGTTGAATATTGGTAATAAACACTAAACAAGTAACTGCTGTATGCAGTAGCAATTTATGCACCACGTTATGGCTAGCAGGGTCTTTACTATTCTTGCAAAGTCGAACCTCATACTGAATGAACGCTGGTACTTCCAATTACTGCCACCATACAGCAGTAGTACTTCCCCTCAAAAATAATACGCGGAAGTACAGCACTGTGCTATCTGCGAGTCAAATATGCTTAACTGCCACCTTGACACTACGACCCTGCAAGTAGCCTGCCGTGTCCACTATTCTGCCTTCTGGTTCCCCACCCCCTAAATATTTAAATGGCTCCCTTGGAAGAAGCCTGCACTAACAATGGTTTGTAGAATGTACTACTTCTGCACTGAGCCCTCACATGCTCACTACCGACCACTAAAAACTAGGAGGCAGTTCCAATCAGTGTGAAATCTGAAACAGCAGTCCTTTGCTTCTGCCATGTTCGTGTTCCAATTTTCTAAGATTTTTCACCACCCTCAAGGCACAATCACAACTTTCTAAGCACCTTTCTTTCTTGGCTTTTGCAAGACCACTGTCACCTAGCAGCACAGTGAAGAGGCTCTGCGCACGGAGTTCCATGGACGTATTGGGTGGCTGCAAACATCGCTAGCCTCTAAAGAGCCCCTCTACTGAAAGCAGCTGTTAGAGAAGTCGTGAAACACTTCCGTACAATGTGTGCATTCGGAATCTTGGCCCTCCGATCTATAATATGCACGGTATCGTTGCATCGTCTAGGTTGATTTATAGAGATAAAACACCATTTCAATTCCACAGTGCGCATTCCTCTCAACTCTGGAGCAGACATCTTATTCACCCCTATAGCCTCGGACACTGGCGCACCCTCGGAGACCATGGGAAAAACCGCACTCCAGCCTTGCTTCCGAAACATTAATGCCACACAGGTGTCCCAAACATTTCCTTACTTTCTAGCCTTCATATAAATTATTTTAGAGCAAATGAAGCTTAATGATTACATTTTTAAGTGTCAAGTTCGTGTCAACGAATGGCACCTGCCGGCCTGCAGTGTCGGATGGTCGTTTGAGGAGCGCAAGGGCAGTGGGATATACTGCACCAAAATACTGCAGAATTAGCGTGTTGAATGCTCTGTGAAGCAATGAGAATTACAAACGGGTAACTCCATATCCTTTTCATGACCCCTTTAATACAAGCTCAACGCAGTACTTCAGGAGATAAAGCCCCCAAATGTACTAGATAGCCTAAACAATGTGTTTTATCTATCCTTGATCCAGCACATCAGAATGGACGCCAAAGCAAACCATGACACCCAGCTACACCCTACTCACCAACACGGTCAACGCTTGGAACACTCGTAGCAACGCTGTTCATTTTTCAGATTCCTACATAATCAACATGTTCCGGGAGAATCGGGCTAAACCTAATTTCTGCCCTACGAGGTGAGCTCAAGCATCAAGTATACAGATGTAGCGGTGTTACGCAACATATTACGGACCCAACAGTCCACGAAATGGTCCTCTACCAACACACCCCTCACAAAACTTCAGAGAGAAAAAGCTGAAGTTTGACAAACTAATGGATACTATGTTTAGGTGATTATTACCCACACGCAGTGTCATCCTGCATCATCCCTTCTACCTGATGACAACTAGGAACGAAATAACGAAAGAAAAATAAACCACTAGTTGTAGTGTGTGCCTCAGCGATTGGAAAGAACGCAGCGCCAAGCCCCTGGCATGTGTTGAGTTGCGCGTCCGCACTATCAGATGGCGCCACCGCCGAAACGATCGCAGCGAACCTGGTATCGGCGGCACACGAAAGTCAGCTAACCCTAATAAAAAGAAAATTGCACGACCACAGTAGCAAAGAAAAGCTTGTTTTCTAATAAAAATACTATCAGCAACGAGCATCATAAATTACTATTTCATAGAAAAGTTTTACAAACATGATTCGGCGCGTCTCCGCTAGCGCCGCCAGCTCCGACGCTCGCTCGTTCGCTGCAGACGATCGTAGCAGACGACTCCACTAGAGTGTACTAGAAAGGTTGAGTGGCGCGGCCGCCGCTCAGCGTCTGAGGCGCGGCGCACGGACAACATAGAGGGGGGCGCTGTGAGCGAGGTGGTTTGGTGGACCAAGGCACGCTGCGGCTAGCCGTGCCGGCCGCGTTCGTAAGCTGCTTTTCTGCAGCGATTGGTGCTGTTCAGTGGCAACGTAGATAAACCCGTCATGCTTTAGCACACGTAAAGTGCCCGCGCACAGCAATATAAGCTGTGAGTGCCCGGATCCGAATTGTTGCGAGAGCTGTTTGGTTGAAGCGTCTACTACGGCACTGTAGGGTGCAAGCTAAATAGAATGTTCCATTTGGTTCTGCCTGAATAGCCACCTGCACAAGCTTGGATCGACAGCGTGGTCGTCTTAGATAGAGTACAAGTATATTTTGACTTTGCAGATGGCATAAACTTCAACAAGAACAGGGTTTTTTTTTGTTTTTTTTTTTCGCTCGGCAGGGCTAGAACAGCGTGCGCTCAGTTCACTCAGCCTCCAAGGTAAACGAACGCACTGAAATTTACAAGACGACTGCATTTCCTTTTGTGCCACTAATCACTTGCCTAATCATTTCTGCTTCAACCCACTGAAATTGCAATCTGGTGCCTCATATAATGTATGCGTGCAATATTAAAATGCCCAGTCGCAGATACGCCATAATTTATTAAATATATTAACACATTTCCTTACGAAACAGTCAACGTTTATATCCTCCTTCGAAAGGTAAAGCATTGAGTGCTTGTCCTTCGGGGCGCTGAAGAGAGACAGTTTTCGCTTGAATTTAACACCTGAATAGCCGGTGCGACAGCCTGTTGCATAGCAGTGCCGATGGCGGTACTTCGGCATATTATACTGAGAGGGCCAGGGGAGGTCGTGGACAGGGCACAGTGAGCACCAAAAAGAAGCCAAAACCAACGATCGGCGAGGCGTTCCACGCAGTCGTTACCACTTTTGACAGCGCACGGCTCGGCGCGTCCCAAACCACCTCGACCGCAGCGCCCCCACATAAATTTTCCGTGTTTGGAGCGTCGCTTGAAAGCATGGGCGCCAGTGGGGGATCGCGGCACTCAACCTTTCTAGTACACTCTAACTCCACGACCGCGAGCGCTCTGTAGAAACGCGAAGGCGGGAACTACTGACAGCAATTATGGCGCTTGTGTACTGCTGCACGAAATCGTGTGATGCATGTGGCAGGAGCGCCGAGCACTTCTACACCATTCCGGCAGACAACAGGTATTTATATACTTACTATGTTCACAAGCCAGGCAGCCGCGGGGACAGGCGAGGGCCCCTCGCCTCAATTCATCCAGCTAAAAACACACGCACCACATGAATAAACAGGCGATTACACGGGAAAGCAGTGCTGGGGCAATTAGTCACCAGAATGCAGAAATCGTCGACAGAAGTAGCGCGAGCAACCGACCCGAGCTCGCGAGCGCCATGGCGCCACCATGTTAGACTCCCTTTTGGATTGGCTCGCCTCAAACAGGATTTAGCAATCCAATCGCTTGCCGCGACTCCCAGGTGCCGCCACCGTCGCGAAAAAAACAAAAAACGTCCCCATTGGCTCTATGGACATGCCACCCCCTTGGCAGCGCTTCTACAGCCGCCATCATCCACTTACCCTCCCTCCTGTATCTTTTTCTTTCTTTTCCTGTCCCCTTATCAAGGACTTCGGCCTTGGGCGAGGACGAGTGTGCATTACTATATGTTTGAAGGATAAGATATTACGCAACACGGCCCAGAGCACGCATCCCAGAACATGCATCCGCCGCTCCACCCTCCATGCGTTCCGTCACATAGCCGCCCCTACAACTCATCCTTACCTGACGCCTGTCAATCTCGGAGACAAGCGCGAAGAATGGCTCAATTCTCGAAAAGTAAACACTGACGGCATTGCTTGTCTGGCTGGGTTTGATGGGTAAAGAGAACTGGAATGCTGGGTATTAACTTTAAATCACCTTGGCTGCAGATACCTCATTGCTCTCATTACAGTTCTTGTTTCGACAGGTTTGGACACGAACGCCGCTAACAACCGCAACACGGCCGCTCGTTGCGTCCTTGCAATTTCGAATATGTAATCCTGCAATCTTACGTGCCAAAACAGTGACAATAAGGCAAGCACTTCATCATGGGACGCTGTCCGAGAGGCTACCATACAAAGATCCCGGCTGAGGCAACCATGCATGCCAACGAATGGTCGTAAACGAAACTAGCCATTATTGTTTTGGTGTGCCAACGTTCAGACATCCAAGGAAGAAAGACCATCACAGAAGGTCATGTCTTGATGTATCATGCTGACCACCTCCAGGCATGGCTAGTTCCATTTGTGACATCCACAGGTTAATGAAACCCATTTTTTCGAGTTTCACACACCAAGGCTAAGATTGGGCATTGTAGTGTGCCATGGTATTTAAACACACCTCCCCCACCCCCACTCCCTCACCGTGGATCCCTGGAGCCCCTTAACGATACTCCAGCGAACCAATAACTTCGTACCCACGAAACCGCCTCCTGTCCCGCGTTCTGGTAACACCACGAATAACGGCCTCTCAAAAAATGAAATTCTGGATTATCACCGGAGTGCTGTCTGTGCATGTGTGTGGGGTCTTGATAACCACTTCTGGTTCTTTGATGTTCATCAAAATCTTAGTACACGGGTATCACACAACCGCCATGCGGCCGGTAAACGAACAGAAGCCACTTTCAAGCAACACGGCGGGCGTCACCGAGACAGGCAGCGCACATAGCGATGACACGTGGACCAATCGATTCCTGTTTACGGGGGACGTCAAGACTGGTTTGTTGACAGGTCACGCGGCGCATATCGCGTCGTCACTATCGCAGCTGAACAACAGAACGGGCACACAACTGCGTCTGTGCACACAGCCACACCCCGCGCGCGATCTCTCGAAATTTGCGCGCATCGTGAGTCACGCGAAAAAGATTCAACTCGCGCTGGATGGAATGACGTCACCGCTGTCAAGAGTCACGGGACGTGTACGTTTGAAAGGCATTGGTTTGAACTGCGCAGGAACACGCAGATACGCGGGTGATAATGTGAGCGATTAACGGCGACCTTAATGCTCGCAAGGGTGGTTTCATTGTTCATCCCACATCACCGAAATACGTCGCTACAAGAACGACGCAGCGGCGGGTTCCGAGGTCTTTGAACTCCGGTCCAACGAACGTCAGAATGGCAACGTAACAAAGAACACGCTGTAACGACGTCACTGCCGTGTGCGCCGTCGCACACGTGTGACACACGACAATGCAGTTCCCTTTTTGTCAGCCAGCGACCGCGGTAATAACTAAACGAAATCGCTCACTCCTAGCGCGCGCTGTAACCATGCAAATAATGCAAGCCAGAAAAACGAAACGCGCGGAGACCCCGCTATTAACGTGGCCTGCTGTTACGTCATAAAACGAACTGGCGTCAAGTGCGACAAGGAACAAACCTAAGAGGAAGAAAGCTCTAAAAAACAGCACCGGTGCTCGGCGAAGACGGCCAGTACACGAATAATCTGCGCTGGTTTGGTTAACAGTTCGTTTATTCTAAAGGCGTGGCTGTTAGGTAAATGCCACTTGTCAAAGTAAGCTATATCCAGCAGTGGTTCGACAACCTGTCATCAAGCGCGCTTTCACTGTGATGGCATTTTATAAACGCAGTCCGCGACAGGTTAGCCGTCGCAATGTTTACGGTGTCGATAAAAATGGGGGCCGACTGTTTAACGAGGAAGTTGGTCGAGGTCCTTTGCTGGAAACAACGTTCCAAGAGACGGCGACAACACAACCGCCGTAAATCTAGTCAAGTAGTAAAGTGCGCTTAAGCTATAAAAAGCGTGTTTGCTAACATATGCTTACTGCACAAGGTCGGTCGGGCGTTTTACACACTTCACACTTGAACAATGCGAACACGCTGTCCCGATCAACACAAAAGCGCACACACTTTAAACAAATGTTCGTTTGGACGGTGGCAATTTCCCGGCGGCTGCAACGTTCGGAAGGCGATTCATACAGCTTCGAAAAACATCCACAAATGGAGAACCAAATGCAACAACCTCGACCATCACGGCCGGTCGTCGCGAACAATGCAACTCGACGACAGGGGTGTCGAATCGGGCTCGAAGGGCATTGAAAAAGCACGGCGGCATTGGAGTGACTAAAAAGCCACCTAGCTGGTTAGGCTTAGGGAGCGAAAAACAGCTGTCCAGACAGGGGTGCGAGGGGGCACCACGACAAAAAAAAAAGTTTGCCCCACAGACAGCAGAACAAAGGGGCCCTCTAACACGCTGCTACTTGGGGAATGAGCAATCTCCTAGCGTCAACAGGCTGCAAAAGTAAACGGCACAGCTGATCCGAACGAGGAAAACCGTAGTGTGCGTCACTACGCTTATTGCATACCTTACTCGAGCGCGGCGCACTGCCAGCATCGGCAACAAGTATATCGTTATCGTACCGAACAAAAACGCCCGTTCACGCCCGCCGCCTCAAGCTGAGACAAAAGTTTTATGCGACGAATGTGGCCCGATAAGCCCAGTCGTTCAAGAAAGACGATTTAGGCGTTCGGGGGCCAAGCCCACGTTTTACGACGGATGAAGGGTTTGCTAAGCCCCAGCCAACAGAGATCCCGTGACGACCAAAGTGGCATCAAATCAATGGGACCTTTCATACGCGCCTCGCATTACAGCGCACGGGTAAACGCCACGCACGCTAATAAAAATCATCGTCCGCGCATCCGTAGCGGTACAATTTGCCTGGGAAATGCTTCCCAGGAACGTTCCACATGCGCGAGTCCAACGTCGACGTGGAGGCGTCACGACTGCCTCGCTGTCGCTTGCAAATAGAGAAGGGCCACCCCACACGACGAAGGACCAACACACGTAGCGGTGTAGGCTTAACCGGCGACACCCCTGGCACATTTCGCGCTCCAAAGCTACGGTAAAGGAGCGAACGCAGGTCACTTACTATTCGGGATTCATGGTAGTCATTTTGTGGCTCTTTGGGGAGGCGAGTCGATGGTAGAACTTTGGCTTGCTTGCGCTGGAAGTTACGGCGTTTTTTTTCGGTGGGGAGCTGGCGATTCCGGAAGTCCTCAATATGGCTGCCTCCACCCTCTAGCCCAGCGGAATCTTGGGGGCCGTGGAATCAGCGAATGACGTAAGCGCACGCGACGTGGCCAAGCGGTGGCGCCACCCAGGCATCGCGAAGCAACGTGAGAATGACACAGCGCGAAGGTCGCTGTTGTAAATAATTAGTGGGATAAATGTCTTTGAGTTCTTGAATTCGTCACCTGAAATATGAAATACACAATGTTTCGAACTTCGGTTTCCAATGGCAAGTGATGAATGACCTCAATACCACGATGTGCCGCTAGTTGTCTTGCTCTCGCAGATTCTGCTCAGTTTCGGTTTCGCTTGTGTTGTCCGTCGTGGATCAGAGATGTCGCCGTTACAGTGCGACGTAATGTTTCAAGACCATAGAATGTTGACAGATCTCTCGATATTTCTCGACCTTGAAGAGGTTTGTTGTACAACATCGTGCGAACATGTGTGCGTTAGAGAAGAACACGCCACAGGCAGGGTTGTGTCATGCAGACGCGTTTTTGTTTTCTTTGTGCTGATGTCTGTCCGTTGTTGCTTTCGTACCGCCAAATTCGAACGCGCCTAGTTGCCTTCCTCTTTTTCTTTAGAGCTTCCCTCAGTACAGTGCACAGAACATAGGCGGAGAGTACGGGGGGGCTCGGGGGCTCGAGCCCCCCCCGAAATTTCGACGGTGGCCATAGCCCCCGCCGGAGCCCGGAGAGGAGGATCGTTATGTGTAGTTCAGAAGTATAATCGTAACGGGCTGAACGCTCTCAGCAAAGCGTTAATAATATTCATAAATGATGCGCCAATACACGCGAAGATGATGAACTCACATGATAAAGCGCATGCCGTAGTCGTTTGGAACATGATAATCGGATACCACGCAGCAATGAAATATGTGTGTTTCACTACCGCTACTGCTACGTGCCGCTGCCAGTGTACATACATACATACATACATACATACATACATACATACATACATACATACATACATACATACATACATACATACATACATACATACATACATACATGCAATTGCGAGCTAAAATTTTTACTGATGTCTTGTGCTCATCAGTATCAATCGCGCATCACACCACTTAATTGCAAGGCGCGCTACACGTAACTGGCAGTTATTGAGTAATGTCCCCACCACTACTCAAATTTGCGGAACCGTACCCCGAAACGTCAAGGGGCCCGGCAAGACTTTTTGAATGTGCTCCGAAAACGGCACAAATCATTCGTGGAGGTGCCTGTGAAATGTGAGAATGACACATTATATTGTACGAGTGCACTCACCAGCGAATTTACATTTTGGCTACAAATACAGAGGCAATTGCCTATACGTAATCTTTCGAAGAATGACGTCACAAAGAGTAGCGACTACGTCACTTGAGGCGGAACCAGTATTGGTTCAATTCGTGACCCCGGAAGCGTGCTCAGCTGCTCGTGCCGCAATTTGTTGAAAGAAGAGCGGGTGGGTTTAGCTGTACTTAAAACTAAGCCGCAAATTCCCTGTTCATATATGTTCACAGGAGCCTTTACGACTGACCGACACCGTCATATGACTATGTTCAAAATGGGCTGGAACATAGTCATTTTGAACATGTGACTATGTTCAAAATAACTATGTTCAAAATAGGGTATAGAAGGCGGAAAGAATAGCGCACCGCAGTAACCTAGATCCCTCGTATCAGTGCATGTTTTGGACAACTCCTGTTACGCACACGGAAAACAACCTGAGGCCGACGGATGCGGTATCAGCTGCGCAGTGGGCGTATGGCTTTTACTTGTCCACGGAAAGTTTTTCTTGCAAGAGCAAAGGCAGAAAAGGCTCGCCGACAACCAGCCATGAATTTTGCTGGGGTTTTTATACGTGCCAAAACGACAATGGCGCACCAACAGGGAGGGTCTCGGGGGCTGTAACCCCGCACTCGAGGGCGAATCCCCCCCTCCCCCCAACCTTCCTCTGTTAAATCACCGCTGTAATTTTCACTGTGAGTCCACTGTATACTTTCAGGAACTCTGCTGACGTCGTCATTGCAATTCAGGAGATTTATGGATCGTTTGGCGTGGGTTCTTAAGTACATGGCTTAAGAAACGCCAAGGCGAAAGCCTTATGACGTCTTTGCACGCGTTAAGCTTGAAGATTAATGAGGTCTTAAACGTCTACCTTTACTTCAAGAAGGGCCCGCATATAGCAGAAAATCTCTACATATAGAGATTTGCCGCCATGTGCGGGCTTGTGTGAGCGTGCGCGTTATGCATAACGCGCATGCACACACAAGGCAAAGCAAGCACTAATGAACTGTATCGCGGAAAAATATACTGCTGACGCAGTGACTGGGCACTATAGACGGGGCTGTACTACGCTATATATAGCCAGCGTTAATTAGCCAAGCTGCTCAAAGTAAGGAAAAATCAAGAACACTGCATGAGTTCAGACCATAGGACCTGCAGTGTCTCATTAACGGCTTGGCTGTCACGCATGGGTCAAACAGCAAGCAAAAATAATAATTTCGCAGCTGCTCTTTAGATCGCTGTCTTTTGGATCGTCTTACCATATGCTAGAAATGCTCTACAAACTTGTGAAATAACAGGCCTCGTTGCGGCAGACTTGATGCCTTAGGTAGCATGCGAGGGCTTACTGGGCAGCAGCCATCTCGTCAAGTTCACGTTCTACGTGACGCCTCCTGGCAAGAAAATGTGTTCCACACACGCCGCCTTGGCCATGAGTGGCGCTGCCTAACACTCCCAGGATAATACGTACATAAATACACAATAAAGTGGACGGGGGGACGACCGCCTTCGTAGCTCAGTTGGTAGAGCATCGGACGCGACGTCCGAAGGTCGTGGGTTCGGATCCCACCGAAGGCAGGTTTGTCTTTTCGTCCACTTTAATTCCTTTCTACTTTCTCCACAATTACAATACCACAAGTAACTTCCCCTATGCTTTCCTAGGATTCATTGTCTGTTTGCTCGTTAAGTTGTTTCTACAAGCTTGTATAAGTCAAGAAAACGAAAAGTCGTCATTAAAAGAAATCTCTGTGTTTTTCGTAGTGGAGCACGCGGACGTAATCTTGGGCTCTTAACGTTGCCGTTTTGTATCTCCAGCCTCCAGCCGCTAAAATGAATGATGCGCTGTTATAAACTATAACACACATTACCACTGTGCCTGTAACAAGTAATAATTTCTGGGGTTCTACCTCCCAAAACCACGATGTGATTATGAGAGACGTCGTATCCGAAGGCTCTGCAAATTTCGAACACACGGAGTTCTTTAACGTGAACTGACGTTCGCACGCTGCAGGAGCCTCAGCATTTCGCCTGCATCAACCGTGCCTATGCACCCGACGCATCATGATGTAGCTATAAACTATAGTTTGAGCTCATGGCTTACAAAACATGGAAATCATTCGTGAATACGCCTAAGATGGCGGCGCGGCTGTGGGTCATATATCGACAGCAACGGCGAGTTAACGATAAGATAAAACGGTCAAGGGTGGGCCGAGTTTTTCTTTTTGTAACTGAATATAGCGCTTTGACAGCTTTTGCGCAGAGGGTGGTGCCCTGATCGGCGTCATTACACTGTGCATGGCGCTGTATTTTCGTTCGCAATCAGCGTTTGAAACAATAAGGATGCATTTCATGGCCGCCACGACTTGCGGCAGGTTGGGTTTGTTGGTTATTCAAGATTGAATACGTGCACAACGCGCAAGAGGCGAGACGGACAGAAAAAGAAAGGAGTGCTGTCCGTGTCTTCTTTCCGTTCCTCCCGTCTCTTTTGCTCTGGACGCCTACAGTTTGTGATCATGTTGCATATCCGGCTTCGGCGTAGTATCGCACCCTTGAACGCCGTCACCTTTTCCTGCCTACTGCAGTCAGCACAGGTTAACCATCCTGCTTTTTCCCCGTCTTCCTCCCCCCCCCCCCCCTTTTTTTTTTTCTAAAGGAGTTAACTTCAACTGCATATTTCCGTGGTGTGACGCGAGCTTTATTTGAGCTCTGAGGAAATGGCATCTGGGGGGCTGGAGGCTCCCCGAGATCAAGCCGGTGGCTCCGTGCACGATGAGACCTAAAGGCGAAGTCCCGGCCACAGCTATTTTACACTCGTTCGGGCTGAGTGACCGCCCGTAGGACCGTGTACAATGGGAAGACGCATGGGATCTACCGTCTGACATTCGTTCCACCTTTTCTTTCTCTTTATATTTCTTTGTATCCCTTAATCCCTGTCCCCCGGAGTAGGGTAGCAAACCGCACGTGACGTCCCAGCCTTTCCTTCCTCGTCCTCCTTCATCACGATGTCGTGGGCCGTTTGGATGACCTAGAGTTGAATGTCGAGACTGTTGCTCTTGATAGAAGGAAGGAAGAATATAGTCGAGAGGGAAAGGCATGGAGGTTAACCAGTGGAGGACATCCGGTATGCTACCATGCACAAGGGGATGGGGCAGATTGAAAATTGAGAGAAAAGAGGGAGAGAGTAGTAGAGAGCACGTACATCATACTATCAGTCAGAGTCAGTGGCTCCTGTATGGCATGCGACATCGATGTCATGGTCGCTTGTGCAAGCCTGCTATCTCTTCAGGAACTTCAGCAGTGCCTTTGTCACCTTCAGCTGCGATGGCTTGTCTCTTAAGAGATACTTCTCATTGTTCCTTCAGTGATGGGTGGAGAGGCGTTAAAGCAAGGCACAGCCAGAGCATGTGATCAAAAGATTATGAGTCTTGACCACATTTGGGGCCCGCCATTGAGTGGTCAGTGTTTGCAGGAGTCTGAGTGTGCTAGCCTGGGGTTTGTTCAACTTGGCGTGAAGGGGAGGGGGTCTCTTTCTGTCCAGACTGTAATGAGAAGCAATTTCGTGGAAAGTGCACAATGGATCATTTTAGATACAATTTTAGATGTCTACCTCCTTCCAGCCATGGTTATCCACGACAGCGCTATAGGTGAAATCGCGGTCCAGGTACGCTGGTCGTGCTTTTCTGGCTTCGAAACGTGCAATTTGTCATGTGACTGCATTTTGCGCCCCTCTTGCGACGTGATTTCAGTCTTATATGTAAGCTCAAACAAAAGTTCGGACAGATCGGTGAAAATATGGCACAAACGAGTGACAGGTTTTGTACGAATTCAACCGACGGAAACTTGCTTGAGGACTGAGAGTCCCGTGTGTTGCGGATATATGCTCTTGGACTACTCGTGCCAATGAATGAATGAATGAATGAATGAATGAATGAATGAATGAATGAATGAATGAAATTTGCTCGAGCCACGAGGAGGAGGAGGAGGAGGAGGAATGAACTTTATTTTCAAGACCAGCAGGTTTAGGTGGGTTTCTGGTTTTTTACGTCCCAAAAGCACTATATTGTTATGAGTCGTAGAGGAGGGCTCCGAAAATTCCGACCACCTGGGCTTAACGTCCACTGACGTCGCACAGCTCATGGGCCTCAGCATTTTGCCTCCACCGGAATGCAGCCGCCGCGGAGAAGGCAGAACAGCGCTCAACAACAGGACGAAGGAGGAGCACACGCAGCGTACTGACATATAGTTTAACGCTGCTTTGTCGGGCGCAGGTCTTTGAGCAGCCTCGTCGGAGAGTCCTCAACTCCTCAATTTATCTCCGAGGGTGGAGCTGAAGAGCGTAGTCTCCCAGCGATACGGTTCGAGAATGCGTGCACGTCAGGCGGCCCCTTGCGCACGGACACATTTCTCAGTCTGGTTCGCCAAGCTCAAGCAATTTGAGCAGAGTAACCAAATGACGGCTTTCCCGGCGATTTCCGACGTGACTCCACAGCCTCGACAGCGATGCACGCAACTAAGCGAAACGCGCACTGACGCGCTATCTTTTCGTGTTTCGTGTCTGCGCTGCCCCATCTCTCCCAGAAGCAGCACGACCCACACGCCTCCCGCACCACCTCCCCCGCATGGCGTGAATCAAGCAGCGCGTATATACAGAACCGACATGCATGCATGATGCTTCTCCCAACGCAATCCGTGGGCTGCCATGTCCGCCTGCTCTCTTTCTCTCTCTTGTTTTATTAATTAAAACGCACGTTCTCGGCAGCCGGTGACGTCGGTGCGGCGGTGAGTCAGGGATGCTCGGAGAGATGCGTGGTCGTGATGTTTGGCTTTATAACGGAAAGCATCCGCCGAGGGCGGGCCCGGAACGTAGCACAGCGGTGGGTTTCCACGGCAGATCGCGGAGTTGGCGGCATATACCGTACAAAGGAATGCGGAATGCTGTTCCTTGTGATTGGTAAATTCTGCCTTGACAAGTAGAATTGACCAATCACTGACCGAACCAGAATACCTGATTTGTCAATCCTGTAATGACAAACAGAAATGGCCGATGAGGGAGGACCACCATGGGATAGTATTCAGTGCACGATACATGGTATTTACCCCTTGGATTTTGTACGCCGGGCGGTATTTCACAGAATGTGACGTCGCAGGTTTGCGACGAGTGTTTCGCTTTCACTGCTCTGTCACCGACGAATTGCCTAATTAATTTAATTAGGCAGCATGACCCGTCATGGTAGCTTAGCGGCTGTAGGGTGTTGCTTGTGAAGCTCGAGATCGCGGTATCAAATCCGGTTACGGAGGCCGCATTGTGATGGAGCGAAATGCAAAAAAGAAGTAAAAAAAGAAGGCGAAAAGGAAGAAAAGACGGAAAACATTCGTGTACCTAGATTTGGTGCACATCAAAGATCCCCAGGTGGTCAAATGTAGTACTCGAGAACCGAGAGTACTTTGTAATCATAACTAACTTTGACACGTGAAAAACCTATCAATTAATAGTTTGGCGCAGTGTGACTATCTAGGCTGTCAGAGTAATATAAAAGAAAAAAGAAAACAAGTTCGATTATACAGAATAATTCGCCGAAACCCACGCTCTTGCCCCGCCGCGGTGGTCTAGTGGTTATAGCACTCGGCTGCTGATCCGAGGGTCGCGGGATCGTATCCCGGCTGCGGCGGCTGCATTTCGATGGAGGCGAAATGTTGAGACCCGCGTGCTGTGCAATGCCAGTGGACGTCAAGGAACCCCAGGTGGTCGAAATTTCCGGACACCACCACTGCGGCGTCTCTCATAATCACATCTTCGTTCTGGGACGTAAAACCCCACAAATCAATCAAATCAGTGGTCATGCACTCATACCCTTCTGGCAACACGTGCGGGACCATTCGACTGACCCATGTGGTCCGTCTTCACTTAGTAATTGCGCGCCCTCTCGGTGTACACCGCCGCTCATTGATGGAACAACGACCAATGAACTTCTGTTTCGCTAGCGCAAAGGGCCAGGTTCTCTTGCGTCGGCAAAAGAAAATCCCCCAGGTGAGGACGAAAGACAAGAGGCTCGGCCGGCTACTGTGCGATGTAGGTGCGTGTTAACGAACCTCCGGTGGTCGCAACTTCAGGACCCCTCAATTAACTATAAGGTGCGCCTCATTGTCGTTTTGGAGAATTGAAACCACTGCAATTATTATTACAGTTATAGCATTGTCAGCTGAGCTTTCAGTCGTCGCCTGTTTTTGTACAGTGAAGCGCCTCTACAATGAACGCCGCTATCGCGAAGTCAGCACTCGAACGAAGGAATCTTTACGTCGCAGCCTCATGCCGCTGCGAGCGTTACTGTAGGCGACCATTAGAGCTAAGTAAAAGCTTCACTGAACAGTTTTCAAGGTCCCGAGCGCTTCGTTATAAAAGCGTTTGGGTTTATACTGCAGATTCTTCTACTCGCCGTCCAATAAATCTGCCTGTGAAACAAGGACGATCAAATGGTCTTTTTCATCAACGAATAAAGCGACGCGCTTTGAATTCTTTAAGGTGTTCTTGTGTACACCACTCCGTTTTATGATTGACTGCATAAGAACAGCTGCATCCGTGTCATGAGGCCCTTTCTGCTTCGCCCAAATACCGTCCCGAACACAAGAATACGCGTCAGTCAGTCAGTCAGTCAGTCAGTCGATCGGTCGGCCATCAATCAATCAATCAATCAATAAATAAATAAATAAATAAATAAATAAATAAATAAATAAATCAATCAATCAATCAATCAATCAATCAATTTGTTGTTCCATTACCGTGTACGAACAAAAACTTCTCACGACTAAATACTGCATGGCACAACGAAAACTGGAGAGAATGCAAGTCAAAATAAGTACAGGAAAAAGCGGTGACATACTCGGGGAACATTCAGGCGTACTGCGAGAGAAGACCAGCACGCATAGAAGCGAGCACAGTAATTGGAAAAGGAAGGACCAATAGCGAACAAAGTGCAAGCTAAATTCAGAACAAAAATGTAAAAGTAACTCCCACGATACACGAGCAACCAGGTTTCAGCGCCAGCGCATGATATAATAATAATAATAATAATAATAATAATAATAATAATAATAATAATAATAATAATAATAATAATAATAATAATCGGCAACCCGTGTGGTCAGTACTAACTGTGCGAATTATGAACTATACAGGACGCACCCCAGGGGCCAGAAGTAATTGTTTCATTCCTAAAACAAAATTAATTATGCCAGGACAATATTATACATTCTATGCACCGAACGAATAATTATTGTCACTGCAGAAAAGCGACTGACAAATAAAAAAAAATGTTGTCGAACAGCCAACGATATCGTCGATACAAGAGCCCAGGTTTAAACAAACCAAAAAAAAAAAGAAAAACAATGCACTCGAACGCTATCGCGTGAAGTGGCATTCCAGTGTCAAGGGTGCACAAGTATGTACGCAGTGCGCGAGGTCAATCGGCTCGCTCAAGGTCACCGCCGCACTGTGTTCCTTATCGTCGCCTGTGCTCTGTATAAGTGCATGCTTTAGGTTGAAATAGCAACCTCTGCATCAGGAAAGGTGTAGTATAGGCTCAGTAATTTAACTGGACTGTCGTATAAACAGGAGCACCAACTAGATAAAAATAAATGCGCACTAACAAGACAAGCAGCTACGACCTCTGCGCCTTTGCCGTCACTTTTACGACGCTAGCCATAAAAGCGTATCTTGGAAAGGTTGGCCTCTCGCGACCCCGATACGACACCCTTCGATCGATTGAAAAAAAATCAGGGAAAGAAAAATCGTAAACCGTTAGCTTACTTCACTTGGTATATTCGAAAATTCCCATTGGAGAGTGCGGATGTACGCCTAACGTGAATGATGAGTGATGACATTAATAACGTTTCATGCGCGTGGGATCAAGGTCGGAAAAAAAAAATAAAACGTATAAGTGGTTCTAGTTCAATGTTGCCTATGAGTGAGGGGATCAGGTTGAGCTTAAGGAAGTTCAGTTACGCGGTGATAATTTCTAAAAATTAATGAACACTAATAATCATGCCCATTACACGGCGGCGGGCCGTAAAAGCGGTCGTAGCCGCGCTGTCGACAGCGCGGGCGGCATGAGGTTTGGCATGCAAGTACGTCCTTGATCTAGACGCGTAAATTCATAAATGGTAGGCCTCGAACCCGCGACCTTCTTAAATATATATAGAAGGCCGGGGTGGTTTACGAGGGTCCCAGCGCCGCCGTAAACAGAAATAAAAGATGCCGTTCGTGGTGCAAGTAGACGCGTGTAGACGCAATAAAGTTTCGCAGGCTATAGCTCCGAAACGTCGTGCACCTAAAGAAATATTGAGGTTGCCTAATTTTTTTTTGTCCAATCCTTCTACGATAATTCCGACACCTCACTTTGTTGCGTTAAGTTGCGGTCCACGACCTGGAAATCCCGAAAGGTGACTGATCGCATGCATCAGACCACACTGTATGATTTCCCGTCAGCAAACTTCTGCGAGCCACTTGCGGTTTCGTTTCCTTGTAAACTTCACACTACACGACAACGCACGATGATCACGTGGAACAATGAGACCTTTTTTTGTCACTCTCAGTACTCGAACAGCCTTGCTCTTAATATTCTTACGGGACAAAATGAATGGCAGTGGTTCATGAGTACGGGAACAGGAGGAGTAGGAGAAACAGCGTGGAGAATATGGACGTTGTATAAAGTGCTTAGTGTTCATTTTGCTAGTTTACGAAGTTAACCGTTACAGTATGTTACGTCGGTTGTGCTGGTTGATATTCGCAACCTATTTTGCGTAATTAAGCTGTGTCTTCTTTTACGAATCATGATAGTTTTTGTTAATTTCTAAGTCTTAGGCGTAGGCAACAGCACTGCGTACACACAGGAGTAATTTCCCGGTGCTTCGGGACGACACTACACAGGCTGTCTGTGTACATCCACGCCCGGTTAAATACGCTCTCTTGCAACCCGCGTTTTTTAATCGGCTAGGCTGATAATTGGTAACAAAGCATCCACTTAAACGCTTGGTGGGCTGATTACGTTTTCTATGTGTTCCTCCAATGATTCAGGAAATTTGGCGTCCACGCAAGTCCTTCCTACCGCTAGGACGCTGTCCTACGAAGTGGAAACACCCGCAAGCACTAAAACCTGCATAACACAACTTCAAAAAATGTTTTCTTGCTTATAACAAAAAACAATTTTATTAAATGTTTCTCGGTCTATAGGCCATTGGTGTTGCAATTAAATGCACTAGTATGCATAATTTCGCGCTGGCTACCTAAATGCTAAAATTTCCGACTAAACATCAGCTAAAATTTACTTTTTGGCAATTCGATTTGTCGCCAGCTACAGACGCCATTTTGCGTCATTTCCGGCCTAAACTCTCTTTCCTATACAGCACAACTTGCCGTAAGTTAGTTATATAAAATAAAGCGTTTCGGAAAAAGTCGCCTTTCTGTTGGAAGAAAAAATGCCAATGAGGACCGAATTTCGCATATTTACGGCCGTATAGAAAACTCATGGCAACGCAAAGTTGGACAAAAACTTTGTGAAATGAAATGCCGATCTGCCCAGTTAAGGGAAAATAGTGTCCTCACCTAATTTAAGAAGAGCAGTTTTTTTGACAGCGTGTTTTACGACTCACATTGTTTCAAGCTTTCTCAAGAACTCCACATGCTCCTGGGAATAAGATTTCATATATTTTTCAGTTCTTTAATTTTTTTTCTCTTGCTAAGCTGCTTTAGAGGAATGCTCTTTGCTTTGAATAGATAGTCCTCAATAGTTTCCCCAGAAATCTCATATGTTCGAACGCCAAGGTTGGAGTTGGCGTGGAATGATTGTTCTTTATAGTGGACCTGCTGCACAAGGGCACTCACACGTGCACGTCCTGCAGAAGCGTTACCTCATCTCTGTGCGTGTTGCACATATGTTTAGCCCCACGCTGTCACTTTCTGCGTTGTGACGTCACTACACGTCCAGGAAAACTGTTATCAACACTAGACCGCAGAAAAGCATTTCGAGGAAGGTTTATATGGCAACTGAATGCTTTACATTTAAGCTTTCCAATCATGTTCTCAGGTCAAAAACGTCTACTCAAAGTGATAACGCACAAAATAAACAAGTAAATGTACGAGGACACGTTGGTGTACCAATAATTCAAAACAAGGCAACCAGGAAACATAGATAAATATAATAGAGGTTTCGAGAAACCCATACATCCCAGGTAGCAATAATGCAGCGTGTTAATCTCTACATAAAACACAAGATCTTAAGAGGCCGCATACGACGTACCGAAATCTGCACAAACAACCGTGAAGATCTTCACAGAACCCGTTCTTTCGCCTCCAAAGTACAAAGTTACCACGTCTTATCCGGTTAATCTCCGTTTCTACCATTTACATTTCTCTCTCTGTGTTCAGCTTTTTATATAGCTCAGGGAAGAACCCAACCTTCGTGGTTCTGTGTAACAGTGGCCGATCGGGAATCTGCAGATGGAAGTCACGCGATCTACCACTTTGCAACGAGGTCGCCATGCCCTTTCGAGAACGACCCCTCATCGACGAGGTCAAGGTGTGAATGCGTATTCTGGTACATACACGGGTGTCGTGAACCGCCTCAATTTGGAGCGGTGACGGCGGACAGCTGTAATTACGCGGACAAATACAAAGCACTGTATACGAGGGTTGATGGAAGGCACTGTAGTATATATGTAAGGTCCCTGAACCACGTTAAGGGCGCTCAACCGAACCAATTGTCGGTGTCGTTGGCCCATGCTCGGAAGGTTACGTGACTTGCGGAGTTCAACTGCGCCTAAGAGGCCACGTCGCTCATGCGGCGGGTGGGACTGTCAAACAAGCAAATAACTCAGGAAGGGGTAGCAAGAACTTCTTGGTGGGGGACGGGGTGCCTTCTATTTGGTAGGAGGAAGGGGTTTCCCTATTAATTAAAATTAAGGGGGAGTGGGGGTTGAAGTCAAGCGAGAGATATATTGAATTTGTCAGAAATTCTCACTAATTGAGCGGTTGCGTTTTGAAAAACAAGGAGATGTGTACGGTCGCCAGTCTTCTCAAGAAAATAATAAAGAAACGATCAGCATATATGACAGTGCATTTGTAGCCAAAGGTTTATCCAGAATTTCGATATTCCTTATTTGGGAGAAGGGGAGGAGGGGGGGAGGAGCGACGGGGCGGTGTTTTACCAGAACGTAGGAGGGGAGCGGGGTGGATATGCAGTAATGTGCAGCAATTAGTTAACAACCTTTTTTGGGGTGGGCGGGTTGTGGAGCTCCACCTGGGGTTTGGGATGTTAGAGGATTGCTGGGGTGTTGTGGGGAGGGGTGTATAAATTCCTTTAAATTGTAGCAGTTACGACGCGGGTCCTTTGCCTGCAATGCATATGCGCATGAATTACGAAAGGATATTCGCACATATAAAACGGAAGTAATGGCGCTCGTTTTTCGAGCACTCGCACTAGAGCTGGCGATCTTTGAGGCCGATCTTTTTAGTGATGAGGATGAGCTAAAATAAAGAGAGTGTGTGTGTGTGTGTGTGTGTGTGTGTGTGTGTGTGTGTGTGTGTGTGTGTGTGTGTGTGTGTGTGTGTGTGTGTGTGTGTGTGTGTAAGGGGGAGGCGTGGGAGCTGCGTCTCCGGTAGCCTGGGCGGTTCCTCAACCCGGGGAAACGAGGTCGTCTCGCAACACCTTTTCGTCAGATTCGAAGAAACCGTCGGTCGTTTTAGAACCACGGCCGCCGACGGAAGGGCTTTTGACCTTCTCTGTAACGCAGCGCCGGAGAACACGCGATACAACCGGTCGCTGGTGCAGAAAAAGAAAGAAAGAAGGAAAGAAAGCCGTGTAGCTCGCCTTCGTAGGCGTTCGAAGAAAAAGTTCCCCCCAGACCAAGAAGACACGGCTGGTATTCACCTCCGCAGGTACTAGTTATGAGTGCCGGAGCGGGGGATGGACCCGCAAATCAAATGCTGTCGCGAGCTAGCGGCACACGTCACGGATGACGTAGTACACAAGGGGCGTGGGAGGTGGCGTACGTGCGAGCGGCCTTGCGGCTGCCAGGAAGATCCGGTACAGGGCTTTTCGTGCCTTTTTCTGCCGCTTCCAGGAGCGCCGTGTATGCAGTGTTCCGTTACGAGGGTCACCGTACTCGTCTCACCGGAGCAGCGGGAAGTGCTGCGCCGTTCTTTAGGTTGCTCTCCTTTTTAGCGACACTTGCACCGAGTGACACCCTTTGATCCCCGGGCAATATTTTCGATTCATTTCATGGATATAGTTTCAACGAAAGTAAATGAAAGATATCAAAATTTTATAAAAAAGGACATTTTAAGAGTTGACAGGTGTGATATCACAGCTTCGTGCTTTTTATACTAAACACACATTTAACTCTAAGGACAGTTTTTAAAAATTAATAATGCGCTTTCGGTTAAAACTACAATAGCGCGTGGCTCACACACGCTTTGGATAAGTGGGTATTAGCTACACGTGAGAAAGAAACAAAGAAAAAAATATTGGCCGCATATCTGTGCTTCGCCGCAAATGTCGTCGAAAGACGATAGTCTTCTACCGGCCGTACTACATGCGTCCCGGTTCATCTGCGGTTCGGCACGAGCTTCGGGCGTCTGTTCAGACGCTGGGTACGCTCGCTTAGCCTCTCGGTCAGTGACAATTCGCACATCGCGCATCTCGTCTGTTTCCTGTTGCCTCCGGGCGCACCTCGATTCACGATCTTTCGCTAGCCGCTGGGCTCGTTGCTCTGACGTTTCCGGGGCACGCTTGAGACGACGGGCATCGGCACGCCGGCGCTTCTCCGCTGCAATCTGCTCGTCGGTCTTTTCCCTGCGTTGTCTGGGCATGTCTTGTAGAGTGTGTTCTATATCATCAAACGGCCATTTATGTTTTGCCTTGCCTCAGATAGCGCCCCGTCTATGTTGAATCGGCCGCATGTGGCTGGCATTGATGAAATGGAGGCAGCGCTGCGTGAGATATGGACGCCATCTGGCCATGATATCGGGAAACACAAGAAGCTTGCGTAGTACGCAGATCTACTGGTAGGTGGCAGCACCGTGTCGTTTTACCGAAGCGTAGGAAACGTCCGCTTTTTCGTTCATAGCGTCGCATCTTTAGCGCATCCTAACAAGCACTAGGGTCTTTAGAATTACGCATCTATGTTTTTTCTGCTAAAGGAACACACCATCTAATACTTACGTATTGATGTTGCGCCTCAGATATGCGTAATATTTGCTTTTTGGTCGACTGTGTTCACAAGTATGAACGCAGCTACCAGTTCAAGATGGGTGGTCATTGAGGAAGGGGTTAAACTTTCGCCATTACAGACAGAAAAGCAGGACAGACACACACACAGACAGACAGACCAAAATTTCTGCGTTGAAGCATCCCAAGAAAGACTATCGTCTTTAAAAAAAGATAGGGGAAAATTAGCGATGCTTGCAGTCCATAGGTTGGCGCACTCACTCACACTCACTCGCACGAATTTCATAGACGCCACCGCGAGTGCGAGTGCCAGTGAGTGTGGGTGGAAGTGAGTGCGAGTGAGTGCGGGTCCTGGAAAAATTATGGTGAGTGAGTGTTTTCCCACACTGCCGACCTATAGGTCGGCGCACTCACTCATGAGTGCACTCACTCACACTCACTCGCACTCATTTCATAGACGTGAGTGTGAGTGGAAGTGAGTGTGAGTGCGAGTGAGTGCGGATCCTGGAAAAATTATGGTGAGTGAGTGTGAGTGAGTGTTTTCCCACACTGCCGACCTATAGGTCGGCGCACTCACTCATGAGTGCACTCACCCACACTCACTCGCACTCATTTCATAGACGTGAGTGCGAGTGCGAGTGAGTGCCAGTGAATGTTAGTGGAAGTGAGTGTGAGTGCGGGTCCTGGAAAAATTATGGTGAGTGAGTGTGAGTGAGTGTTTTCCCACACTGCCGACCTATAGGTCGGCGCACTCACTCATGAGTGCACTCACTCACACTCACTCGCACTCATTTCATAGACGTGAGTGCGAGTGGAAGTGAGTGTGAGTGCGAGTGAGTGCGGGTCCTGGAAAAATTATGGTGAGTGTTCTCCCACACTGCCGACCTATGGCTTGCACTAGTGGCGCAAGGCTAGCGAAGCTGACGGGAACTTGGTTGGCCCCGGGTTTGTCTTCGGGACACCCGCATTTTCGTTTTGTTCCGATGCTTCGGGAAGCGCCTCGCAAATAACTGCGATGCCCAGCGAACGCTTCTCAATGTTTCGCACCGAGCTCAGCGTAAAGTTCGCGAATCGCGTTGAGCCACAGACGGCGGCAGACACGCGCCACGCGTGGCCTCTGCTTGATTCCGTCCCACCCCTTCGCTATACTACACTGCGCGTTCGTGCATAGCTCCGCGCCATGAGAGGACGCATACTCTCGTGATGCGAAGCTAAGCACATGCACCACTTCCGCTCGCCAGCGGCAGTTTTGCCAGTGTAATGCGGGTTCGATCCCGGCTGCGGCGGTCGCATTTTCGATGGAGGCGGAGATGCCAGAGGCCCGTGTACTGTGCGTTGTCAGTGCACGTTAAAGGACGCCAAGTGGTCTAAATTTCCGGAGCCGTCCGCTGCGGCTTTTATCTCCTTTCTGTCTCTTTCACTCCCTTTCCCCTGCCCCCACGGACGCTTAGCCGTGCTCCCTACATGGGCCGCAGAAATCAGCGTCCTTTCCTTAACCAAATCACAGTCAATCAGTCATCAGTGCAGTAGAGGGCTGAGGTCGTGTGCGCAAGAGAACAAAGAAGCGCGCGTGTGAACGCCGCGAATTGGGCATTTCATAGAAGTCGTGCATGAGCACACTTGTGGACCAGAAGTAATGATGATGATAGTTTTGTGATCCGCGGCACACTTTACGGAAGCAAGAAATGCTTCGCATCTAAAAAAAATCAAGAGTAGTAGGTCAAAAACGCACACGCCAACCTTCGCTTTTCTCCATTTTCTCGGACAGGAAAAGGCATTCTTTTTCTTTCTTCAAGCGCCCTCACAGCAGCGCACCGATTGTGCATGACCAGACTAAAATCTCCAGATTTTCCGCTTTTTTTTAAAAAATAAGTAGCGCCAATTACCCCCCCTTCCCAGCCTCCATTAATTCGCACGCAGTCCGCGTCGGCAGCCATGTTCTTCCTAAACATTGGGAGCCGAGTATCTTCCAATAACAATGCAGGAGGGGAACAATTTGCCATCTAGTACGACTGATGAATTGTCGACTGATAAGTTTTGTGCTTTTGCTGGAGTAGCGAAACATTTCCGGCCATTCTTTTTTATGCATACTAGCGTGATGCGAACGGTTTATTATACTGTTTACTGTTCTCTATATTTGATGGTGTATAGCTCCGCTTACGTTACGTATCCCCCCCCTTGTAACGCACATAATGGCACCGTTGGTACTGCGTAAACAAATAAAAGTTGGTTACCCATGCTTCTCTAGCTCGGTTTTAGAAAACGATTGGTTAATTGCGGGATTAGCAACAGCTGCGTCTGTCATGCACCTAGTTCTAACCCCGGTTATAACTGTTTCCGTATACCCCTGTTACACGGGCGCCCGCAGCCACGGTTAGCGTAACCGCGGTTAACAATTTCAACCGTAGTTAACGTCAACCGTAGTCCACCGAAGTTACACGGGCTATCGTGTTCGCGGTTGACAGAAGCTCCGCGCACATCCAGCACATCGGTATAAACACACTCGCAAGACTTCGTGTCCTCCGTTAATATAGGTACGAGAGAAACAACTTTGCACAACCTCGGTTTACGCTTAACCGAGCTTGGCAAGCTCGGTTGGCGGCCAACCGCAGTTAGCAGCCTAACCGCCGTTTCCGCGCGCCGTGTAACTGCGCTATAAGTTCACTTACCTGCGGTTAAGGCTGTTCTCGTGACAGGAGTATTGCCATCGTAGCGCACGCTAAGAAGGTCGCGGCGAAGTGCAGCAACGATGGAGCACCGTACAAATTGGGTGACCGAGAATACAAAATGGCCAAGTCTTTTCTCAAAGTTCCCCAGTACAAGGCGCCTGACACTCAGAGCGGGGATTTGACGCTTCAAATTAGACCAGAATTTGTTTGTTCGTCTTTACTGAACGAAACTTTTCGTCAACTTACCGCGCCGTCTTATCGTGCCTCTGTTTTAAGCTATCTGCGCTATCAGCTCAAAAATTTAAGGCAATCGAATGATTCCGACTAGACGACTCGGTTCATTTCGAAATAATGATCAAAAACGAACGAGCGACTTGTGAGGACGCAGAGAGGATCATTAACCGTGACCTCCGAGGAAGAGCCCTCCTCATGAATGAATGAATGAATGAATGAATGAATGAATGAATGAATGAATGAATGAATGAATGAATGAATGCTTACTGAGCAGGCGAGAGCCGGACTCCCCAGCTGGACGGTCTGCTCAGTCCAGAAAAAAAGAAAAAGAGAAAATAATGAAGGCGGCCTCGAAGATCCCCTTTTGTGAGGAAACGCGTCGTTATGCGTAGTCCACGTTGCAGGACGTGCAGAGATAAGGTGATCTTCCTTGTTACGTCTTCATTACTTTTTTTCCCCGCATGGCAGCACGCGTAGGAGACGAAATGGTGTGCGGGGAAAGCTTCGACGTCACTATCCGGGATGTGTGAGGTAAAACAATTTTTTTTCGACGTCACTATCCCGGATGTGTTAGGTAAAACAATTTTTTCGAGTCGATTCAAGGCACGGTAGCAGGAAGCGGATCTCCTGGGTTGTAGTAAAAGTTAAGGAGGGTAAAATGGTGCGCGCAGTGATGTTTGAATCATGTGAGTAGCGGGCTTGTGACGACATGAAAAGGAGGGGAAATACCCTTTTCACCGCCAGAGCCTAACGTGTTGGTGACTACATTCGTGTTGAAATTGCTGAAATCGCAGCACGCCTGAAAAGATAGGTAACGCACACATGTATGTATGTATGTATGTATGTATGTATGTATGTATGTATGTATGTATGTATGTATGTATGTATGTATGTATGTATGTATGTATGTATGTATGTCCTTTTGTGACTTTACCCGTTTTTGTAGCACAAGGCTACGAGGAAATCCGTACGGACTTCGCAGAAATGAAAGCTTCTTAGCTGACGAAAAATTCGTCCTGGTCCGGGGTTCGAACCCAAGACCAACGCCTGCTGTGGCTTTCGTGGGCGCCGCAATTTCAACGTTAGCGAATACAGTGTGTTCCAATATGGGTATCCTTCTACTGACTCTCTGTAACAAGGTGCGATTATGCGAGACATGTCCGATTTGTAGCCAAAATAAACCGAAAAAAGCAGCATAACTAAACAAAAAATAAACGGGGAAGTGCGCAAGGAAGACAGACACGTATAACATGTTCCAATGTAATGAACGAGCAAAATTATAAAGGAGACACAAAAGCAAATTATGAACTCAGACATACGACTTGGCCGTCAATTCACTAACAAGACCATAATCAACATTGTTGTCCTTTGGTCAAAGTCCAGATTTACTGCGTTAACTGACAAATTTTTTTTGACCTTCACATTACTGCGACTAAGAGCTGTTTGTTCGAGCTTCGCACTCATTATTACGAGACCGCGAAAGCGGTCATACGTCGGCGTTCTCCGCATGAAATATCAAACGGAGTGCAATACGAGTTCTGGGTATATTTCTTCTCTTATTCGTTGTATAAACATGTGTGCACATGCCACACAATTATGAAGATAAGAACTTCATTGCGCCTTTCTTTTCTTTCTTTTTTTTTCCCACCCTTTTGGAATTCTAGCTCCTGCACGTTGACATACACGTCAACCACTGGTTCGTCTAACACGGCGAAAACTTTAAGTCGATAAAATGCCAATCAGATGGCAGCCTTATATGGCAGCATTTGTAAACATAGAACGCGAGAGGCAGTCGTAACATGGTCAATCGACAAAGAGCGTCAGTCCGCCGCGATGGTATGGCGGTCATGGTGCTTTAACTGGTGACCGAAGGACGCGGGTTCGATCCTGGCCGTGGCGGTAGCATTTTCGATTAGGGCGGAAACTATAGAGGTCGGTGTACGTTGTGTCATCAGCGCACTTTAGGGAACACCAGGTGATAAAAAATTTCCGGAGATCTCCACTATACAGCGTGACTCGCGATGATATCGCAGTTTTCGCATGTAAAACCCCAGAAATTAATTACAGCCGAACCCACTTTGTACGAAACGCTGATTTAGGACGCAAGCGCTGTAAGAGACACCGTTCGCCCCTACGGACGGTTGCATTATCTCTCCGATCAGTTGGATGTCTTTCGCAACCGATGTCGTCCTGAGGACAGCTGCTTGTAGAGGACAAAGCACGATATAACCTTGGTTGACAATCTTGCTCGGAACAGATTTATTGACTGTAAATGCTGCGCCGTAGGTTAACCCATTCTGGAAAGCAAAGGGAAGCGGAAAACCCAAGTAATAAGAATAGATGGGGTTGGAGAAAACAAAAGTTGTGTATCCGAGTGACACGCTCCCACCGAACACTGATATATTTATGGGGTTTTACGTCCCAAAGCCACGCTACGATTATAAGGGACGCCGTAGTGGAAGGCTCCGGAAATTTCGACCACCTGGGGTTCTTTAACGTGCACTGACATCGCACAGCACACGGGCCTCAACATTTCGCCTCCATCGAAATGCAGCCGCCGCGACCGGGATGCGATTCCGCGACCTTCGGATGAGCAACCGAGTGTCATATAGACATTAGATCACTATGGAGACAGCCCACCAAGCAAATGTCTAACATTAAAGCAAACGGCAGACTGCAGCAAACCTTTTGGAACATGTCGTCGCCTATTTTTCTTTCTTTTCGTGTGTGTGTGTGTGTGAGTTTAGTCGCAGTGTGCACATATCGAAATACGGGGTCGATCAGAAAATGAGAATATAGCGCACTGGTTATTAGAGACTGTTAGTATAATGGAGAAAAACTGCTCCCACAGTGTATGTCCCTTATAAAGGGACATGCACTACGGAGAGTGTATGTCCCTTTATAAAGAACAGCGCATGTCCTCATAAAGGGGTTCGACAGTATTAAAAAGCAGCGTTCAGTGGCCGCATTAAGCGACATGTGTCACTTTGAGTGATGTAGAATCCCGGGTTTCCAGTGACTGCGGTGACCGCAGTGTTTTCTTAACTGTGCTCAACCAGCCAATCTTTGGACACTGAAAACGAATATGTACCCGAGAGAGATTTTCTAGAGCAACAAAAATGATTTAAAGTAGGCTCCAAAAGATAATCAGCAACAGATGTAACAAAATCGGAACAAGAAATTCGGGGTTAAAAACAAACACGGAGCCACCACATCTCGTTTCACGTTCTTTTTATATTCTCTTTTTTTTTTCAGCGGTTAAAGATAATGACTCCAGATGGTAAAAGGTTCCTTGTACTCGCGACCTCGAACAACGGGAACTAGGAGACCGCCGCACAAACGTGCGAGTTGGTTGGTTGGTTGGTCCTTGGGTACCTTGGCGCAACCCACTCTGGGGGATCGGCCATGAACCGGAAAAGAGATTTGTATGGAAGAGAACTACTAATAAAAAATACAAGAATTGTAATACAAATTTGATAATCAAATTTAGGTTAAACGAATAGTTTTCTGCGATGACTGAATGTATATAATTATATGAAAAAAAAAAGAAGTGAATGCTATGGAGATTGGTTGTCACGTACTCTGATCATTATTAAAATATATAAAATAAAAACTGAGCTGATCAACATTGAATTCTTTTTCTCTCACGAAGAAAATCGCATACGGCCTTGCAAACGTTCCTGTGACTAAATCCGAGAGTAGTCGCACCAAGAGAAAGGACTACTGGAAGAGACAAATTTAAACCCATGTTTCTCAAGGGAATTTACAGAAACATTTTACGTGGGATACTGAATCTTCGACACGATATGAAGTGCTCCAGAGACTCATCCTCATCACAATGCAGACACAACGGTGATTGAGCCAGACCAGACCTGTACATGTAAAAGTTCAGAGGGGGGACTCGGCATCGTAATTTAGTGATTGAGATTTCTGCTCTTCTGGTTTCGTGCGAGTTATTAAGGAGCATATGAATGTCTTTTCGTTGTCCTTATAGCTGCTTGGTACTGCCCCACCACTCCCTCTTATTTTTTTTAGGTTCAACGCAAGTAACTCGCTATTTTGAAGTAATTCGCATTTTGTTCATTTATATTTTCCATGCTGTTGCGCTATTTCAGTTATGTTTTTCTCCATAAGTTTTGTCTTTTCCATTATATATATTTCCCTCGTTTCTTTTTTTCTGTAGCATTGTATATGTTTTGTCATTGCCCATTCATGCTGTTACAACGTACCTGATATGTACAAATCTCATTAACCCAGTGTCCCACTACAGTCATTCAGAATTTGGGACCCTCGTCTCTATAACACCTGTAACAAACTTATTCATCATGAACTTGTACTAATAAACTTGAAACTTGAACTCTCTATTTTAATCAGGCGATAATGTTTAAAAAAACATTATTATCACAACTACAACGCAGTAATCTCCTTCATTTCACTTTGTTTGAAGGCTATCGCATTGCCACAATAATGGCTGATTACCCGGCTTGACCCACCCGGCTTGACCCACCCTCCTGTGGGGTGGGTCACGCCATGGTACCGAGCAAGCCAATGGAGTAGAGAAACCACCACGTGGTGACGTTTGAGCAACGCGGAGTCTGCGGATGCCGACAGGCATGGCGATGACGTATTTCGTGCCATCATGTCCTCTTCTGATCTAATCGCATCAGTCAAGGCCGCGGGGTACGACGCTCTGATAACGCGACCGGAAGCCGCAGATCGATATGCGAAAACGGATCTCTCTCCTTTCTTTAATCCGGCGCAACGCAATCTATTCAGTGGATGCCGATGGTGGAATCTGCGGTTCGCTTGTATATGCGCCTCGCGTTCGGTATGGAATCGCAGAATTGTAACCCGTGACCGCCGCCGCCGGCGGGGGAAAACCCCTCGATGCGTGGTCGTTACCGCAATCGTGCCACTGAGCAGGGTGCGGGTGCTAATCGTGGAGCAACAGCTCCCGGGGAGTTTTTTCGCTGTGGCGAAACTTCCCGACTTCGTTCAAGAGCCTTTTTATTACTTCTTTTCTTTATTAGCTTTTTAAAGCTGTGTGTGTGTGTTAAGGGGGGGGGGGGGTAGAGTCGGGCTTATTTCGTCACAGTCGCGGTTGTCGCACGCTTGGTTAGCAAATCGACGCGTTGTCGTCGCCTGGACGACGCCGGTGGCAGGCATTTAAATTCTATTACAGGGCTCGAAAGATAGCTCAGATATCGCTATCACTTTTGGTCTTGACGAGTTGATCTTGACCTTGATGCAAATGCCCTTGATGAGCATCGAAATCAGGATCTTGTTCTCAACTGAGTTATTCAGCGCAACGCAACGAATGAAGTCGCTAAAGGATATCCCAGAGTAAATGGCTGCAGGGTGACTTATGCCGCGAGTGGTTCACCTGAGCAAATGGCTGTTATTGAGAAACGTGGTACAAAACCATAATAAAGCCCAGATTGACGTAGGAGCGAAATAAAGAAAAATACATTACTCTTCGAATGACGGGAAACAATTCCCGCGATACAAAATTTATTTTAATAGGACAACGGTAATACAAGAATGGTAGTGGAATAATATGTTGCAAAATACATTGAAAAGGAATAGTGCGAACTTGAGCAAAAAATAAATAGAACGAACGCAGAACATGAGTTACTCCAAGATGTACAGAGAAGTGCACTGTTAAACGGAACACTTGCACAAAGGCCTTCTATGCACTTTATTTCTTTGCCAAGCCTCTGTCGGGAATATTTTCACCACATAACATGCAGCTGGTAGTTATTACGCCCATCGACACATGTGCACCATTAGAGGACGCTATTTCCGCAGCCACTTGCGTTTAATTATGACGTCAGCATTATAGGAAAGGCGTAATTTGATACTTTACGTACGAATTTGTGTGCGACCTGAGTGTACTTCGTACGTAAGCTGTGTGACTGACCTTCTGGGGTTTTACGTCCCAAGACAACAATATGAGAGACGCCGTAGTGGAGGGCTCCGAAAATTTCGACCACTGGGGGTTCTTTAATGTGCACCGACATCGAACAGTACACGGGCCTCAACATTTCGCCTCCATCGAAATGCAGCCGCCGCGGCCGGGATTCGATCCCGCGACCTCCGGATCTGCAGCCGAGTACCATAGCGACTAGACCGCCATGGCGGACGTTGCTGTGGCCGCGTGAAGGTGTGAAGTTTAGCTGAAGTTTAGTTTGAAGGTGTCAGCATCATTGTGCTAATTGGGGCTATATAGCTGATAAGCCCTGACTGAAGCACGGTTACACATCCAGGCCCCGCCACGGTGGTCTATAGTGGCTACGTTACTCGGCTGCGTATCCGAAGGCCGCGGTATCGAACACCGGTCGCGGCGGCTGCATTTCGATGGAGGCGAAATGTTGAGGCCCGTGTGCTGTGCGATGTCAGTGAACGTTAGAGAACCCCAGGTGGTCAAAATTTCCGGACACCTCCACTACGGCATCTCTCATAATAAGAGCTGGTTATGGGACGTAAAACCCCCCAAATCAATCATCATCGTTACAAATTCAGCAGTACAGTGAAATCTCGCACAGCGTTTCTCACTTTTTGTTGTCGCTTTATTTCAACTTTCTCGGAAGGACCAATATATTAACTGTGAATGCGCAAAATTCCTTATGATAACAAGGTTGATAATTATCGATCGGGTTTTGCGGGACAAAACCAGTGGTGATTTTGAGGGGACGACCAGTAGTGGAGGACTCCAGGGTAATTTTTACCATCTGGGGTTATTTAACGTTGACGTGTATCTATAAAAAGACGGATGTTTTTCTGCATTTAGTCCTTATCGAAATTAGCCTTCATTGTCAGGATTCGATCCCGCGACTTGGAGCTTCTCAAGCCAGCACCTAGCCGATCAGCTACGACGGCGAGTAATAACGATATTAAGAGACGTATGGTAGATAAACACCCTGTAATACTTCCTAATCGGACAAGGGTGTAGCATACCGAAGAGCAGTGGACTGCCTCTTTAGTTTCGCCCTTCATACATCGGTTATATTTCTACATGATAGAAGGCGACGTCTAAAAAAAATAAATAAAAACTGGCAACTAAAAACAGACTCACAACTATGACATCAGAGTAAACAGAGCAGCTGGGACGAGGGTGTCAAGTTCATTATCACTATCACATGTAGCACTGTCGCTAACACTATCGTTGCCATGCAGCAGCAGTGGGATGGGGGCAAGCGCGTGGGTTGGGGGATCTCGGGCAAGCCCGGGTCCACATTCCATTTCTGTGCAACCCGAGAGAGACATATATGCACACTATTACGTAACCAGGTGCGCTTTTTTCTTCGCCCAGAGGCGGGTGGCTTCCTCATTCGAGATAGCCAAGACTCTGTCGCGCGAGCCCTGTCCACCAACAGGAGCTGGTTTTACTTCAGGGTTTCGTGACGTTAGCAGTGTCTCCCACTGGTCGCCCGGATTTTCGTGCGCATTCGTCTGTGAATGGGGGGAACAGCTCGAGACGTCTTTCTTTCTTTCTTTCTTTCTTTCTTTCTTTCTTTCTTTCTTTCTTTCTTTCTTTCTTTCTTTTCCTTTCGCGCAATGGAAATGTAGCCGCGGCTGCGGGGATAGAACTGGAAACTTCAAATTATACCTCTTCCACACTTAATGGCACATTAACCTTCGCATAATCACTACCATGTAATAGTGGGTTGAGGACAAGAGTGGGTTGGAGTTGGGCAGTGTCTTCTGTACCGAGTAGAGGACATGAGATGGTGCTGCATGACAATTAGATCCTGCGTTTTAATTGCTCCGTGGCAATGAGCTCATCCGACCTCACTGACTTGATTGTCATAGTAATTGTTGCATGGTAACAGCATACCAGTTCCTATGGTGCAGGCTGCTCACTGGTTTTCGAGAGGGTGGTACAGTTACGTATATAGCTTTCTTTAATCGATGAAGAGATCCTTCAATAGCGGTGAAGCGCAGGGAAATGTCGCTTGCGCCAATATTTCGAACAAGATGACTTTTCTTCGTGAGGACAGCAACTGAAGACAAGTCCACTTGTCCTAAACGGTGGACTCTAACGACGTTCCTTGTTCTTCGTCGCTTCTCAGCGATCTCTTCATCTATTCAAGCCCTCTCCTGAGCCCCTGATGTACATATGATTTTGTTTATTGTTGCGTGTCTTCCTTCATAGGAAAAGTATCGGAAGGAGTTACTGTCCACCCAATGATGCCATTGCTGAGCTTTCAGGAATAAGGTTAAAAAGAAACAGTGAAAACAACAAGGCAAACCAAATAATTATCGCGTGTTTCGCACAGTGGCAGTTTCGTTCATCGTGTGCCTAGATGTCGCATAAAGCCTTAATAAGGAAAGGACACTGAGCCATGAAAACGTCATCGGCAGCGTTAGGGCTGTATCTGTTTTTATAGACGCTTCCTGTCCACGTATTGTTTGTGCTGAAAGCCCTGAGAGGCAGGCTCGATTGGCTTGCTGGGAGCGTCCTGTAAACGAGCGTATTCTCTCGAGAGTGAGTGAGTGAGTGAGTGAGTGAGTGAGTGAGTGAGTGAGTGAGTGAGTGAGTGAGTGAGTGAGTGAGTGAGTGTGTGTGTGTGTGTGTGTGTGTGTGTGTGTGTGTGTGTGTGTGTGTGTGTGTGTGTGTGTGTGTGTGTGTGTACACACGCGCGTTATGCTGGAGTTTGTTTCAATAGCTTGCATGGCCAGATGAAACAATGCAACAGCTCTCGGCATCTTTCCTCGCCGAAGGGCATGGCGCTATATCGACTCAACCAAAACACTCTGCGGCGCCCCGGACACGTGACGTACGAGTGACAGCAGTGGAAAATTAGGAGAAAAACCCCGAGTCTCCTTTTGTCTTTAGCAAGTTAAGACGCGGACTCGTGTTCTGTCGAAACGACGCTTCCTGCGTTTCTCGGCCAGCGCTTGCTTAATGCCACTGAGTGTCAAGTCGTTGCCCGAGGTCCTTTGTCGATGCTCGGAAACGCCTCGTTATAACACTTACGACAACACTTCCTGCGCTTCTTGGGCAAGAAAAACAAGGCGCCTCAGAGGGTGACTCGTTGTGATTAGACACGGAGCGAGCGGTGCAGTTTTTTTAGGGGGTATCATTACATTGCACAAATTGAATTTGAGTTCATTCACCGCAGCGAACGTAGGGCATGCAGAAGACGCATTGAACAATTATTTGCGTCAACAAAAGCTCGACTAGTCCCAGTCTTTTCCCAAAATACATAGAAAAGAACACGACGGCTGAGAACAACATCCTTCGTTATAGGAAGCATGGTGAATATATAGTGAGAACCAGGCCCGTAACAATGATCTTTTTCGGGAAGGGCCCACATGCTGAAGGCTTTGACTATTTGAGAAAAACATCTATATTCATTATTTATTTTCAGTAAAGATTGCAGTGTGCACAATAAGTTCACTTTAAACTGCAACGTTATTAAAAGGCTTAAATGTTGTGTTATTAGCACTACACGATATTATTAACACTCCCCCCCCCAACCAAAATTCAGGGAAGGGCCCGGGCCTCTAGGGCCCTCCCTCTGTATACGGGCCTGGTGAGAACACCAACACCGAGCAACAATTTTATTTGGGAAAGAGCGTGAGTAGTGAGACGAGCAAAAAAGGGGAAGCATAATTTCCGTTCAAGTAATGTTGACGATAATAATAATTGATGGAGTATTAAGCATCGAAACTCAGATACGATTATGAGCACGCCTTAGTCGAGCGCTCCGGAAATTTGGGCCACATAGAGTACTTCACGTTGCACTGCTACACTCACAGTATGCGACCCGCCGCGGCCGGTATCGAAACTAGAGCACTGCACGGGCCCGGGCCGGCCCGAAAGCCCGGGCCCGGCCCGGCCCGCGGGCCGGGTCGGGCCGGGTAAGTAATTGTTGGATCGGGCCCGGGCCGGGCCCGGGCCTGGGTCAGGCCCGAATCAGGCCCGGGTCTCATACGTGTCAGTAATGGCGCGTGTATGCTTTTTGGCTTTATTGTTTTTTTGGGATTTAACGTCCCGAACCTAGTCAGGCTGTGTGAGACGCCGTAGTGGAAGGCTCCGGGTAATTTAGACCACCTGAAGTGCATTAGCGTGCACTGAAATCTCACGATGCAAGAAGTCTAGCATTTTGCCTCCATCAGTATGTTACATGTAATTTCGGGAAACTGCCTCATACATGTTCCCGCCATTATATTAAGTGAAATACGTTATTGCGTACCGTGTATCGAAAGAAGTGGTAGTCAGGCAGCACTGGGAGAAGTGCGAGGCAACGGTACACTGCCCAGATTAGTGCATATGAGATGTACTCGTCGGTATCATGGGAAACATTTCGAGTATGCAGCTACGCTCCCATGCCCGCCTCGCCTGCTTCCGCCTTCGTGACTCTTTAGACTGGTCAACGCGACCAGTTTAAGCGCAAGAAGAGAAGTGACTTGTCACAGGGTCGCCGATCCACGCAGATATTGCTGATTTTTGTGCCAGCAAGACAGTTGCAAATATTTATTATTTGGCAATTAGGGAGTCAGAACTAGCATTTAACTCGGATTCTCATCACATCGAGTGTGTATTTGCTGATTCTCACGGCCACCTTTGTATTCGTCACACTTCGTCAGTAATTCATAAGTTTCTTCATTCGTCGGAGCACAAGTGTTCGCATGGCGCTCAAAATAGTGGACGCGCTCCCGAGACAGAAGTGAGCAAGCACCTAAGGAAGGTGATAATCAATATGATTTACTGCAGTACACTTTGTAAAAGGCGTGTGTATTGGCACCCTTTACCGCACAAATATCTAAGGGCTCCAGAGACACCCCGTGTGGACGAATTTTTCATTCCTTCAAGCTTCCATCTGCCTTCGAACTTCTGCCGCTGTTAGATTTTAGCGGTTAAGTAACACACATCAAAACGGGAGACATGAACCCCTCCTCTAGTTAAAAAAAAAAAAAAAACGTATGGCAGCTCGGCTGCTGTGAAACCTCAGTACGTGCGCAGCCCGGGCACCCAGCAATTCCCGTTCGTAGAGTTCCCACTGCTCCGTGAACCAAAGCGTCAATGACCTCCATGTTTGTGGTAAGCAAGTAGGGTATCCCCGGCACGAGTAGAATTTGTTAGATTCGCTAAGTTGGTGTGCGACATGTGCGCCACATTTATGGGAACGAGCACACTTTCACCCCACGAAAAACGTATTATATGTTTTTAATTTTGCTGTGGAAGCGGCGCAAAAAACGCCCCTAACGTGACCCAACAGCCTGTTTGTCAATTTCGAAGTGTAACAGAACAAACCCACGCAGGTACACACATTCCGCTGAAATACAATTATTTATGCCTTACAGATGTACTTCACCTTATAACACACATCCTTATAGCGTGCAAGAGCAATTCGTTGTTCTTTTCGCTGCATTGGGGGTTGGGGGCGGGGGGTGCGCTGCCTTCGAATTCGTCTGCCGGTACTGGCGCCTAGTCCTATGCTTCTCATGCGTGCTGTGCTGCCTTGTTTTCATGATCTCCGAGGTGCACCCCCAGCGCGTCGACTTTACTAGCCTCTCCTCTGGAACGCCATCCTTCGAACCTTTTCCTTTTGGGAAAGGCCGCCCGCACCCAGAAGGGTTGGTCGGGGACATGCGCCCAGTAAACATTGTTGTCGGCGTCTTTACACGTGTGAAAGCAGCGACTGCGTAGATGAAAAAAAAAATGTTTTAATAAGTTCTACTCACTTTCTGGGGAAACCACTGCGTGCTGGGACACTTCGAAAGGTACACCTTCTGTTGAGCCAAAAAACGGGAGAGCGATGAAGGACGGTCGACAGACCCTTCAAAAGTAGAACGCGATAATGCCATTGACCCGGTTCACCTCACCTCCTCGTAGCAGAATCATGTCTCCCCGCACATTCAAATTACGGTCGGAGCTACCATGCGTCTAGATGTCATTTAAATCGTAGATCAGGATTTTTATGACGCATTTTATTTTGAGAAATTGGATTTAGTTCCCCAACGCATCTGTTCCATGGCGGAGTGCTTGTGTTGTCGGGTGCTTCGGGAAACACAGCTGTAGCACGTGACGGTTATTTCAGCCATCCGTGCCGAGGCCGTGACCGGATTTCCTGCCACACGAACACCATAAAGCTATCACGTTAAAGCAAGGACTTTCCCTGTGAAATTATAACTCCGTGCATCTTCCGTGTGCTTTCTGCGTAGACAAAATCTGCATGAATTTGGTAAGGGTTGCGATGTGGGCTTGTTGATATGTCATTTTCACATTGTAATAGTGCAGGTGTGAACGGTGCCACACAGAAAGAAGACACACAGAACGTGTCGTCTAGTTGTCTCCTTTCTGTGGGTCCTCGTTCAGAGCTGCTCATTCATATCTTAATAGCGCAGTGCGCTATTACGGTGCGAAAAGCTGCATGAATTTAGCGTGTTTTTTTTTAAAGAGTGGCACCGAAAACGCGGATAACTGCTAACGCTCACATGGAACGTCTAGGAAAGTATGACATTTTTACATGACACAAGCTTGTCATGACAAGCATGACATGACATGTCGTTCACATGACATGACATTCACAAGCATGACATATGACATTTTCGATTCAACTTAAGTTGCCCTAAAGTTTAAGTCTGGTCCCTCTGCACACCATGTGATTTACGACAAGAATGATCAATGATTGATTTGCGGTGTTTAACGTCCCAAAACCAGCTCTGGTTATGAGAGACGCCGTAGTGGAGGTCTCCGGAAATTTCGACCACCTTGCATTGACACCGCACTGCACACGGGCCTCAACATTTCGGCTCCATCGAAATGCAGCCGCGGCCGGGATTCGATCCCGCGACCTTCGGATCAGCAGCCGAGTACCATAGCCACTAGACCGCCGTGGTGGGGCAACGACAAGAATGAATACAGGGTGTTTAAGATAACTTGTGCCTGGATTTTAAGAAATACCAGCGCTTGACGAGGGTGCACACATCTTAGAGTTTACTGTGAACGTGACCGTCAGGAACAGTTTTTTTTTCAATGAGCTCACGTAATTGTATATTATTCATTCACTCAACTTTTAAACTGCTGATTTGTGCCCAATACGTTAAAAGGTGTCCCGATGACGCACTTTCATAAAGATATGTGCAGTAGTTTTAATTTCTTCGGGCTCCTAAGTGTCATTCAGTCTGCACGATCATGTAGCAGAAATGTGGGTAACCTTGCGCATGGCTTCCTCCATATCGGTCCTTCACACGTCGCGCAAAGTAGTCTACTACTAAGTAGTCGTCAACATACCTCCATTTGGCTAGGCACTTGCGCACCCTGGCATTAGCGCCCTGGAACATGCTACGAACTAAAGAACGATCGATGATCGGAGCGGCCCACTGCAGCGTCTCTCGCGATCATTCCGTGGCTGTTGCGCGTAAAACCGCAATACTTATTATTATAATTCTCTATGCAATGTACTGAGTGACCGACAGAGTAACTAACAAATTCGGTATAGCTTTAAGGAACTCATGTCGCAGAAAACTCGTTGTCGGCGTTGGCTTCGGCGGAAATAATCATCTCGAGCTACCGCTACCGAAAGACCAGACAAACTCTTTTCGAAAATTCCATTTCTCAAATGAAAATCCGTCAAAAAAAATCATAAAGTATACGGTCTCACTAACACCTGTAGGCATGACAGCTGTCACATCGGTTACGAGGAAACTTAATTATGCCACGACGAAACACAAACAATTCCAGCACTCTGAAGAGAAGGCGCCTGTGCGCGTCATATTTGCATAGGTGTTCAAAGATTCCACTGCTCGCAGGTGCCGACCGAAGGAGCTATGACGTCAGCGCTAGGGAAGAACGCGCCGCGGCGCGGACTAGCTTTTCACACTCGTGTAATGGATTCGGTACCGTGTTCTGGTGCCGGGCGCACTTCGGAGCCTTTCTCACCGGTGAGTACTGATGGGGCATCCACATCAATTTACATCCGACTCTGGGGGAGCCCAAGCAAGGGGGAGGCAAAGAAGCCGGGGCCCTCTATCAGAACGAACAGCGCTTTTTAGATACGTTTAATAACTGACGATATTTAGTCACTCTGACATGTGGTTAATCAATACGTGTCACGCATGCGCCGAGGTTTCCTTTGATACAAATGTTCTTCAAACAAGTCAGATGATAGTCGGCACTCGTGCTGTCCAGTTCTTGTACTTCTTGTGTTTCTCACGTTTCGAGACAATATGCACCAACTAGCCCGAGAACTTGTTTTAGTCAATTAGAGACCAGTTACGTAGCGTGAACTAATAAAAAATATCCACGCATATCCACGGAGTGAGTGATGATGAGTGGGCGAATCTCCGGAGGTTCATTGTAGATCGTGCCGAGTTCCGGATTAATTTAGTTAACGCGCACCACGCTACGAATCCTTATGGTTCAACTACGCACAAGTGAAATCACCCACCGGCACTTCATTGCAAGTCAAGATATATATATATATATATATATATATATATATATATATATATATATATATATATATATCAGGAAACTCGCTAGAAGACGCTGCCTGCGTCAACGTTTGCTCTCGCGGGTGAGGGCGCGTTCTCCTTCTTTGCGAGCTGGTAGAGCGTTCACCGAAGAAAGAGCGTTTCCATAGTCAACGCGCGCCTTTCGATCTCTCTCTCACTCTGTCTCTCTCTCTCTCACAAGACAGCAGATGGAAGAGTGAGAGAGCTCGCGCGCCGGGGGCGAGCGCGAACTAGACGAGGTGGCTACGACGGACAACTACGGCAGACAAGCCTACGCCTTAAGGAGCTTCGCCCCTAAAACGCTGTGCCATGACATCTACGCAGTAAGGTGACTCAAGAGTATGGCAAGCGAATGAGAAGGCGAAGAGAACGGGGAACGATGAAGCTGTCGCGTCCCACTCTTAAAAGCAAAGCTTAAGCGTCCCCCAAATTTCTTTTTTTTTTAATTTCTTCCTTTCTCAGCAAATGTGCGTTTGGGAGATATTGTACATACACATAGCTATTGCGTAGGCGACTACAAGGTTGCTTGGAGTGTTAGTAGTGATGCCGCCCTTCGTGATAAGAACATGATCAATCGCGTGTATGGTCAAGGCCTACAAGCCGTGAACTCCACGTGATACTTTCTACTCTCGGGCCGCCACCTGTACCGCTTTCAGGTGCAGACGTCCGCCCATGTCCTCATTAATCTCACTAGCTAAATAAAACGGACAAAACCTTACGCCGTTTACTTGTCATTGCTATGACATGCGATTATGATACAAACCACAAGGGGATGGTGTTTCCGGAATACTACATATATACGCACCACCTGGCGTTCATTAAACGCGACCTTGAATCTATAATACACTACTTCTTTTTATGCAGATGTTGCGGCTCGCGATCGAAGCTGTTTCCTCTAGCTTAGCAGCGTAACAGTGCCTTTAATAGCCACTAAGATACCACTGCAAATAGCTGTGTACAAGACTTGCACAAGCTATATTTCACAACCTGGCAGCGCGTGCTGTGCTAAAATCCAGAGTGGCATAGGCACGCTTGTGTGGAAACGTTTGAATTCTTTCTTTCTTTCTTTCTTTCTTTCTTTCTTTCTTTCTTTCTTTCTTTCTTTCTTTCTTTCTTTCTTTCTTTCTTTCTTTCTTTCTTTCTTTCGAAGTTGGTATGTCGAGGGCACTTGACCGTGCATGCCAGAGTTGCCGCAACAATGCCACTTCCCAATCGAGTGGTCGAGGAAGTGTCCTTTCCTCGGAAACGGGATTGCGGCTATTTAGTTTTCCTGTTTGAACGCATGATACGCAGCGAAGCTGCATGTTGGGAAATTCGTCTTGCACACTTGGCAAACGAACCTGCAAAGCGTATATGGCGATTCTGAAAGACATTCTTTATTTCCCGCGGGAACGTTGCCAGCTGGCGAAAAGCTCGTCGAAATCGAGGTCGCTCGTTGGAAGTGAATCATTGTCCGTTCGCTGGCAACGATAATCAGTAGCAGCGTACAAGCGTTCCTTTGTTTTTCTTTTTTGCATGTGTTCACGTGTAAAAAAGAAAAGAAAGCTCTCCGAGGTACCAGTGCACTTGTCATCATACATGCACGTGTCACCATACTCATACATCATACATGCTCTCCGAGGTGCAAGTGCAGCCGACTACAGCGTAACCAACGTCCAACTAGCTTTTCTTTTTTTCTGTATTTTGCTTAAGTGTCTTGTATGAATAAATTACCTGTCAATTACACGTGGGAACACCTTCTCATAGTGTTCATTCGTAAGCACTTCTGAAGACATTGTTTCCCTTAGCCGTTTTCACCCACATTCGGTAACGAAATGTGACGTGCGATTTTAGAATAGCTATTGTGTAACTGTCTCCCCAGTGGACATGTCCCTTATTAATCTTCGCTTCCATACAGCCCCTGTCTTAGCCACTTCTGCACGCTGCTGACTCTCGCCCGATAATGTCGAATGTGCAGGGTTGTCCGGGGGAATTATTGGTAGCACAGGAATTAACACAATCTTCGTCATTTTACGCATATGCACGTGACAGAACTAAGAGTAAATCCCATAGACTGCTTAAAATAACGTCGGTAATTTACGGAGTACAGCTATACAGCCCGCTAAATGAAGCTAGAGTTGAGGATCGAAAACAACAATAGCCAGCGCAAATGCCAGCGCTATTGATTGATTGATTTCTATGGTCTTACGTCTCAAACTACGAAGTGATATGAAGGACGCCGTAGTGGAGGGCTCCGGAAATTTCGACCACCTGGGTTCTTTAACGTGCACTGAGAACGCACATTACACGGGCATCTGGCTTCCACCGAAATGCAGCCGCAGCGGTAGGATTCGATCCCACGACCTTAGGATCAGCAGCCGAGGGCCACAGCCACTAGGCCACCGTGGCGGGGCAGATAAAAGGTGGGAAGAAGTCGGATGTGAGGGCAACGGTGAACACAGATCGACCTTGCGTCGTCACCACGTTCGCGTTGGCAGCAGAAGCATCCGCCTCGGGGACGGTGATGTCATAGGCCACGAAAACGAACAGAACGTGAAACGACAGCCAGGTAGGCGCGACATCCGCTTTCGAGAAGCGAAGCGCGCGCCGGGTGCGGTAGAGCTCAGCGTCGCGCGATGGCACCGTAAATAGACTTGTCCCGGAGGAGTGATGGTAGAGGAATCGCAGTTCAAATATGATAAAAAATTGTTATCTTTGATCTTTCAGCTACCACTAGAACGTCAGATAACCCATGAATTCATTTGAACTTTGTGATTGTTGGTCCTGATGTTTTCTTTTTTCAGAACTTCGCGTAGCTCTTTATCATTTCATAGGGATCGTATCATTATTAAGGGCTCCTTGAGATGTGTCTGTCAGTTCTGGCAAGCAGTAACCTCTTGTCACCAATCGTGAGCTATAACGCACGGGGTCAATCGGTGGGAAAGACTGTACGAACCGACGCTTTGGTTCCCTGAAAATGACCCCAGGAAAGCTTGGACAATTACTCTTTAGGTGCTTCCACACGTGCAACTGCAATGACTTGTGCGTTAGACGTTCAAGAACGGCACCGACTGACATTTGTCGCTGACAGCCATTATGCTACGCGCCCTCTGGAATTCATGGATACAAGATGCTAGAGTACAGGATGGTAGCACAGTATGAGATTATACCCGGAAGTGATAGTTTGGGTCGGCGAGTTGGCTGCATAACGTGACGCAGGACTCCTCTGCCGTATCAATATCTGGCTGCTGTTGACCTCTCACCATTTTTATTAATTGTGATAACGATTTACGACAGCCTAGTAACTCACAGAAGGAGACCAACGTTGTGATTGGAGCTACCTAACCAAAACCGTGGATGTCCTTTTGTCGGCGTCCAGCAGTCCATAATTCCTCCATTGCCTTCATATTCGTTATACGTCAGCTCAGCATGGGTGCTATCCTGAATATTGTCGAATTCAACCATGCTCTCAATTCGCGATCTTGTGAGCTCTGAATGGTCCAGAGGGCTGTTACGGCCTCTCTAATTGGCTTAAGATGCCGCCATAACAGAATTTGACGGTGTCCAGGGTAGCGCCCCATGTCGCCGGACTGCCGGAAGTCACGTCAGCTCAGGGTAGCGCCGCATGTCGCCTGCCTGCCTGCCTGCCTGCTTGCACGTCAGTTCTGTCCGGACTCCATTAGTTCTTAGGCGAACGTGAGAGTCATGATTGCCTCTTAGAAGCGAAGTGACGTGTTAGCTTCCCACTATTCTCTCATGGGCGACCAAAGTTTTGTCCAGTATGCACTTCGGATGGCACGCGTACCCAGGGAGAAGTGTGCGGCTCTAGATCAAAGTGCTCTCCCTGCGACCTTTATAACCATAAAAAGAAAAGAAACAATCATGGGAAGAATGGTTGGGGACAGGACAAATTGGCCAGCCTTGAAAACTGAAATAGTGATTGGGGGAAGAAAACGCTGCGAAGAAGCCATCATGTGTGACTGATGATGTGTGGTTTTTACATCGTAAAATCACGAGTGTCGTGAGAGACGCGTGCAGTGTAGGACGACGGAAATTTCGACACGGGGTTCTTAACGTGCATGATATATACAGTACACGGGCGTCAACACTTCGTCTCCATCGAAATGCAGCCGCCGCGGCCGGGATTGTGTCCTGACGCTTTCCGGATCAGCAGCCGACCTCAAAGACCACGGTGGCGGGGCCCATCATGTGTTCGAACAAATGAGCAGAGAGATGAACGAAATAACTTTAGTAAGATAAACGTGCGAAGTCACAGCGCAAAAATTAGCGCTATATGCGGGGCAGTAAGTGTCATATAAGGCGTGACCGAGCCATAAATGGTTCCATTCGGTCACATATATGACAGATCGTAGCCGTATATGCACATATGTGTAGTCATGTGTGGACCCACATGATTTATACTACATATGTGCTATATTTGGTACTTGAGAGGAAGCACCAACAGATTGCCATTGCGAGCCATTAATTGCAAGGTTCCTGCGGCACACTTGTCTATCAGTGAGCGCCGCAGATGGTGCGCGTTCCTTCGCCAACCATAACTCCGCTTGGTTTTTCTCGCGCCGATAACGCAGCTTCTTCTCTCTTACATTAATAATGTCTGGGGTTTCAACTCCCCAAACCACGGTACGATTGCGGCGCTCTCCGCATAGTGGAGGGCTCCGGAAATTTCGACACTTGCATACGAATGAAATGTCTATAGTAAAACCTGCTTGACCGAAGAACTGCAGTAACCACTGAATTAAGTGCGATGTGAAATGCACGTGGCATGCAAATGGCTGCCGTTGGCCGACATAGTGGAGAAGAGGGTTACACCCAGCGGCTAAGCGAAGGTACTATGCGGGGAAGATGGGAGACGTTACTCTAGGGATGCAGCAGGATGTCTGTGCACTTAAAATGCACCCTGTACACATTCCTCTAGCAGTTTTTCTCCTGTTTCAGAAATTCGACTTCCGCGACCAGGGTTGAACCCGAGTCCCTGGATCAACAGCCGAGCATCGCAACCGCTGCACCACCGCGGCGGACGTCGTTCTCGTCTTCGTGCGTTTCAATCTATTACTTCATAATGAAGGGCCTTCGTGCCTTCCGTGGGGCCTGATATACCGTATACCACGTAATACCTGAATACATTTCCGTGCTGGCCCTCCCTGTATGGTCGATTATGCTTGTCGAGGCAGGGATGACCAGTCAGGGATTCGGGATATCGGACAGGGATTGGTCAATTTTTGCCTGCAGAATTAATCAATATGACAAAATCGTCACGGAAGAGCATTCCGTATTCCGCGGCACGATACACAGGACCCCGTATCTAGCCATCGTGCTTGCTTGCGCGTATGCCACTGACAGTCACTAATGTTGCCTAAATGTTGTCTAAACGTTACTAACTCATTAACTAATGAGACATACTGTAATTAGAGTACAGGCCACTGATGTTTGATGTACGCTCTTCGCGGTTAGAACAGCTTCCTTGTTTTCACTCCATCGCAATGCAACGGTTGTGTCGCCATCAAAACGATTACGTTAGCGACCACTTTAGCTGTGAATATATGTGCAGCATCAGGACGAGCTGAAGCACGCTGTTAGGAACAATACTTACGCTAGATGCCTTTGTTAATACGCGCACATGAGGTCTCACGCATGTCCCTTATTAATCTTCGCTTCCATAACAGCCCCTGTCTTAGCCACTTCTGCACGCTGCTGACTCTCGCCCGGATAATGTCGAATGTGCAGGGTTGTCCGGGGGAATTATTGGTAGCACAGGAATTAACACAATCTTCGTCATTTTACGCATAGGCACGTGACAGAACTAAGAGTAAATCCCATAGACTGCTTAAAATAACGTCGGTAAGTTACGGAGTACAGCTATACAGCCCGCTAAAATGAAGCTTGAGTTGAGGATCGAAAACAACAATAGCCAAGCGCAAATGCCAGCGCCATTGATTGATTGATTTCTATGGTCTGACGTCTCAAAACTACGAAGTGATATGAAGGACGCCGTAGTGGAGGGCTCCGGAAATTTCGACCACCTGGGGTTCTTTAACGTGCACTGACAACGCACATTACACGGGCATCTGGCTTCCATCGAAATGCAGCCGCAGCGGTCGGGATTCGATCCCGCGACCTTAGGATCAGCAGCCGAGGGCCACAGCCACTAGGCCACCGTGGCGGGGCAGATAAAAGGTGGGAAGAAGTAAGTCGGATGTGAGGGCATCGGTGAACACAGATCGACCTTGCGTCGTCACCACGTTCGCGTTGGCAGCAGAAGCATCCGCCTCGGGGACGGTGATGTCATAGGCCACGAAAACGAACAGAACGAAGTGAAACACGACAGCCAGGTAGGCGCGACATCCGCTTTCGGGAAGCGAAGCGCGCGCCGGGTGCGGTAGAGCTCAGCGTCGCGCGATGGCACCGTAAATAGACGTGTCCCGGAGGAGTGATGGTAGAGGAATCGCAGTTCAATTATGATAAAAAAATTGTTATCTTTGATCTTTCAGCTACCACTAGAACGTCAGATAACCCATGAATTCATTTGAACTTTGTGATTGTTGGTCCTGATGTTTTCTTTTTTCAGAACTTCGCGTAGCTCTTTATCAATTTCATAGGGATCGTATCATTATTAAGGGCTCCTTGAGATGTGTCTGTCAGTTCTGGCAAGCAGTAACCTCTTGTCACCAATCGTGAGCTATAACGCACGGGGGTCAATCGGTGGGAAAGACTGTACGAACCGACGCTTTGGTTCCCTGAAAATGACCCCAGGAAAGCTTGGACAATTACTCTTTAGGTGCTTCCACAACGTGCAACTGCAATGACTTGTGCGTTAGACGTTCAAGAACGGCACCGACTGACATTCGTCGCTGACAGCCATTATGCTAGCGCCCTCTGGAATTCATGGATACAAGATGCTAGAGTACAGGATGGTAGCACAGTATGAGATTATACCCGGAAGTGATAAGTTTGGGTCGGCGAGTTGGCTGCATAACGTGACGCAGGACTCCTCTGCCGTATCAATATCTGGCTGCTGTTGACCTCGCACCATTTTTATTAATTGTGATAACGATTTACGACAGCCTAGTAACTCACAGAAAGGAGACCAACGTTGTGATTGGAGCTTACCTAACCAAAACCGTGGATGTCCTTTTGTCGGCGTCCAGCAGTCCGTAATTCCTCCATTGCCTTCATATGTCGGTATACGTCAGCTCAGCATGGGTGCTATCCTGAATATTGTCGAATTCAACCATACTCTCAAATTCGCGATCTTGTGAGCTCTGAATGGTCCAGAGGGCTGTTACGGCCTCTCTAATTGGCTTAAGATGCCGCCATAACAGAATTTGACGGTGTCCAGGGTAGCGCCCCATGTCGCCGGACTGCCGGAAGTCACGTCAGCTCAGGGTAGCGCCGCATGTCGCCTGCCTGCCTGCCTGCCTGCTTGCACGTCAGTTCTGTCCGGACTCCATTAGTTCTTAGGCGAACGTGAGAGTCATGATTGTCTCTTCGAAGCGAAGTGACGTGTTAGCTTCCCACTATTCTCTCATGGGCGACCAAAGTTTTGTCCAGTATGCACTTCGGATGGCACGCGTACCCAGGGAGAAGACAATCTTCTAATCGTTACATACGCGTGAAAAATTTGCCTGAAGCAAGAAGGAAAGAACTTTAGAGCACTCCATCATTTAGATTCTGGATGACCTACCATACTATACCGCCACCGTGAAGTGGCTCTTGGGAAGAAAGAAAAGTGACGTTATATTCTGTCATCCTAGCAGGGGCACGTAAGAGAAGTGTACACTGAGCGCATGGGTGTGTTTTCTGGAGAGAGGAAGAAATCCATGCACTGTCTGCGGACTGTGGGTCAGGAGGTTGTGCGGAACACAAATTCTGTTGCGTCTATAACATTGAGGATATTGCAAGCAAACAAGAACGACCAGAATCTCGTAGATCTCAGATGAAACGACGAGGCCCAGCCCCGCAAATGTTCTAAATAAAAACCGCTAACGGTATAGCGCGAGCGGGACAACTAGATGTCGCGGTCATGCGGTACAGCACGCCCCAGCGTAAGAATTGTGCAAACTGAGGACGCCCTACATAGTCGGGAACCGCGTCTGGGCCGCAGCCGCTGCATTGCGCGAGCTTTGTTACACGCAGCGAACCCGCGGCTGTGTTGTTGACCTTTCCACGGAAAGTACACGCCTGGATTGCGTGCGGGCTGTGACGTCGCCGCAGTCGTGGTCGTCGCGTCCCGCTGCCCCCGCTAGTTTCTCGAGACGAGGAAGCGGCGTGGGTGGGAGGGAGTCGGTAAGAGCCGTCGCCAGCTTACAGCGAGGGAAGTGTTTGCGTTGTGATTCACGCTACACAACGAGATCACGTGTTTCGTTCGGCTGCTTGGCGTGCAGCCGGGCTCAAGGCTGGCAACGCTCCTACGTGCAGGTGGCCGCGCTGGGTCCTGGACGGGGCGCTTCGCTTTTACTTTTCATAACGTTGTGGAAAGAAAGAAACAGAGAGGGGTGACACGTTGGCTTTATTGGCTGGACTGTTGCCTGAATTCGCATTCCTTTGGTACAGTGAGCCATGGCACTATTCCCTGGACTTGAATCTATGGACAGATCGTTAGAAACGATGTAGAACGGGGAATGTCGCTGGAGTCCACTCGCTTCGACAAGTGGACTTGTCTTAGTCAGGACGTGTTGCAGTCCTGACGAAGACAAGTCCACTGGGGGTCGAACCGTCTGGTTCCCAGCGATATTCCCTGTTCTACATCGTTTCTAACGATCTGTCCATCGATCCCAGCCTCCATCTTCCCTTGAGCCTCTCTTCTGACTCCCTGGACTTGTAATATCTGCTTGCTCTCAGTGTGATGTAAAATCACTTGCCATAAAAACGGTCAAAATACTACACACATAATCGCAAGCCCCGACGATGCACGCTTAAGAATTGCTGAAACAGCGAGTGCGGCGGGCACCGAACACACCTGTTGACAGGATTTCTTTAGCGTTTCCGCTTATTCCGATGGTACATGTTATCAAAGGTCACCGTATTTTGGGTGCAGTACAAGCCTTTCTCGACATCGAGGCTCTCTCAAGCGTTCACAGTGCCCCAATGCAGGCTGTGACCGTGTGCCGACTCCCGCGTTCACTCATCCCAACCCAAGAAGGAGAGCTTGTTGGGCTGTTTAGCCTGACATTATACCTTATGAACTACGCGCTAAAAACACTCACAAGGAAGGAACACAGACGGACAAAATCTGATGCTCTCCATAATTATGTAATGTGTCTACATCAAAAGCATTGTGCATAGCCTTCACGTGCTTGTTTGTATAATTTCGAAATCGTGGATGTTGTGTGGCGATTAATTTGTGTTGACTGTGTATTTATGTTAGTCCCTCTGTTTCGGAGGTATAGTCTGAAGTGGGACATGTGTGTGGGAATATGTCATCCATATATAGCGCTCTACATAGTATTTGTACATGTCATAGTTATATTTGTTTCCATTATTGTACTGTCACTGTTTCTCAATATTGGTGGCGTCGAACGTCGACATAAAAATTCTTCTAAACACAGGTCCTTGTCCGTATGTGTTCCTTTTTTTATGAGTGTGTCTTTTAGTGCGTATAGCTCATGAAGTACAACACCGCAACGCAGCCTCGCACACAGCGAAATTGCAGCCCTCACAGACCAAGAACCAGGTAAATAGGTAGCACGTAGAGCGCAACCGAACGTTCTCGCGAACTTGTCACAAGCGTTTTCCGGAGCGTGAAACCTCCTTCCGGTCAACGTTGTTACTCTCCATTGCTTGCCGCAGCCTGGCGTCATACAGGGCGGCGCTTTCGTGACCGGCAGGCTTACGCATTCTCTTGTTGGCACCGCGGTCAACAAAACATTTTTTTTTTCTTTCTCATATGGTAGAACAAGGCGAAACAGAGTCGTGAAAGGGGATTACCCCGGTCGCAAGCTATAGTTCAGCAAAACGTCCTTCTGAAACATTATTCTTCGCGTCCTCCTTTCAGCCACTTTCAGCCGACCAGCATATACAAGGCAGCCACGCGTCCGACTATCACGTTCCCGTACACTGCCTTCTTTTCCACACAGCAGAGTGCATCAAGGCTGTACGAGGGAGGGCGACCATTACCACCTCCTTGAGGAACGGTTTATCCCGTTACAGTCACTGGCTATATAAAGCGCTGTATTATAACACATGGACGAATGCGGAGTGTTCTGTAAAAGATGCTCAATGTATCCTAACGACGTAGGCGAAAAAGACTAATTTTTGGTGTTACAATTTATTGTGGATAGCAAAAAAATTTTGTGCGTTTCAATAGCGATAGCGACCCCATAGCGACTTCGAACCCCGACATTGCCGTCCTACACGTTTCTTTCTTTCTTTCTTTCTTTCTTTCTTTCTTTCTTTCTTTCTTTCTTTCTTTCTTTCTTTCTTTCTTTCTTTCTTTCTTTCTTTCTTTCTTTCTGTTTTTTATGCGGCGGAGCTGTTAGTTTCTTGCTATAATGATGATTCCGTTGTACCCCTGTTTGCCCTCGGCCATCTACACACATCATTGCCCCATCCCCGCTGCTAAGTGACAGTGCGTTGAGCGGTATGCTGTCTTGCATTTTCTTGCACAAAGAGCACATCCTTTGTGTTCAAACTCGGACGTTTCTCTCATAAACGCTTGCGCGGATCAGGCAGAACACGGAAGCAATACTCACTGTTGATAGTGACACCATGGGGTAAAAAAAAAATCAATGTGAATAATTCGCTGCTTATCCTCCCAGAATAGACTTGCCATCACTTTAACAGCAGGCGCAACTGTTCGAAATTTTTTGGGAGGTGGTGCTTGCGATATGCTTCCGCTGCATCGATGCTGTTATGGTTTCTGGGGGTGAAATGGTGAACCCATGTTTCGTGACGTGTCATGACGCGATTAAATGATCCTGGCCTTCTCTTTTATATAGCGTTCGTTCAGTTCTCTACAGGCTTCAACTCTTCTGTCTCTGTCAAACGCAGACAGCTGCTTTGGACCCATCGTGCGCTCGCTTTTTCGGAACAAGAAAATATAATAAAGAGAATGATCGTGAATTATTGTGTTCGCTGTTCCTAACGACAAACTACACACCCTTGCAATTTGACGACAGGTTATGCGACGATTGTCTAGGATCAGCTGCTCCACCCGCTGAAGGTTCTTAGGAATGACTACTGTGGGTCACTGTGGTCGCTGTGATCCACCGCGACCGGGATCGTCAGTAAAAAGATACGGCCATCTTTGAAGCGCTTGCACCATACAAATGTCTTACTGCGACTCAGTGTGTCACCACTGAGCCAGAAATGAGCACCGACTACCAGAAACAGGTGTCAGCTTATATTGCGTACAAAACCTCCAGCCTAGGCATTCATTTAAACCTGAAAAAAAAAAAATCGCTTCTTCCGTGTTTAACATTCAATGCTCCGGTAATTCCCTACAATTCCGCTGGTCATTGGTGTTCGAGACTGAAGAGCCACGCCCCATTTTTTTTTTTCTTTGGTTGTCTTGCAGGCACTTTCTGATGCTGCGAATACACGCATGAAAATGAATATGAAGACGAGCATACGTCAATAATGGATAGTTTTGTAAAATGTCCTAGCAAACAGCAAGGGATTAAAGGGAATAGTTCATGCTGGCCGTTTCGCGGTTAGTTAGTTTGTTAGTTATCTAGTTGGTTAGTTAGTCAGCTGCTTCGTTAGTTAGTTTTGATTTGATTTCTGGGTGGTAGCAGCAACTGGGGTTTAACGTCCCAAAACCAGGGTATGATTATGAGATACGTCCTAGTGGAGGGTTGCGGAAATTTCGGCCACCTGGGGTTCCTTAGCCATGACCTGACATTGCACAGTACGCGGGCCTCAACATTTCGCTTCCATCGAAATGGTTGGAGCTGGACTTAAACCTCAAGCAATTTTTGTGTCCAGACTTCTAGCTGTGCTTTGAAATTTGGCACATGGCAGCGTGCACCACTAAAACAACCTCTTACAAATATTGGAGGTAGGTAAGTGAAAGTTGCAGCTTTTTTTTTCTATTGCATTTAGCAGCAGCCTCGCTATTTAGGCGTGTCACGCTGTATGTGCACATATTTGCTACTGCAATGGAGATGTTTTATGAGAAGTAACATACGGGCGAGCAATTGATTACTCCTAGAGAAATTTTTCGATTTTACCTTTTCAGACTGTATGCTCTAATCGGTTACCTTTTAGAATGAAATAATTGTATAAGCTACATTTTTTTTTCATTAATGTGTACAAGTCTGCATAATATTCAGAACAATGCGCGATATAAGGCTGCCTTCGCAGCTGAATTGCAAGAAATAAAATGAAATAAGATAAAATCGGACAATTCCTTTTCTTTCCCAAGATACCTAAGAGATGCGAAGTTTACCACTTCCTTAAGTTTCTAGTCTCGAATTGTGTGCGGGAAAATTGAATAATGAAAAATGACTATATGGAATCTGTACTTTGTCTGGTGCTGGTTATGTTTCTTTCTACTTATCCTTCTTTGCGCGCGAAATAATCTCCGCGTTGCGTTTGAACAGAAAGAGAAACGTAATATATAGAGAGAGGTTAAAGACAACCACAATCCGGTTTACTACTGCAGGGGGCAGGAGACTAGGAAGATATAGGCAACGAAAATAAAGAAGCTGATGTTACATGTCCATATACATATACTTATGCAATGACACACCATACGAACACAGGTTAGACAAGTCCACATGCCGGAACGTTGCCTATAGCGACATTCCTTCTTGAACGATTTATTTTCCTTTTTATGTATCATCGCTTAACAATCCCTGCTTGCTGCTAGGAGCACAGGATAAACAGTTACGGCTCCGTGAAAGTGCTCCTGTCACCGGTGCTGCTGATGTGCGAAATGTTATTCGACCTCCGTTTGCGTTCGGCGGCAATGACCTTCTGCGGAAGCCGATCAGTTACGGCCAAACTCGCTTAACCGAGGCAAACAGGCTCGGGTCCCGTTGGCGCAAGCAGGGCACGTGCTGAGAACGAAAACACGACCACTCGAACGCAGGATGAAAAGCAACGAACTTTCGTGGTACAGCCGGCGGCCACAGCTCCAGCTGGTATCTATCTATCTATCTATCTATCTATCTATCTATCTATCTATCTATCTATCTATCTATCTATCTATCTATCTATCTATCTATCTATCTATCTATCTATCTATCTATCTATCTATCTATCTATCTTATCCCTCAAGGCAAAAAACATTACAGATGGGGGCGGTGGTGGGAACAAAATGCATACATACCTAAAGTAAACTAAATACAGTGAGTAAATGTAACAATAAAATAAAACAGGCTGTTACTTAAACGGCGGCCGTTGTGTGCGTTTGTTTTCTATAAAAACAATCTCAGAACACGATTTGTAAATCGTCGGAAAAGAGCACCGATCAGCCGTGAAGGCTCGTGTGAGGACGTGAGCGAAATATCGCACCGCTTGCACCAGGGAACTTGCAATTTGATACAACTACAGCTAGAAATCGCCCGTCCTTCTTACAACAAATGACGTCGCGAGAAGGGCCGCGACTACGTCGTTTGAGGCCGAACAGCGTTGGATGGTTCCGTGATCGCGGAAGCATGCTGAGTAATGCTTTATTTATTGGTTTTGGTTTTTTGATTGCTTACTCCTGAACGAGTAGGTTGGCCCTGCGTCACACTCGGTGGCAGTTGCCAGCTTGCTCCTTCCTTCTTCCCTTTGTGTCCTTGTGTGTTTTATGTCATCATATGTAATAGTAATAATAATAATAACTTCTGATTTCGACGAATAAAGAAAATGCATATAGCTATCTTTAAGAGCACAAAGAGCAGCAACGACGGCAGCCGGTGTTCCTTGTGACGTTATCTGTCGAGAAAAAATGCAGGCGATTCCCAGCTACGTTCGAAACCGAAACTGGAAGTTCCTTGTAGCGCGCAGTACGATGACGTTTCGCCTCGCATGTTTCACAAGAGCCTACATGACAGATCGGTGCCATTATGTCATCATCATCATCATCAGCCTGTCTGCGCCCACTGCAGGGCAAAGGCCTCTCCCATGGATCTCCAATTATCCCTGTCCTGTGCTAACTGGGCCCAATTTATCCCCGCAAACTTCCTGACCTCATCTGCCCACCTAACTTTCTGCCGCCCCCTGCTACGCTTGCCTTCTCTAGGAATCCACTCCGTTACCCTTAATGACCAACGGTCATTATGTGACTGTGTTCAAAAAGTGTTGCGAGGTCCCTATTTAGGTTCACCACAAAAAGGAAACCGGCATACAAAAGCATATCCGGTGATCACAACGCCAATTGTTCTAGCGAGTAGATGTCAAAAGCAAGTGAAGGTCAAGTGGTGCTAAATGAAACGTTTCGAAGGGAGCGTCTGCTTATTGCGACATCGAGCACTCTCCTCCTCGGTGCGCACAGGAGCTGCGTGAAACGGCTCTAGAACAGGCAAGACGCCACATTATAACACATCGTACGTGCATCTTAAGTTACATAACTTCAGGAAAAAGCAGGGCGCATTGGGGAGTGCTCTTACTCAATGGAGGTGTGGTTAAGGCAACAACCTGAAAGGCTATAGATAGCTGCTTGTCAGCTCTCAAAAATGACCCATGTATATTGTGAATTTTCAAGCCAGGTCATACGACAGTGAGCGTTCGGCTTGACCCATAGTTTCACACTATAAACTAGAGGGCCATCTGGCGCTGCGATCGTTCAATCACCATGGGACATGGGAAGTAGAGGCTTCGGATTGGTTCGCGTTGGCTTGCGAACTGTGCGCAAGTCATTTACTTCTGCAGTTTTGGTTTTGTTTGCCGCGTACCCTGCCGCGAGGTTGTTCAAGGCGTGCAATGCGCTCGGGAGAAACAAAAGCTAAAAAGATAACCAGCCTCGACTGCAGCCAAAGCTAGTGCAACGCTCAATAGCGAAAAACCAGCGTCACATTGCCACATGACGTGATTCCGCCAGCCCGTTTTGTTATGCTCGCCAATCAGTATATTCTCGTTAGTGGTCAGATGCACTCTTGATAGAAAGCGTGCGCGAAAACCGAGCTTTCTAACGTGTGCTTCAACCCGCTTTCATGTAGTACTTGCCGTGGTGCGGCGGTGTATTGAAAAGGACGGTCAGAGCATAGAGACGCTTGCGTCGACAAATTCGATCCACGCGTTGGTGAAAAGAATTCGTTTTGAATGTAAACACACACTTGTGGTGTGAAAGGCTGCTGCATCCAAGATGCAGCAGTCTGCAGCATAGCGGATACGCGCAAGTCACGACAAGCGGCGCGCGCGCTTAAGTCAGTCAGGAATCGGTAACGAAAAATAAATAAAAAAACACCTATCAGGAAGCTGCCGCCTGAGCCGCTGAAGCAGACCGTTGTATTGGCAACCTGCAGAAACTGCGATACAAGACCAAACGCGTGCAGTCCTCGGCAGCGTCTGCGAAAGACGCTCGCGGTTCCCGAGCTCGGACGGATCAGAAGCTGAAGCAGACGATACGTTTAGTATTTCTCTTGAAAGCTCAACACTTGTCACTATAGTGAACATCTCCTTCTAGTTCACTACTCACCAAATATAACATGTTCTTATTTTCATAAATGCATGCTGCGTATTTTTCCGAGGGAAATGCGCAGTTTGTTTACACTCATGCAAAAACCATAATTAATTTCTTCGTGGCGCCACATCTGGAGCACAACCGTCAAACCATGCATACCATGATCGCAAAATTTGTCTTTGCTTTCCTTCAACTTCACAGTTATGCAAACTTCACGTATCAGTTGTTAATGCGGGAGAAAAAGCTCGCACAGGACAGGCAAGAATGGAAAGGATCGGGGGAGGCCTTCGTCCTGCAGTGGACATAAGATGGGTTGTTGATGATGATGATGATGATGAATTGCAAATTTTTTTTTTTCATTTTGTTTTAAGTTCTGAAAACAATCGTTGCGAGTCTCAAGAACGAAATCCATCCGAAGCAGACACGAAGCCTGTACTTCCCACCATTCCCACTAGCGCCAGATTCCCCTCTTGTGTGTAATAGTAAGACACTCGATGGACTTGACCAAAACATGGCTTGGGATATAGAGCAAGGAAAGGACGCGTTTATACAGCTGTGTTCGCTGGTCAGAAGGTGAATTTCCACACTTGCAGAGACCCACGAACGCGCAAAACATTTGGAAATATTCGGAAAATCATAGAGCGATCGAGCATTCATGGTTTGCAAAAAATGCTTTAGGCTTGAATCATGAGATTTGCCTATTGATTGAACGATGTTCTCAGAGCATCCATACCTGCTCAAAATATTTTTGACATCACCCCAGATGTTCATCCCGCACCCTTTCTGCAAGACCCTTACATGGAAACCGCGATTACTGACAACGGCGTTATACTGGCAGAGTACACACTTAAGGTCTAAATGGTTAGACAGATAAATTTTCGGTCTTGCCTGGCACAACACGCACTTTTGCTGCCATTAAATTATGGACTGTTCCACAATCGGCCCCAGGGAGCATTCTCAGTCGATTGCCGAGTTTTTCTATCTGTTATTTACGATTATACTTACAGTATGCCAGGTTTCTACACTTACCATTTAAGCAGATCCGCAAGTCCGGGTTTGAAAGGCGATGTTTGTGATGTTTGAATAAATATGTTATATGTATATAGCCAGAATGTTAGCAGTGCAACAGTTTTCGATGTGATTGCCAGATTCATCGCGGTTTCCTCGCTAAAATTCCCAGTTGCACCACCCGAGATACGCGAAGGCGAAAGTCTTATTACATCTCTTGCACACCCTAACCCCTAGTTCAATCCACCTACATGCCACAGAGACCTCAACAGACAAGAGCAAACATGCCTACACCGTATCAGACTAAACGCAGCTTATACCAACTACTTCAGGAGCAAGATCAAACAAACTTACTCGCCATTATGCCTCCACTGTAACGCCACTGAATACCTGCGGCACGTTCTGTGCGAGTGCGGGCGCTACGCGTCCGAGAGACAATCTCTGAAGGCAGCAACTACACCTTCCACGGGACTGCAGCCTAGAACTGTGGACTATTCTCGGCCCATGGCAAAACGTCGCCTATGCATCACGAGCCACGAAAGCTCTGATAACATTCTCGCGGGTCACGAGCCTCAACCAAACTTTGTAAAATAGTGCACGTGTTTATGCGGCTGCATGTGATGTTCTATGCTATGTATTTATCCATGCATATGTCCTTATCATCACCCAGAATCTGGAGTAGCATGTCAGGACCACATCCTGGCAAACATCTCCAGCACTTAATGTTAAAGACTTTCTTTCCCCCTTAACCCACTTTAATCGGCCCTAATTAATTTCAATCCACGTTTTGTTTTCGCGTTAATAAACTCCCATCCAAGTAACCACCTGGGTTCACCCCACCCCCGTCTGGTATTCAAGTCCTAGAAAGCCTTGGGTAGGAGCCCAGCTAGGTCCCCACGCGACTCCTATCATGGTTTTCGATTGGAGTCCTAGAAAGTCATGGCTTAGAGTTCCACTGGATATTTGAAGCTTCTTAAGTCTCTAATCAACTGTTAATTAACATCTTACAAAATATAACCGTCTCTTATACACAGCTGGCATGCCTTCGTTCGCTTCTGCATGGCCTTCATTGGGCCATGTAGAATACCATACCTTGTACCGTACCAATCGCGTCAACGCCAAGTTCGTTCAGGCACACCTTCCAATGAGGCGGCACCTTACGTGTTGAGTATTTCAAACACTTTCCATATTGCAATGACCCTCCTTAATATCGTATAGCCCGTGGACTCCCACATTTGGAGAGAAAACTGCTTTGCCACTCTCATAATATAGTTTCCCCCAAAACGACTTCCGCATCCGCGCAACCCTCTCCTCAGTGCATCCGGAGCGGTCCCCTCTGTCAGCAGCGTCCCGTCGCCTTCTGCGACGGCCGACGTGCCCGTGACGGGGACAGGCCCAATCGGGAAACGGGTTTTGGCGCAACTGGCGCACAGCGTATAGCGCTACCGCGAGCGCGGCGTTGCGGACGACTGCGGCGTCAGCGGCGGCGAGGGGAAAAAAGAAAGAAGCGGGCCGCTCGCGCAGCGCACGTCGCATTCGTGGTCCGTACGTTCCGCACTCAGGATGTGTCGCTCAAGTTCTCCGTACGCTACGCGGTGGTGGGCCCTTGTTGCCGCCGGCTTGGCCGTCGCGGCCTTCTGCCACGCGCTGGAGCAGGACGACGGCACGGACAACGCAACAGGTAAATGGTTCGAATCGCTGCCCTGTTGGATAGCCGTGTTGTCCGCACTCGACTGCTATGGTCTTTGAGGTCACCTATACGGTCCATCGGGCGCAGCTGTTGGCGGTTACGGTATTTGACAACGTACGGTCCACCAGGCGGCATTGTCGGCTGACAAAATAGTCGGGTGTGATTGCTGCCTGGATTTCGACGTCGATATCAATTTCTGAGTGTCGTATCCCGTGCACTTTTTTTTTTTTTGTAAGGCGTGCGAGCCGTGCCATCTTCATTCAGAGCGCTGGTGCATGCACGTGTATTGGAGCCGTGCTGTTTGCCGTTCTGCTTCGATGTCTCGAGAAGTTTTTATTGCTGAAAGTGGTGCGTCTTGTCAGTATGTTACTGTTGTGGATTGATGTAAGGATTTCGACGTGACCAACTAATTCTCGTGCGTCGCCTTTTCGTCGGAAGGGTTTTATTTGTACAGTTTAACCGTCTCCTTGCGTATGCGTGCTAAGTGCTACGGAAGCCAGCTTGCATGGTTTACTGGGCTAACCATTGGTTATGTGGAATGCAAAAGTGGGCCTCCCTGTTGGTAGCGCGGTAGACACTCATGCGCCGCTGGCGAAGTGAACGCGATTAACTCGCGACGTCTTAGTGCTTGCGTCTCTTGTTATTTGTACCGTCTCCTACACAGAGCGCGCGTAGACGTGTGATGGGTTCTTTGGATATTGTCACTACAGGGAAAGTAATAGCGCGGCATTCCAATTATGGAAGTTAAATGAACTAGGAACTGCTATGAGGAATGCCGCACGACAATTGCTATATTTTAATTTTGACCTGTCTTCTCGATCTCCACTCATGCACGGCACGTGAACGTGTAGCATTCCGTATGACACTCAAAATGTGGTGAGCACCCCTCGAGGTATCGTAGCCGCGACGTCCTGCTCTGCAGCGCAGCGCATAATAACTGCATTGCCGCTACGGTTCTTGTCACCTCACAAACTCCAAACCACGGTATACGGTGCAGTCCTTCTGTATAGGAGTGTTTCCTGCAACTCTGTCTAGTATGTCCGCAGCTACGTGCGTTGAGGTTCAGCGTTCTCTGATGGGAAAGCCAGGATCACGACAGTGGAAGCATCACTTCTGCTGTACCGTGTCGTCCAGGAGTTGTTAACTCTGATGTGTACTACGTGTCTGCCCCTCTTGAAGCCGTCGGCTGGTTCTTCGTACGGCGCGATCTCTTCTTGGATAACAACGATGCAGACGTCCTCGTTCTATGGAAGCGAGCTCCCGGGATATCTCGGGTCTCAGTCAAGGACGCGCGGCGTCTTATCGGCGTCAGCTGTTTTATTTTTCGCTCTCCGGCTGCACACACATGCGTGGAAACCTGTTTGGAAAAGGCTGGCACCGTGTGGAACTGGCCAATGTTATGAGAATATCAAGCTTGCCATGCCCGCGCGAGCGAGTTGTTTGCGCGAAGTTTGCATGCGGCGCTGCAGAATTATTTTGCGTGTCGAGTTAGTCGGCATCGATGCCTTCGGGTTTTCCTTTCAGCTCGTTTGCTTGTCGTAGCGCGTGACTGCTCGAATCGTCGGTTGAAGATTGAATTTCTCACTCGTATTTATTTCCTGGAGGTCTTACTAGCAAGCTTGCGGAAAATTAAGCGGACGTATCTACTGTAGAAGGAGGCACGTTTGAGCGAGTTGATGATTATACATATTCAGGAAACAGGGCGGATGACACACAACACAAAAGCAGAAGGGAAACACAGCGCTTGTCCTGTGTGTTTCCCTTCTGCTTTTGTCTTGTGTTTCTTGCGCCCTGTTGTTTCCTGAAGAGGACGTATGAACGTACGTTTTAAGAGATGTGTTTAGATTTAGTGTATAGTATAGAGGCTGCACGTGGTCAACACATCTGCTGCGTTTTCCCCTTTCCTTGTCCTTTTGTAGACTCTAGAAGTTTTGGACGTATTGTAAACCAATACGCAGTTGCACCTGGTGGCTGTGCAAGCAGTTGTTTCAGAGAAAATTTGCTTCCCCTAGGAGATTTAGACAGCAGCGTGCTTTTAAGTATGAAGCGCGATTCAGAAGGAATACTGAGCATGTAACGTCTAGTAAAGGACACGTTAGATCTACAGTAGGTGCCATTCTCGCAGGACTGTTGTCAAGTGCCGGCATCCGCTCGCCTTCGCATTTGGAAATATATGCCCTGGTGTACTTCTTAGCGCGCTGTTCCAGCTCATGAGCAGGTGGACTGTCCATACGGGACTTGAGAACTCTGGAAGGCTTCGTGTCAACGGTGCTTCACTTGATCGAACAAACCATAGTTTCTCTGTTTCTCGACATCAGACCACTGCTCTTCTCGGACTTGTTCTCAAAGGAGGTGTCAAAGCGTCCAGGGTTGCCGTTATTGTGGCGGTAAGGCAAGAAAGCGTCTGGACGCAGTGGATGAACCCGTACGCAAGCAACTATGGTTTGGTAGACTGCAGGCGAATTACGAATAATAAGTAAATGAGGCGGGAAGGAGTTTAACTAGTTCACTATTTTGTGAATTGCGGCTTCAGTTAATGGTTGATTTCTTGGGTTCTAACGTCCCATAACCACGAACATGAGAGACACCGAATATAGCAATGGGCTCCGGAACTTTCGACCGCCTGGGGTACTTTACAGTACATTGACATCGAACAGTACACGGGCCTCAACTATTTCAGCGCCAACGAAACGCGCAGCCGCCGTGGCCAGGATTGGATCACACGACCTTCGGATCAGCAGCCGAATGTCACGAAGCTTCAGTTATGCTCGGTCATTTGGAGTAGGTTAACTTTGAAGTAAGTTGTTAATGCCAACAGTGAGCACTGTGGCACTTACTGCGACCTACTCAAAGACAATGAAAAACGCACAGAGATACCAAAGACATGTGTTTTTATCATATTCTGGAGAAAATGCGCTTTCCTGCCTCGGTACGCAGCTGTCTTCCGTACTATCCTAAACCACAGACAATATCGGCAGGAAAATAACGTTTCGAGGAACCCATTCCCTGATTCCGGACGAAAAGCGTCACTTCCGGAAAGAATCGGCAAGAGCATTTCATGTCGCCTGTGCGCTGCTGTAATGCACGGGTGTTGTGACCTCTTCGCCACATCCGCCGCGAACGCTGTTTCCTTTCAACCAAGTTGGAGCCGCTCTCTATCTCGGCTCGCCTCTGTGGAGTCGTGTTGACCCCCCGCCCCCCTTCCCACCCGCTTTCGTTTTACACGTGTCTCGCGTTGCTTTCCCAAACGACGCGTATCTCGCTTCCCGCCATCTAGCGTTTCCTTTCTGCCATTATCTGTCTTGTACGCACACGCCAGTGGGGCACTGGTACTAGCTGTTAAGGACTGACGCTCTCACAACCTACTTCTTTCCCGACAAGGCTCTAGCTTGCAGCGCTTCACGCTTTGGCTTTGCAAGATGCGCCCAAGGAAGGAACGCGCATTCGCGCATGCATAACTGCTGAAGCAAGCGGTATTAAGGGACGTAAAAGCCACGATAAATGGAATATTTGCTCCGGCATATATTAAGCGACAAATCGAAAAAAGGCCCCCTCCCCCTGCCTGTGTCCCCCCTTTCTTTTTCTACATATTGACTCAAAGCATGCCGGATTTAGGTGCATGTCAGTGAACCCTAGGTGGTCGAAATTTATACGTAGTCCGCCGTGCACTCCAGCACGCCTCAAAATCGTATCGTGGTTTTGGCCGCTTTAGACGCCGACGCTTCTGATTTTATAGCGGGTAGGTTGCACAGGGTAGCGCGCCGTGTGAAGTAGCTACTTCACTCACTTTCCGATGATCGACCGCCGTCTGAGAAAACAACGTCGGAACGCCGGAAGGTTAGAGTTTCGCAACGGAAAGTGACGAAAGCGCTGCTCAAGTTCCTGCGAGCAACGGGACTCTTTAAAAGAATCTGGCACTGCCGTGTTTGCATGTATGTGCTTACCTACACCTCCCCCCCCCTCCTTCTTTCTTACCTATCTGTCTCCCCTAATCCTTTCACCAGCACAGGGTAGCAAAGTGGATGCTTTTATTTTTGTTTTCTGGTTAGCCTCCCTTCCTTCCGCGCACCTTTCATCTCTCTTTCGAAATCTCATAGTCCATTCATGGAAGTCCTGAGCCCGGGTCGACAAATATTGCTGGATGATAAATCAAGTTGTTTCCATCCATCTAAGCAGCAGGTTTGGAGTGAAGGCTGCTGTTGCTTCACAGACGACGTGAGCATTACTTTATAGGAGGTCTGTTAGTGTTACGCGCTGCGCCTTTGGTACTCCCATGTTCACAAAGAAAGAGGCCAAAAAAAAAAAAAATAAAGGTTATGTGGTAGTTCTCTCAAAAATCACCTGGAACTTCGTTTTGTTTGATGAGCTAGTGCATCCTGCTTAACACGGTCACCGTTTTCGTAATGTCATTGCAGAGTGTCTAAATCTGGAACACGCGTGACGGCACCATACAGTTTTCATGAAGCTACCTCGGAACATTCATTTAGGTAGTCACTCTTCCATTACAAGTTCCAGCACTTTGCGAGACAGCTAATGCACGTTCCGAACAATGTTTTCGCAAATGTTCTTTCACAGCGTTGTCAATTTTAGCGTACACTGAGCCACTTGAACGCGGCACTCGTTCGGTGAGAAGATCACTTATTGATTTGTGTGGTTTTGCGTCCCACAACTACGGTATGATTATGAGAGGCACCGTAGTCGAGGGCTCCGGAAATTTGTACCAGGCGGGTTGTTTAACGTGCACTGACATCGCACAGTACATGGGCCGCAACATTTTGCCTCCATCGAAATGCAGCCGCCGCGGCCGGGATTCGATCTCGCGGCCTTCGGGTCAGGAGCAGAGTACCATAGCCACTAAACCGCATTGACGTGACGACGAAAACCGCTGAGGAATGAATACAGCATTGCCCACACAGAAATTTTCGCCTGCCTTCAGAATGTTACCTAGCTCAGTGTTGCGCTTTAGGAGCGCAGTCTTTAGCTGCTTTCTTTCTTTCTTTCTTTCTTTCTTTCTTTCTTTCTTTCTTTCTTTCTTTCTTTCTTTCTTTCTTTCTTTCTTTCTTTCTTTCTTTCTTTCTTTCTTTCTTTCACCATATAGCTGGACTTAGCAGAACGTTGCCAGACATAGGTATACTTGCATATGGCATGCTCCATTCGTTTTGCACATCAGACACTGTACCGAATTAGGGGAAAGAAACACATGCTCGGCATGATCGCCCAAAATTCATCCGGTGTGTCTACCGGTGTTGAGAATTTTCCGCCTACGACCTCGGTCCACCGATGACAGCCTTGCATTGCGTGTCCTGTAGTAGCAGTAAACAACTGCGCATGGCGAGGTAATATCCTCTCATTTCCTGCGCGATGACACGCGATGACACGCATTTCCTGTGCGTGTACACGCGATGACATCCACAATATTCATTCCCCGTGCGGAAGCCACAACTGAGAGCTCCTTAACAACGTGCGCAGTAAAGGCGAGGCTTTCCCAACAAGTCGTGTACGGTTGCGCTTGCAGAGGATCTACGGTACGTAAGTATCGAAACCGTTTAAGAATTTGCCGGGCGCAGCTGCTGTGGCAGTTCCAGGCGTGGCAGTTCCAAACGCTTGAAAACGTGTTCGAAACGATGATACGGTGGTTTATTCTTGTTGTAGTGCGACACGAAGTAAATATCTAAACCGTGCTTTAACAAAAGTGCAATATTAATGGAATTGCAATGAAGTGCAATATCAGGATTCCGCCTCACCGCTCGTGGACTACGTTATCAATACTACACGGCTATGGACTGGTCGTGGACCAGGTTCGTCGAGGCGCCATTACACGATACGCCACTCGCGTGTGGAACCATACACCTAGTCCATACAACAGGCTATCATAACTTCTGAACTTCTGGTCTGAACCACAGATTTCTTCTGCAATTCATGGAACGTGCACCAAACTTCGCATTGACATGTGGACGTACTCATGCTTGAGACGCCGTATACGCTGCAGGAAGAACTTTCGCCAGAAGAAAGAACGTATACGGTAGCTGTTTACGTGCAGACGTTAGCACAAAACGCTTCCCGAAACAGCTAGACAAGATATATATGCTTGCCGAGTTGTGTACGCGAACGTGTCAGCCTCAGAGTTGGCCAACTAGCGGCCGCAAACTTATAGCAAAGGTGCACTTTCCAGCGCCATCGGCTATCTTCTTTGTATTCCGCGTCCGTTCGCGACGCATTGAACAACACAATGACAATAAATTCAAGGCCGCTGCTTTCCTTGGACGACCTCCTCTGTCCCTCCGTGCAGCACGGTCAAGCCGAAACCGCCGTGTCCAAGCACATCGAACAGCCTGTCGCTTCCGACATCTCCGGACGACCGAGGGCCTTCTGCTGGCTGTCGCCGAAGGCGCCGGCTGCTGTCCACTTTTACGGTGGAGGGAGGACGGACACAACGTCTTTTCTCGCTAGCTTTGGTACGCATTTGGCCGTCGAGTTGGGTTTTTTCCTCGAAACAGGCCGTATCCTTGAAGGTCCGCGGCCGTGCTGGCCTGACGAGTATGCTGGTGGTATATTCATCGCGCATCGAAGATCCGCGTGAGAACACGTACTAGACAACCCTCTCGCGCCCTTCACTTTTCACGCTGGCTTCGGGAGGCCCACTGTTCTTCCTTGTGGGCCGCGCTTTTTTTTATTTGCGGAGTGCTCGGCTCTCTCCACGCCAACGTGACTTCTTTACATTACTGCCTCGCTTCGTGGGAGGCGGCGTGGCGCGCTATATCTGACTCTGAAATCGCGTCTTGGAATTTCTGTTGCAGGAGGCGCCCTTTTATTGTTATTATTTAATATTTTTCCAGTTCTCAGCCGGACTCGTTCGATGCATTTAGCTATAGTGAAAAGGATTGATTTAATAATTTTCTGTTGGAGGGACGCGTACACATAGTTCATGGTTGCATATGGCATTGGCGGTATAGACGCACATTGATCATGTGAAGTGGAGCGAAGGGCATGAATATGCAATAGATGTATGTAGTCAATTGTGCCGTTCAATTTCTCTTAGTGAGTGCATGCGTGCGTGCAGGGAATGGAGTTTCGGCGTTGAAGGAAGCTCGGTATGGAACGTTAGCCGAAAGATCGTCCACGAGATACAATGCGCCTCATGTCCCAACTTGCAGAAAAGGAACTCGGGCGGCCGAACTTGGATCATTCCACCCTACGCTAGACACGACCAGGCGGTGGCCACTGTAAATACCGTGGTACATCACTAGAGGCGCATATGCGTTGTTGGATCTTACTTTAGGTTCCATCGTTATGAAATGTTTCGGTTTCATAGATAATCATTATCACCGTTATGCTTCACGGTGTGGTATCGATGCGTATTCAGAAAAAAAAAAAAGAAAATTCTCCAAAACCAAACTTAATGCTCACATAACTCTTTTGAACGGCAGTCCCTAGCCTTCGGTACACCTTTGGTTGACTGAGGAAGACTTTTGGTTTACTGGGGTTGACTTTTAACACTGTGAACTACAAGGGGACTGGCTCGGTCCCTTATGGCCAAAGCGGGTATGATCCACACATGATTTATTCATTTATTTATTTATTTATTTATTTATTTATTTATTTATTTGTTCATTTGATTCTTTGTCTCTCTTTTTCCCTCTTTCTCACTTACGTGTTGCTCACACCGGCATATTCAATGCTAGTGAAACGACTCTCTCATGGACAAACCTTAGGCTCTGATATTGCATTTACCACTTACAGCACTAAAGTTGATGTTTTGTGCATAACTTTTGCTCTTCCGCATTTTTTCTTCATTTTCCTAGTCCCCCCTTCCCCCGTACGTCTTTTATCCGAAGATAACTCGGAGGCGCTAAGCGAGAAGAATAATGCCGCTAGATGCCAGGGCCGCAGAAGGAAGAAGGGGTGTCCTATATACACAGCACACCGCCCGTTGCGAAGGTTTCGGATGTGCATCGTTCGGCGCCGCGGTAACTTGTGCTCTTACTTTTCGTACAGCGTAAAGACATGACATGTATTGTTACCGTTGTAACTTCCTCACTTTACAGCAACTGCATATGCGTGACCAATGAACGTGTTGAAGCGTTGAAACAAATGCTTTGAATGTCCAGGGATTTCAGAGCCGGTGAAAGGGCACGCTTATAGAGAGTGAGGTCAATGACATGTCATTAGCGGCGAAGACACGCGCGCACCGGAAAGAAAAAAAAAGAAGTAAAGGACAGCAACAACGAAAGAAGTAAGAGAATCTCGATACCTCTTCGCACAACAGAATGCTCGGACCGAGGCAGACGGGATAAACATCTCAAACCGGATAAACTCGCAGTGACCGGCTTCTTTTGAAAGGAAGCAAAACAGACGGACGAGCAGACGACGCCCGGACACACTTCTGTCCATCCCATCCCAGAACCAAACAAAATAGGCGACCTGTAGCTCGCGGTCATCTTGGGTCTGGCTGATGGATTCGCAGCCGAACGTCGAACTTACTCGGTGCATACACATTCATTTTTCTTTAATGGACCTCCGGTACTGCCCAGTAGCACCATGCGCGTTACCTCGAAGAACAAATCAAACACAGCGACAGAGGGTAAGGGTGGAGCTGCTGCCCTTCGGTATGCAGGTCACGTTCTACCGTCCTGCTGTCGGCGAGTTTCTATGTCGTCAACCGCGCACTCGGCTGGTCGGTCAAGCTCCTCAGCACTGAGGGCTGTCTCTCGAGTTCGAAGAAAAGCACGTGAACGCGTGCATGCATGAAAAAGAAAACTAAAGGAGTGAGAAAATGCTGGTGGAGGGGCTCGCCTGTTGGGTCGCACAACAGGGACATAAAAAGATACTGCCTGGGCGGAAGCATGCGTGGTTTTTTTTCATAACAGCTCAGGTGAAGGAAGCGCTCGCTTTTACTTCGCCAAGCAAATGGAGCCTTGCTGCTCAGAGATTCGAGTGCTGTTTGTTCTTGAAGACAGAGACGCTCTTGGCTGAGTACGATATGGGAGCTCGCTTGTTACAGCTTGAAGTAATGACTTCAGCTAAGCTGTGATGGGTTGGTATCAAACAAAATTTGTCAGGAGGCGCAGGATTGCTCTTGAAAAGGGTAAACAATCCCATACACTGGGCGACCAGTATCCTTACGGCAAGATTGTAATTGCTGGGGTTTTACGTGCTAAAAGAACGATATCATTGTAAGGCACTCCGAAGAGGGGGGGTGATCACCAGTGGCGTTCTTAGCCAGTAGTCACCAGTGACTACCACCTGGCGTTCTTAGCCGTGCATGGAAAACTCACCCTAGACCGATATCAAGCGTAATGGCTTCTATAGGAAATGTGACGCTTACGGAAACGTTACACATACTGGACCGACAGGGAGTGTAAGGAAAGTGCTTTCCTTGAAGACGGCGCTTTTACGAGCGCCTTCCGTCCACGTTCTATAACCGGATATGATGATTTCTGGCCGAATATACCTACCACATTGATCCGCACAGGACCAGCGCCAAATGTCTTTGCCGAAATGATAACTGCAGTTCTATTAGCTATTCCCGATTGATATTAGCTTGATGAGTTATCCGCTTTTAAAACGGAGACGTCGCATTTGCGCACTGTCAGCCGAGTGACTGATGTGTCTGGCATTTTGGTGCTCTGAACGTAAGCTAACGTGTTACGCCTTCCAACTGATACAGATATCGGGAGCCCAACCTCGCTATGCATGCCAGTTCACTGCTTCTATTTCGCTCTTCTACTGTCCGTTTTCTAACCTCCCCCCCCCCCCCCCTTTTTTTTTTCTTTGTGCCGTAACTTATTAATTAAAGGCTGTCACCGCCGCCTTGAAACAAGTTGTCGGGGGCACAATAGATAAAGAACGATTAAAAGAACAGCACAGCGCGTTCTTTCATTTGGTGGCGGATTCTTTTCTCTGTGTAATATATACAGAGCACTACAGCTAAGCAGGAGATTATCCAGAACGAGCAACACGTTCATAAGACCCGGTGGATGCACTTAGCAGAGCTGGTCAAACTCCTACGGCACGTCGGTCACTTAACACCCAGCAAACCAACACGGCCACGGCATACAAACAGCCTAATTTCACCGCACTTCGCGAAGGTTCGCACAAGCGCAACCAGACGTTGGCACAACAGCAGTAGCTGACGAAAGCGCGACGTTTGTTTTAAACGACGTCTCGCTATTCTGGGCGAAGTTTCGCCGAAAACCCACCGCCGCGTCGCCGTCGCCACCCTCCTTATCGCGTCGCCAATCTGGCGCGATTCGAACGTGCGACCTTAACTCGAAGAGAGCGCCGAGGCGTGCTTGTTGTTGCCACTGGAATTCCGCGGCCACGGTGGTTCGCGCTTTCCGCGTCGCGTCTCGTTGCGATCTTTCTTTCTTTCTTTCTTTCTTTCTTTCTTTCTTTCTTTCTTTCTTTCTTTCTTTCTTTCATTCTCAATTTTTTTTTCGTTTGCTTTTTTTTTTCTCCTAGACAGTGCAACCACTTACCACTATCTGGTGGCGCGGTCACCTTCCAGACGTGTAATTTACTCCGGCTGGCACCGCTGTGCAGCTCCGGTCACTAGTACTTTTCCTCCTTTTTCCACTTTCATTGTTTCATTTGTTTGATTGTTTCTTTGTTTGCCGCTTTTCTTGCGTGTGTTCCGCGTACCGGCGGCCTCGTTCGCCAATGCATGATGTGCGCGCCAGTGCTTCGTTGTTGTGATGTGCCACCGTAATGGCTAACATTTCTTCAGCGCTGTGTGGCGTTATGTATACGTTTTCCTGCATGTGTGTACCCGTCGTATATTCATTTCCAGTAGCCCGATTATATGATTTCTAGCGCGTGCTGCTCGATACCGCAACTATCAATAGAGCCGCGAAGGAGAGAGGCGGAGACATGGTTGTTAGCTTATGTACTTAGTGGGCTCCAGCGCTTTACGGCTAAATGGAAGCTCCAGAGTGCATCAGCCAACCATAAACGTGACCAGCGCAATACGCATGTCTATTTGTACGCCGCGTGTCGGCGTCGTTTGCCGACTGTCCAAAGTACACGTCGTCTATTTATAGTATATAGTCCGCCGTTGCGCTGAACCGCCGAACGCCGGCTGATCGACCACCTCTGAAGGTGTAAGGAAGGTACCAAAAAAATTGGCAGATCCCACGTGCAGTGGGAATCAAGGAAATGCGAATCACGCATCAGGAACGTAAAATGGATTTGCATTGTTGTCTCGCTATACCGAGTTTGGTGCATATGAAGTCAACGAGACGGCCACAAGAGCACCAAGACTGTGGCATGTAAACCATGCTGCTCATACACGCATGTCATGATTCTAACGTTATGACTGGCATTTTACGTTCGTCATGCAGTCTTGCGGTGCCATAGCATTTTGGTATACATCCTTTAAGGAAACGATGGCATGTAGATCATGCTCGCTAATGACATGCATGTCCGTTTTCCTCATTATGATCTGTCATGTTGTTGCATACCAATTTTCGTACACATCCCACTAACGAAACGGCCAAGAGAGCACCAAGACCGTGGCATGTAAATCATGTCGCTCATGACATGCATGCCATGATTTTCATGTTATGACCTGTCATTTACGTTCATGATGCAGTCATCCTTTGGCATGCCAATTTTCGTATACATCCCGTTAACGTAACGCGTGGCATGTAAATCATGTCGCCCATGACATGCATATCATGATTTTCATGTTGTGACCTGTCAGTCATGTTCACCATGCAGTCATGTCGTGGCATAGCAGTTTTCGTATACATCCCATTAACGAAACGGCCAGGAGAGCACCAAGACCGTCGCATGTAAATCATGTCATTCATGACATGCATGTCATGATTTTCATGTTATGACCTGTCATTTATGTTCGTCAGGCAGTCATGTTGTGCCATACCAATTTTCGCATACATCCCATTAGCGAAACGGCCAGGAGAGCACTAAGACCGTGGCATGTAAATCATGTTACTCATGACAGGCATATCATGATTTTCATGTTATGACCTGTCATTTATGTTCTTCATGTAGTCATGATGTGGCATACCAATTTTCGTAAACATCCGATTAGCGAAACGGCCAGGAGAGCACAAAATCGTAGGCGGCTAGATAGATAGATAGATACGCTCAAACTCGCCGAAGTTCGCTAAGAAATGCTTCGCATTTAAAATCAGCTGGTTATGGGGTTTTACACTTTAAAACCACGTTTTAAGTGTGAGAGACGCCGCAGTGGAGAGCTCCGGAAATTTCTGCCACCTGGGGTTCTTGCACTGACATTGAACAGCACACGAGCCTCAACATTTCGCCTCCACCGGAACGCAGCCTCTGCGTCCGGGATTTGATACCGTGCGCTTCGCATCAGCAGGCTAGTGTCATCGCTACTAGACCACCATGGCGGGGCAAGGCACCAAAATACGTCGTGCATATACATTTTAGATGCACTTAACGTTTATACGTGCGTTTGCACGGGGCTTCTACTGCAGCGGCGCTAAGACAAAGAAGATTCGACGCAGATTCGTTCCTATGGAGGCCTCGGAAATTGGAGGACGCGGAAGTATACCCGCGAGTCCGCACTCGCATATATTAAAGCGCTATGTCACTCGCGGAGAGATTGCCCCGCCACGGTGGTCTAGTGGTTATGGAACTCGGCTGCAGATCCGAAGGTCGCGGGATCGAATCCCGGCCGCGGCGGCTGCATTTCGATGGAGGCGAAATGTTGAGGCCCGTGTGCTGTGCGATGTCAGTGAACGTTAAAGAACCGCAGGTGGTCGAAATTTCCGGAGCCCTCCACTACGGCGTCTCTCATAATCAGAGCTGGTTTTGGAATGTTAAACCCCGTAAATCATCATCATCATCACTCACGGAGAGATGCACTCGTGATGGTCTTCATATTGAGATAACGAGGGACATTTTTCCGATACATTAGCAAGAAGACCACCGAAGCTTACTGGCTGCTCAGAATAGGCTACGACCATTTTTCTGGCTGCAGCATCACGCTTGGGAAGGCATAACATGTGCGTCGCATGCGTAGACCGAGGAAGCCACGTGCTAAGAAGTGAACGGTTGCAGCAACAACGCTTGTAGAAAATATGAAGAGACGCGTACCAACACAGATTCTGTCGGGTTGACCCATGACGACAAGGATGGTGGCAAAACATGGAACCGTACATGCTCAAGAAGCCTAAATTTGCGCAGCCTACCTCTCCAAGAAGCGCCCAGTCAACGTGGAGCCGTTTCGCCGGTAGACTGTGAGCAGCGCGATGTTCCACTGGCACAACTGATTCTTTCGAGGGCAACGTTTGGCTAATGACGTCATCGTGAGTTCTTTCTGACAGCGGCAGACAGTTTCCGATTTCACGGAGCTTTCGGCATGTACGGAACTATATCTTTGAATGCCGCATTTACTTTCTCCCAGCCCGGACACGGGGTAATCGTGTAATCAGTCGTTAGTAGCTGTCAACAAGAAATAAGTGCCTCCTTTAACCCCGGTGGCATTCGTCGCGAAAGGCCTAGAAGTTGGCATCGCACCACCGTTGTCACTCCACCGCTGGCATACGAGTCCCTGGCCGTTGCTGTGCTTCATCAGCACAATCGTCGCACGAATGAAGCGGCTGATATGACGTCACGTACAAGCCATGCATACGTGACGGTGTCGTCATAACTACTCCGAATATAGCTGCCTGGGCTCATTTTATGTTTTCCTGTGCTAATGTATCAGGGTAACTTGTTACCCTGACACATTGCCGAAATACCAAATGCTCGTTCCAAGTTAGAAATACGAAGCGCTGGTTCGGATTCCCTGAACTCTTATGTACGCTCAGTGAATAGATTCGGCAGTATATAAATGCATTCGCACGTCTTGCAATGAGGCGAGTGACGTAATGCGTTCATGAGGCCTGATGCCTGACGTCACTCACCTCACTGCAAGACGTGCGGATGCAAGGAAATACATGAGTCGCGGGCGCAGCAGACGTCCCCAGAGAAGGCCACGCCATCGCTAACAGAAAGCATCTTGTACAAGTTCAGTGAATCCAACCGATCAGTAAATAGATGCATTCGCACGTTTTGCGGTGAGGTGAGTGACGTCAGCCCTCCCGAACGCCTTACGTCACACACCTCACTGTCAGACATGCTAATACACGCTAATACTATATATACGGGCGCTGCGGATGCGGCAGGCGTCACCAGAGATGATCATGCCATCGTTTACAGAAAGCCATACATGCACCCCTAATATCGCGTATAAACACCCCGTGTGTTACACGAACTGCCGCCATCTTAAAGGTGGGTAACATGTATAGGGGGCCGCTTCTTGCCTTCGCCGTAACCGCCGGGGAGGGCCCTCGATTCACAGCGCAGAATTTCAAGCAGCTGGGAATGTTCCTCGAACGTGCCTCGGCATTGACAACCTTTCTTTTTCTGCGCTTTCTTTGCTGTTGTTTCATATTCGAGCACGTCAAACAGAAGCATCGAGACGTAGGAAAGCTCGTTTACGGCACATATGTGGTTCATACGCGTCTATTCCCGAGCGGGAATTTCAAGCAGTGCTAGATTCCCTCGTTAGATCGGGGTGTACGGGACGTGCGTCGACTATCATTTCACGCTAGGCCGAGCGCGACGCTGGCATGCGGGAACCTGCAATCGTCCTGCGCACATCACCGGTGGAAGAAAATTCGTGCGAGGAAAGAAATGTCTTCGCTGCGCAATGCATGCGAGTGCGCTTTAGCCGCAGTCCAAGCATCGAGACCATGACGTATAAGCCTATGGTTGGACGATACGTCGTCTGTGTGGTGGTGTTATAATGAAAAACTAATCGCGGCCAGTGAACAAGTCCATGTGTGACGCAGATCACGTTACGATCACCTCTCAGGTGCGTCTTCTTCGTTTCATTTGTTTAATTCTTCGTCTGAAACGAAGAACACGTACGTCTTCTTCGTTTGATACGGATCGCTACTAAATCCCTCGGTATGATCAAGAAAACAAGGAGAGACTCGTTAAAAGACGGAATTCGTCACTCGGTATGACTCTGAAATCAGAGTGCGCTTAGACCAGACCGCAAATCTTTTAAGATAAGACGGTGAACTGGCATGACTGCGATGGGTAAACAAAATTAACAGCCAGCATCAACAGGAATGCATGAGCGTAATAATGCTAGGTTCACGCTCAAAATATGTACCTCATTCTTGCAGCACTGAACTGCGATCGTCAACTGGGTAGATATGTTTGGCATAAAATTGGTCTAAGGACGACAAACGTCTTCCAAGGGAAAAAAATCTAGGACCATGATTTGATTGATTTGTGGGGTTTAACGTCCCAAAACCAGTTCTGAACCAGTTCTGAACCAGTACAACTGACACACACGTGTGCTCCACGCTGACAGTCTCACTTTCCTCTATTCTGGTTCGTTCGTTTGAACCCTTTCCCCAAGAGTAGGGTAGCCAACCGGACGCGCGTATGGTTGGCCTTTCTCCTCCTCCTCTTCCTCCTAGTGTAATGGAGAAGTATATACGCATATATATCATGCGAGAAAACAAGAAATGGGTACCGTTGTCTCTCCAGATCGAAGGGACGGAGAAAAAAATAAAAATCAATGACCATCATGGTCATCATCATCATCATCATGATACGTCATGTCCGCCGCGGGAAGAATGCGTCTCGCAATGCCTTCCAGTTCACCAAGCCTTACGCGAGCTGATTCAGTTTTATGCCTCCAAAGCTCTACATTTTATCTCGTCACGAACCGCTCTATAGTACTGGTGCTTCTCATACGTGGGTATCAATCCTGTTGCTCCTAATTGACTGCCAGCATTTCTGCCCTAAGTGCATTACTTGGCCAGCCCGCGTAATATCGAAAAAGACTGTCGACTGAGGGCTCAGAACTGCTATCCGTAAGTAGACGTTATGAGAAGACCAGTTGACAGGTTACTGTGGTACTTGTAGAAGTTGACGTGATGTTTCCACTGGCCGTGCTCATTACTTTGCCAGGGAGGACCGTGAGGGTCTCGTTGTGTCCTTCAAAGCTCTCCTAACTGAACCGTACACAGCCGTTGCAAATGATGAACGCCACGGAACGTTACAACAGGCAGCGTTCAAACTACACTGTACGCTAGTATGACCTATTTCGCCCATAGTATAACAAATGGCGCACTCGCGATGTGTACGCAATAAGCATTGTGGAACGTTGTTGTCACGGCCGTACAATCTGCCACTGACTGTTTGAAGCTAAAGCGGAAGCTTGGGCATCTCCTTTCTTGTGGTGTGTATTTCCTGAAGTCTTCATATTTATTAGAATCGTTTTAACAGTTTCTTTTCTCCTTTCTGCCGGGACGTGTATAACAATACGAAGGCCTGAGGTCGACATATGCGCCATTTCATAACTGGGGCCTCTACCTCGCTTAAGTTCGATATCTTGAGTCACCAATTGTATAGTTGTCAAGACTGTCGAACAGCTTCCTCCCGGTAAGCTTCAAGAACAAAGAGAATGTACATATTTTATGCGGTCACAGTACCACGAAGTGCCGCGTTGTTCCCTGCGTTGTACTACCCCCAACACTCGGTCCGCTCTTACCACATTATTCGCGGTGATCCCGCGATAGTAAACTTACGAACATGCAAGGTGACGTGATGCAAGAGTGACATGACTGCTCCATATATGTATCCGTTCCCTGCCGTTGACATAGGAAGTGTCGCGGTCTTTCTGCAACTCGCAAAACGATTCTAAGAACGCGCGGTACCCCGCGGCGCTCTCTTTCTGGCTCCACCCACGGCGGACGGGCCCGGAAGGAATCCTTGAGTGTGCAAGGACCACGGCACCGTAGATGTTGGCGGGCTAGCTGCGCGTCGTCACCTCATTTGCTTATCTGGCTCTAGCCTCGCGGTTCCGTTTCTCGCCAAAGCGGACACGTCAACCGTACGCATAATGCGGGAGCCACGCTAAAAGCGTTTCTGTCTTTTATGAACGCAAACGCAACGCCGTCTCCGCTCCCTCGGGATTTCCTTTGTAGTAGCCGCGCCTCTGGTCACATTGCGCGAGCAAAATTGTAGGTATTTGCATGTTGGTAAAAGGCATGCGCATACGATTAAAGCTTGAGTCGTTTCGCTTCCCGAGCTAGGCGTGGCTTTAAAAAACGATGTTTACGGCCAGTCAGCCCATGTACTGTCTTTCTTGGTACGTAGTATGCGAGAGAAGAGCGACGCAGCGAGGTGTAACACGAGCCTCCCGAACACCGACCTTGAAAAGTACCGTTTGGTTGCTGTGTACTCGTTACGCACCGTCAACGTGTTTTTCACTGTGGAAAAGAGTTATCACGAAGCATGGCGATTGTCGCATGCCATAGGCGTTCAGCGAAGATAACGTGCCACTGCATTATCGTGTGAAGTTTGTATATCCCGCTGCTGGCTGCATGTCCATACAGTGGCTGCGTTGCGTGCCAGAGAAAGGACAGTCGTAGACGGATAAACTAGACTAGAAATGACCGTACAGTAAGATAATGCAACTAGATAGTTACACACTTCCACTGCTCCGAGCGCGCGCGGTTTCTCAAAGCACTGAAGGCGCGGACCGCAATCCGAAATCGACGGAAGCGGCGAGCTTTCAAGGGTCCTCCTTCCTTCACTCGGGTGCCTACACTTATGTCGAGTATTGCATAAACATAAATGGTTCCGCTCGCTACAGATCCTCACATCCCGGTATCGCACGTCGCCGTCACGTTCAAGGACCCTTCTCGCTCGCCGCCTCGCTTCGATGCTTCGTTCCTCTGCTGCACGCACCGCGCGAGTCTACGATACAAGACCTTTTTTTTTCCGCGAGCCGCATGACGACATCGAACGAACGCCTATCTTGCTGCGTGGATGTGTATGCGTGACTCCGGAAGGCTTTTCTTCGAGTTCTCGCATGAACGATCCGCGCCTGGGCGTTGCGAGGCGATATCCGCCGAGACGGTTGGGGGCGCATCCGCGTACGTCACGGTGGTGAAGACTTGACGGCCGCTTCCGCTTGAACCAAGGCGCGGGCGCCATCACGTCGTCGGTTGAGTCGATGGCAGCGGCTTCGCCGTAATCTTCGACACGCATGCCATCGAACAATTCGTTGCAAAAAGAAATGTACACAAATGAATCACTGAATTGAGAAATGAACGGAGTAAACGTTGATGTTATGCTACAGGAGATGGCGAACCTCAGCAGTCATTATCCAACACTGTCGCCACTGTTTAGCAACGCTAGTCAGCACTTCCCAATTATTAAGCCGATGCTGGTTAGCGTCAGCAGTCGTTTCTTCCGTCTTTAACCAATAGTGGCCAAAGATCGCTACGTGGAACATCATTTAAGCAACGCTGGCAGAGAGTATAATCATCGCTAAGTCAACGCAAGACAACATTATCCAAAGGTCGAGAGTGCGGCCTTTCCGAATTCCTCCTTCCCAACAGCGTGCACGTTTAGATACTGTGTAACAGGCTGCACTGCAACCAGATGCAGTCTGTATAAGTGCTTGTTATCGGTAACTGGACATCGTATCCAGTGACAGGATGTCGATGGAACTGGAGAATAGAAAACGTCTTTAAAAAATGGCGGCGAGTTTTTCCAAAAGTGAACTGCCTGTGAAGACAGTTACAGGTTGTTAAAGGAAGCTATCGTAATGTAATAAATATTTGTTCAAGTGGTGCGAAAGCACGTACTACAGTACCACGCACGTGTTTGTTGACGGAAAGCAAACGGTATAGGGAACGTAAGCCAATGCTATGGTGTTATGCGAGTAGTACGGTAGCGCCCCCGCGAGCTATATAAGTTGAAAGCTAGTTGATGTTCTTTTGCATGATGTGTCTTGATCAGGGTTTAATGTGATAGTTAGATCGCTAGAGGCATTTTTTTTTGCTGCAGTGCAGCAAGAGAGCTTTTTTAAAATGAAAACCCGAAATTCCATTACATTTCCAAGTGCACGACACTACAATTACATTAAATTCTGCTGTCCAAGTAAATCGGATTCCGTGGCGCGCTGTAGCGCTTGGAGTTACGACTTCGCCAAAGTGTAGATGAATTCAAATGGTTCCACAGCTGGCGCTCCCGGTTCAACCATCATGCTTTCAGCTCTCATTGAACAACCACGCAGCACAATTCGCTCTGGTGTCCAACATGTAGAAGCTCTTCACGACAGATACCCTTCATTACCGTAAACGCGCGCACCGTCCTGCCCATCAGGCGTGGTGCGAGCTCGTTGATGCATATTTTGTTCCGAGGAGCTGAATACAGCACCCACATATATCGCTTTTTTTTTCTTTAATAAGACGCACGCAACTAGCAGCTACGCAACTACTAGCTACGTAACTAGCAGGACGCGTGCCAAGCAGGTTGCTAGGTGTACGTGGATTGCTACCTTCAATTTGTTTTCTAACCCTTTCTATTAATTTGGTTGTACTCCATCCGAAGCAGCACGACATCCAAGCGTTGTCAACTAAGCAAATGAACAGGTCACGCTGATGAGCGTGCATCAGAGTCATGACAATTGCACTCCGAGCAGTTGCTCCGCACAAGTGGTTACGAACAAGCAACACGTATGATTCAATCCACTAAACCGACAAGTAGGAACAAAACAAAACGTTTCGGGCCCTTAACTACGGTGACTTGCGTCTTTCGACAAAGGCAGCGAAAACTCAGCGAAGCGTCGCGAAATGCGCAACAGGCTGTGTGTGTGTGTGTGTGTGTGTGTGTGTGTGTGTGTGTGTGTGTGTGTGTGTGTGTGTGTGTGTGTGTGTGTGTGTGCTGCAGCAGCCCTTCCGCAACGATGGCGATTACACAACATCATTCGTAGAGAAGATTGCGGAACCGCATGTACTTTCTCTGTCCGCTCATAGATGACGTGGAAATGAATTCCCGACAAGCCTTCGTACAGTGCGTTTCCTTGTATAGTTGACCTCTGGAGGATTACAGTATGTAACGCGGTGGTCACGATTCTTGCTTCACTCAACGTTTGAAACGCGGAAGCACGCTTTTGACAAGCCGTGGCACTTCCTACACAGTCAACGTACATTTTCTTTTTGTTATTCGCCCTTTAAATGAGCAGTTCTTGCCGCACTGAGATAGCTGCATGAAAAGCGGCTCCTCATGCGTGGTAACAATTGCAAGACCTTTACGCGCCAAAACTGTGACGTGATTATGAAGGACGCCCTAGTGGAGGGCTCCGGACATTTCGACTGCACGTGTTTCTTTAACGTGCACAGATATCGCGCAGTACACAGACCTCTGGCCTTTAGAACATGGCAATTATAAATCATGTAGATTAAAAAGGAAAAACATATATACCCTCGAACCTCAATATTGGTCTCATACACTCGCGGTGTTCGAAGGAGCCGACAACAGTGCGAGGGTGCTTAAGGAAAACATGGCAATTCTATGAAGTTCTTTAATTCTAATGTACTGTGTATAGATTTTGGCACAAAACCGTAACCTACACGAGTCTTGGCCCATAGCCACAATGTTACCAGGGGGTCGACAGCAAAACAGGCATGCCATTTCAAGGAAGGAGAAAGTGAAGTTGTAGGACAGTATACGTGTCACAATGAATAAAATATTTAGACAGCCGTAATAACCCTGGCCTGTGAATATCACATGAAATGGAACCCTATAGAAATATAATTCGTATTCTTGTGAAAGACGTGAGATAGGTCCATAGTTCAAATAGGTCATTCTTAAATGCTCAGTCCTCACTTATCTCGATTTATTGGGAACGCCATTACATACAACAGTGCCACCAAATTTTAGGTCGCATTGGACTTCAAGAGAGAGAGAGAGAGAAATAAAGAAGGGAAGGCAGGGATGTTAACCAGTCTGCATACATACAGGTGAGCATACAGGTGAGCTATATCTGCGTACAGTATTCTGCGTACAGGTGAGCTATATCTGTGGCCTGGGGCGGCCTTGGCGTTCCTTTTGGACGTTATGAAGACATCGTTCGGTGAAGGTTCCGTTGTCACTTATCGCCGTGGTGTTAGAGTGGTTAGGTTAGCCAATAGTTGGCTGCTGACGACAAGGACCTGGAATCGATGCCAGCCGCAGTGTTCTCATTTTCTATAGAGGCGAAAAATTCCGCACACCGATGTACTGAGAGTTGTAGGTGCACACTGAAGAGCTAGCTCCATGTGATCGAAATTTCCCTTCACTACGGAATGCTTCATATACACTCTTAGCACGGTAACCTTTAGTTTATTTCATAGGTACAAAAAAATGTGAAAATATGCTCCTTTATAAAGGTTAAAGTGCATTTAACCTTTATAAAGGAGCATATTTTCACATTTTCGTGTACCTATAAAATAAACTAAAGGTTACCGTGCTAAGAGTGTAATTATATCCTGGTTTTGGCACAGCAAACACTGGTAATTTTTATTGATAATCGCTTGGTAAAGCTGTTCGCAAACTATCTGTACGTTGCTGGAAATCGCGTTATATCGTCGTTAAAGGGCAACTCCGGTGATCTTTCATTGTCCACTGATCTCAATCAAATCTTCAGCATGTGTTCTTCTCGGTACTACAATAATTTATGCCAAGCCGGGCGATTGCAAGTCATTTAGTTTTCCTGAAAATGAATATGAAAAAATTTTCAGCGGATTCTCACGCGAGCCACCCTGTGTTTTTCACGTCATTACCTGCAACGCTGTCTACCCGAGCCAGCGGGCCACCAAAAGCAAAAACGGCGATACTTCAGCTCTCAAATCGTCACTGTCAAGTTCAGAAGAGCTCAATACATCGTTGGATGACATCGCCACTCTTAGTTTTCCGGCGGCAGCTCGATATTTCTGATGGTGGGGAGGCTGTGAGGTCATCGCATACGCTGCTCGAAGCGTCTACCCGTTTCGGTTTCGGTTTGAACGCATCGTTCGTTGGGTTATTTAAAATTATTAGTGAGTTTTTGAGCAAACTGAATGACCTTGGCTGCTTCAGGGCTATCGATGCTATTAGAAAACAGCGACATCAGAATACGGTGGAAAAACCGCCGGAGTTGCCCTTTAAGCTATATAACACAGGAATCAGGTGACGCCTCAAGCTCGTATCACTTTTCTTTTTTGCTTAGGCGGAAGCACGGCACGCGTGGGCCCAGTTAATCGCGCCACCCGTGATGGGAAGTCCGGTGGCCGGCTCTGTCGGACTGTCGTAACGCGCCTCCCGCGGGCCTGTAATCAGAGTCTCTTTTCTTCGAGGACTCGGCCTGATGCTGCGCGCTAAACGGACGAGCCTTTCATTTTAATTCGTTCATATTGTTTTTTTTTTTGGTTGCCTCTGTAATCGCCCCTCTTCAGTAACCTTGACTCCTTCCCCGTTCGCCATTTTTGTTATTTCTTTGTTTTCCTGTAAAACATCCAAGATCCTGTTGGCGCGTCGTCGCACACACATACTGATATTTGCCGTCCACCATTCGTCTTCTTCTACTTCTCGTTCTTCTTTTTGATAGTTTCTAATGCTTATGTTACAGAGCTCTTTTCAGAAATGAGGGGTAGCAAGCCGGTTTTCCGTAACTGGCTAACCTCCCTGCCCTTCCCTCCCCACTATTTCTTCTCTCTTCAAAAAAGAGGAGGAAAAAAAAGCAAGGTGTGTCCTTCTCTTTTCTCGGTGGTCTATCGCAGTGGTTGTGTATGTCGGATTTCCCCCGTATGGTACGAGATCTGTCTGCGCATCAGAAAGGTGCGCACCGTTTAAATTTAGCTGAATGCACGCAGAACCGGGCTTCGAGCGTAATGCCTGAGGACGCTGCGAAGGACATTTCGAAGATTAAACGGAAAGATTCAATCGCCCCGGTCGTAAGGTGAAGGCTCACAGTGGAGCTTGTTTCTTAAACGAAAGGCACGGCATGTTAGGTTCGGCACAGAGTTGAAAAGAAGTACTGCCTGTGTTTGCATCAGTGAAACGCTATTGTGGAGCGTACAGCACTTGTCAGCGTATATGAAATGCGGAGACGTGATAAAAATTGTGGGACCCTTAAGCTTCGCCTTAAGAGTTGAACGCGATAGCCAAGCCTGATCCCATTCTCATCGCGCTCTCTTCCACTTGCCACGCTCTTCAGTCGCCTAGCCACGTAATTGTCATGACACCACTTGGTAGAAAGCGCGAATTACTTGCATAACTGCGTCGCACTTCCTCGTCGTCTTGAGCCATTTGACATAGACGCGTCATGTAACCTCGCCGATAAAGAAGGCGCTGTTAGAAGTGAGACTTGAACTAGTTGGTAATTGTTCATCTTGAGGTGGGTGCAGCGCCACACGAAACACGGACAAAGAAGGAGACGCACCTGATGATGATGATGATGATGATGATGATGATGCTCCTGTAAACTTACGGCACTTACCCACCAGGGGGATTGGCCAAGAGTTATTTGATAATTACTGCCCTATGCGTCTTCTTCTTTGTCAGTGTTTCGTATAGCGCTGCATACACCTCAAGATGAAAAAGCCAGGACATATGCACATATGCGGAGTGGCCGAGCGCGTAGCGCATCGCGCCCGGAGCGAAGGGTCCTTGGTTTGATAACCCGGCCGCCGAAGGTCTTTCTTGTACTTTTTTATTTGCATCTACCTGGAATTTTCGCTCAGCGGACAACGCTGATTTTTCACTCACAACCAACGACGCCGACACCGACACCGGAATTTCGGAAGCAACAGACACGCAATTGATGTGTTCTAGGTTAATAAAGGCGTGGCGTATAACAGGTTTTGAATGGAGTTCAAAACACTAAAAAGGAAGTGAAGTAAAGCGTGTGGGTGTGTAGCGGTTATTTGGCGTATCGTGACCATGCATAATGTGACCATTTTTGGGGACTAACACCAAAGATTGTGCTCAGATTTACTGTCAAGATCATTGAATATCAGTGGTCTGCATATTAATGTTCTGCACATCAAATAGCCGATGCTGGTACTGATTAGTTATAGCTGACGAATGTTTCCATTCTCCTTCTGTGCAGACTCTTGCCCACCCATTCCAAACTGCGGCATCGGATACACATGCAAAGTGGTGAAGCACCCGGACAACTGCCCCATCTGCAAATGCGGTGAGCACATTTGAACTATAGCGGGCTTCCACCGATTTCGGAATTACCACTACATTGGATTCCCGCATAACTGATCCTTCAATACACCAGTTTAGTAATCACTGATATGTCAATAATTTGTTATAAGCTAGTCTGTCAACCTTTGTATAGATAAATATGGATGCACGTTATTCCTTCGGAGAAATTATGAAGGATGCACTAAGTAGGCTAGATTGGTTGTCGTGTAAATACGTATCCTAGATCTTTCCCCATTGCTCGTACAACGATCTGGCGTAGCGTCTGTGATCGCATGAGGTAACCCTCAGTTTTAAATAATTTCTGATGGTTACTTCGCTGGATTTTTCTAAATAATCATACAGCAAATAACAAAATCTGTATTGCTAACAAATTGATCATCTAATTGCTCCCACAATGAGGCAGTTCACTGATAACGGAACTGACCAATTCATGCTTAGGCTAACAATTTCCTCATTTCCTTCACCACGACGCAGTGCCCTGTGACGACAAACCGTGCGTGCCCAAGGAAGGCTTCGGCTGCACCTCGATCCAGATGGCCAACGGATGCCGGATGTGCCGCTGCATGCCCTGCAAGGAGCTCAAGAGTTGCGAGGCACCGTGCACCAAGGCCCGAAACTCGGCCGGCTGCCCCGTCTGCGACTGTCCCGGAACCAAGGGACCCTTCCCCACGACAGCCGGCAACCCCGAAGTCGAGAGCATGCCTTTCGACCACCAGAACGACGCCGAGAACAGTTTCGACCCATGAGGCGGCGGAGTGTGCAAGCGCGACACCGTAGTGTTTGACTTTGGACTGGCAAGTGCAGCTGTGCATCGACTCAGTGATCCCCGGCTTGTGGACCTTCGTCGTACTGATACGCTCAGCAGTTGTGCTGACGTTCCCCTTCTCGTCTCGTTGTAATGTATAGACGCTAGGAACCAGGCTATGTGGTATGCTAGCAACAATGAGTTGAACACGCAGCTGGTCACAAAACGGTGATGCTAAGCGTCACAGCTTAAGGTACACTTAACGCAATGCCGCCCCAGTGCGACAACTTTCGCGTACCTACACGTGTTCTTTTGTTCTTTCTTTTAGTGTAGAGACGCGCTTATGTGAAAACCGAGTCCAACAAATTGCTCGGTACTTTCCCTGGACAGATAGCATTGCCTTTTGTCTAGCTTAAGCTGAGGTGCTCAAAGACCTCACTGGAACGTCGTCGAGAAGTAACCATCCGAAATATAAACCGTGCCCCTGAACAGACTAACGTGGGGGGTACCCTGCTGAGACTGTACATCAGCACAAGAGCAGAACGGGTAGCGATGGTTAGGGCACGTGATCGAGTTACCATAAAGGACGTTTCCCGCAAGTAGGCTTTGAGTACCGCACGCGCTACACACACCTAAGCTGGTGGCAATCAGCGCTGGACGCTGGTTGCTTCACCTTTCATCTTCACGGCAACATCATACATCGCTGGGACAGCCCAGATGTACTGAAACATGTATAGTCTACGCGGCTTACCTACAGCAACATCATCTAATGGTACACGGCAAATAAATGCTTACACGTCATGAATCCCACTCATTCGGTTCAACGAAACATGCGCAAGCCTCCTCTATCGCTTTGATTGTCATCCGCAGAATCATACAAACTTCCTTCGCGCATGCCGTCAAGTCGTGAGCCATATTGTCTTTCGCGAGGATCTCTGCGCATGCGTGTGATAAAACGGAAGCTGAGAAAGTGAATGTGAGCTGCAACATCAAAGTCGGTGCACCTTACTGAGGCCACTCCATATCTACATATTGGCCGAATTCATCCGGCTCGCATTGCGCAGAATGCTTGTCATTGCTTAGCTTCGTGTTATCAGGTGTACCAGTGAGACAATGAAGTAATTGACTCCACAAGGAACACTATACACACCGTGGATGCGGGTGGACCCCTGAGTGCATCATAGTCCCATGCCGAAATGTTGCCGAGAATCAAGAGCTTACACTGCATATATGATGCTACAGAGTGTACAGCACAAAAGTCCGCTTCGTCTACCAGCGGAACAAACGGTCGGGCTGACATTGCGTTTGGGCCCTTAGGTTTTTATTCATTGCTTACAAAATCTCGTTTCAATTTTTTTGCGAAATACGCCTCACAAAACACAACCAAATTGCGTCCTTTCAGAGCTAAGTACAAAATTTCATCATGTACAGCAAGACAGAAGAATATTCCCTGATCACTGTGTCACGCCTCAACGGTAACGAGAAGCCGTTGTACCGCGTGCGTATCTGTATCTTTTGTACTGAGTATTTGGAAGATAGCCAAAGCACTGCATGGTGGAGATGTCCTGAGTGACGTCCGGATCTCTGATGTTCATCTTTCTGCACTTGACGGCCAACCATCAAATGTTAAAGAAAACTTCGGACAGCACGAACCAAAGCTGAAAGAGAGTAAGGCATGACCCTCCGTGCTGCAATGTTCAAGATGACCAACCGGACTGGTCATGTGGTGCCACGTAGAACATGTGCCCATGTTCCCTGTTTAGCAAAGCAGCTTCGTAACGTGCGAAGAGTGGTTTGTATAGGTTGCCAATCGCTCTTCGCATTGTAATTTACCACGACACTTCGACAACGAACTCATTTGTGTCTGTGTCGTGTGTTGGGAGAACTAGGATACAACTTGTATCGTCATGTATGTATACACGTCCGCAGCCATGTCCTTCGGTAGTCTGAAATTATTTGTTCTTGAATATCTCAAATGAATTTACCCACATTAATGACGTGGTAACGTGCGAGGAACGTTACAAGCGCAATAAAAAGTGTTCCATTGCACATTCAAACGCCAAAGTACCATTCTTGAAGTATTCATTAAACGATTTCAACATTATGCGTCTGTCTTGTCTCCGTATTCGTTCTTCGTCATCTTTCACAGAAGCACCCAGTGTGCATTTTAATTCGTTCCGTCACGCCAGGGAATTTCGACACCATGTGGCCATCGTCTCTTATTAACACGACATATTCGGCATAAGCGGTTTCGTCAACTGTAAGTACGTGTTCAGCACTCGATCAATTTAAACCACTAGATTATCATAGTAATAAAATTTCATTTACACTGACCGAGCAACAGTCAAGCTGCCAACTTACAAATCTTATTTATAGCGCGGGCTCGAAAATTCAGAAAATGGCCTGCTCGAGCAGCGTCTCCTCGAGCTGGCTCGAGAATGATATCGACAGGCTTGAAGACATTAGCTTACTTGTTACATAGTACAACCTAAAACAGAAGGATAAACAGAGCGGCAAAAATGTTCACTCAGTGAATAAAGGACAAAAAACAATGAAGTGGAGCATGCTTGCCTGACACTGCCAGCCATGAAGACACCAGTAAGCTGTAGACCTATGGGGAAACATGCAGAAAGTTAGATTTACATGGAGTGCCCAGGGAATCGCACTGAGCCAGGAGCTTCGGGACACCCGGTGTTTGGACTGGAGTGTGCGACCCTTAACCGTTGCCCTTTGGCTAGCGGGCGTGCTGATGCACGTCAGCAAGGCCTATTGGACCCTGTGAATATTTCTGGACAATGCTGTACTTGTCTGGAATTTTGTCCCCTCTCTCACTGTCATCTTTCTAACCCATCACCCCATTCTCCCCAATACAGGGTAGCAAACCGGGCACTAATATCTGGTTAACCTCCCTGCCTTTGCTCTTTATCTCTCTCTCACTCTCTCTCACTGGACAATGCTAATTCGGTCTCCCTTTTATAGACATATTTAGTTGTATCTTTATTGTATTTCAGTGCATTCCTAGCTTATTCCTCGTTTTCCCGCTTCGTTTCCTCTTCCTTTCCTCCCGTTTTAACTTCCTTGATTTACTTTCTTCACCCGAAAGAGTTGGCAGGCATCGTGCCTCTATCGGTGGCAGTTGTCAACTTGCTCCTTCTTTATGCTATTTGTGTCCCTGTGTGTTTATGTATTTGTAGCGTCAGCGACATCATAGAAAGAACAGGTCAGGCGAGGCCTCTAGCGGATCTGTAGATAGGCCGACGCTAGCAGCAAGGAAATAAAAAAAATCACAGCATATCCATGGGGTGAATGATGATGAGTGGGCGAAGCTCCGGAGGGAATCATCGGTAAACCGTGAACCTCCCGTGTAATTCGCCCAGTCGATCATCATGTAAAGACGTCTTACGCAGCCCCTTACACAGGCCGGAACGCGCACCGCGTTTGCCGACGCCATCACATGACTGCTGAGAGAGTATAAGGCGGAGAGGCCACAGCGTCATACACCAGCTTCTTACACGGGCCGTAACGCGCTAGCACAAACGCGTTAGAAACGCGCAGTCTTGGAGATCACGACACAGAAATGGAGATCACGACACAGAATGTGTACAGCGCCATCTAGTGTATCGTCACCCAACTGCAGTTTGCATGCCTCTCTATGGGACAGCGCCATCTATTGTACGCTACGGGAGACGCTACTGGCTACGCAGGATGCATCGACAACCGAGAACCGCCCAGGTGATGCCATAAGGAGCTTCGCCCCTAAAAAAGAAGCCGGTTGAAGGCTGGGCCCCAGCGTTGGAAGAACGTTGCTTGTCTCACTCTTACGTGTGCTCTGCAATTGCAGCGGATGATCGAGAACGCACTAGTGCCCGGCCGGGTCGGACGCTGCAGGCACCGCTCCGCTCTAGCGTTCGCAAACATGTGGCGGACATAAAGATCATCCTGGAAGGTCGCCAGCTACCCCAAACCGAGGAGGTCAAGGATCGGGGCCTGTACATACACACGGAGCCTCGAAACTCTATCCCAATGAATGGTGTGCACAGTATACCAAACCAGGCAGCTAATCAGGAGAGTCGCAAGAAAGCATAATGGTCCCGAGGAGGCCGAATTAAGAAAAATAGCACAAGCCTTCGCCATCAGAAGGACGGCGCACGCAACACCGCATTTTGAACTCCCTCGCCACGAGGAAGAGACCATAGGGCGGGCAATCATGAGAGTACATAAAAATCTTGTTACGTCTGGCATACACGGTCAGCACGGACCACTGGAGATGTTAGCCCTCGGACTGCATAATACTTTAGGGGAGCTCAAGGAAGGGCACCTGGAAAATCAAATACGTCGACTTCGCTAGACGGCTGCGGGTAGAACTATATCAGACTGGTTATGCCATGCGCGATGGGCTCAGAGAGCGCCTACATTCCCTCGCATATACGCCGTCTCCTAAACTTCCTCCAGAAGCATGCATCCGGACTGCCACAAGGAGCGACGCCAAGCCAGGGCCAAAGCTGTCTACAGAACATATGGCGAGCATAGAGGGCTTCTGCTGAGCCTCCCGCCGTCGTCAAAGGGAAGACCAAGGCATTCACGGTCGTTACCACCACAGCCGACCTCACTGTGGTCAATGCCATCACTGTACCGGTGGCCAAATCGGCGGGTGCGGAGGAAGCAGCCGTTGCTCTCGCCATGCTGGGCGCACAGACTAGCACCATAATCAGTCGTTCGAAGGCAGCTCTCTTTCACTTTCTCTCTGGTGGTGTCGCGACCACCATTGCCTGATTTTAAGAAATTTTCCTCTTCCGGGAAGAACAATTACTTTGGTAGGGGTACCAACACGTGCTGGTAATCCCGGAAACGAAACGGCAACCTCACCTTCCCGTGCGCTGAACAAATGGGCTGGTAGCGAGCCAACCTGTGCTCAGACAGGATACCGTCTCCGTTCATACACGGAGATATCAGGTATACTACACGCGAGGACGCCGAACATTCTCCGTCCCCCAACCCAGCCTCAGGTTGAAACTGTCTCGGACTCTGCGCAGAATTCAGACAAATACGTTAATCTCGCCGTGTCTGCTTAACCCATATCATCCGAGCACTTCGAAAGCGGAAGGTAGTTCATGCGACCATCCCCGAGCGGAGTGGCAACATCTATTCTGGTCTTGTCCGCATAGCCCCCCCCCCCCCCCCCCTGGAATTGGTAGACGCCTTGGGCGCAAGCTCAGAACGGACCCCGCTGTTAACCAGCGAAGGCAAATTAATTCAAAAGCTGGTCGCCGAAGGGGGAAAGGAGGCCTCGTCCGGCCTGCGACGTGCCCTTCCCGTCAAGTAACCAACCAGCCTACCCCACCCCTGTCCGCGGCACCCTAGGTACGGAGCCTGCCTCCTGGAGAATAAAGTTCTTTCATCCATTCATATCCTTCGTCCTCAGCGACGACGATAGCACGGCTACGTCGGCTGCCGTGATGGGTGCGTGCATCGATAGCGCAGAAAGCAGCGAAGGCGTTACTAGGAGATATGACGTTGACATGTATCTGCGACAGCGAGTAGGTTTGATGTACAGTGATCTAGAATTTTAGAACACTGTGGTTTGATGTGTTCCTGCATTGGCACCTTCATTCTTGTCTCTCTCTCTCCCCGTTTCAATTCTATCACACTTTTCGCCTCTTGTTCTAGCCCAGAGAAGGTTAGCAATCGTACGCTCGTCTGGACAACTTCCTTGCCCTACCTTTCTTCTCCATTTCCCAGGACTCGTTAGCTGGGAGCTCTTAAGTGGCACGTGCTTACTCACGGCGACTTCCTAGCTTCTATTATACTTTCGGTTCAGAAAATTTTCAACTTGTTCATAATTCTACTCCATTCCTTGTATGTACCTTCCCCTCCTACCTGCACCTTTTAAGGCCTGCAGTATTCCTAAATGAATGAATAAATACTAACTACGGTGAGCGAGTCTGGGTTGCATTTTCCTACGGAAGCAACTCGAAGGGCAAACTGTACGTCAAACCATGTTGTAGCCTCTTCGATCAATTTTGATATTAACAGTGATATACAAACGTTCATGGTCCCTGACAGTCCCCTTCTTATTATCTCCAAATTATTCACTTCGCACTTCCCACACGCGATGCTTACCGCTGGTAAGGTGTGGTTAGCAGTTCACACAGGCCAGATTTAATGCTGCCAGCTGCAAAGCGTGCTTCATATTCCCTCCCCTTTGTCTATATTTACCTGCATAAACAGATCTCTTTAACATATGCTGTCTCTACTGCCTCAACGATCTACTGTCTAACGACTCTACTGCCTCAAACGATCGTCAGCGCTATCTGCTATAAGGCTTCAAAAGTATAGATTTTTGAGCTAGCTCAATAAAATTCTAGTGAAACAATCATTCTAGTGAAACACCCCAATACTGTGGCCAACATCATCAAAACGTGACAGTGCCTCGAGGATCCTTACTTATCCATTTCCAAAATGACAAGGCTGATACTATAAGGCAAACAATGACAACGACCTCTGAAGATTTCTCCGTCCCATAATTCGATATAAACTACACGCCTAATCTTTGCCGTGACCCTCTTTCGACCCATTCGTGAACGCAATGTGCCATATGACGTTCATGCAATGCTTCTGGAATACGAATTCGCTGCAAAACACCACATCGAAACCAACGGCAGTTCTATAATCCTTTTCTTTTTTCGAAACCTCGCTCTTGTGGAGAATAAAAGTGGTTTAAAAAAATCAAGAAATTCTGGAATCAAACGATGTAATGTTCAGTGCATGCGAAGATCAACGCCATTGGTCAGTCGGGCCCGAGGCCGTTTGCGCGGATGTGGCAAAAGTCCGCTGAAGTGTGTACCTGGACAAGACCACAGAAAGTGTGTCACTGTCCCGTTGCTGATCGAGGAGCCATAGAATGGCAGTTATATTACACTCTGACATGCTTAGTGAATAAAGATCTAAATTCAGTAAGATATATCGATCTGCAAAGATCTATACATCTAGATATTGTGAAGCAGAGGTAGTAACGTCGTTTGATTAAGCCTTGAGGCTACGGAGAATGGCTGACCCCAAGGCACAGATCGAACCCAGGATGACAACCCACCGCAGATAAAAATGGAGAGACCTAGGTGACGATGAGTATGTATACATGAAGTAGACGTGCCTAATGATTGCCCATAATATAGATATATAGATCGATGTACATCGATATCCTTACTGAATATAGATCCATGTTGAGTAAGAATACGGGAATGCAATGTAACTGCCATTCTGTGACGCCACGAGTCGCAACAGAATAGCGACATACTTGCTGTGGTCTTGCCCAGGTATACACTTCAGCGGACTTTCACGACATCCGTGCAAACTGGCCTTGGGCCTGGCTGACGAATGACCTTGATCATTGCGTTCAGTGAGCATCACATCGTCTTATTCTCCATTGGAGCGCTGAATTACTGTGCACATCGTCGACGACATGGTCAAACGTGATATTTTCCGGGTTTTGTGCTCTGTTTTCAGTCTGCCGCGTCTCTCTGTATAGCTCCGGATCGGTCATCGTGCACCTAACAAAATCACACGCAACGACGTAGTATGTTCAATGCCACAAATCGTCGATGCCCTTGGGCACCGAGTATTTCTCAAGTCTGGGTCTCCGATCGAAGTATTAAGAAATACCTGTTCACAAAGCTGTCGAGGTCGAGGACGAAGCAGCTGTTGCAACAGAAGACGGACTTTGCGATACAATATGATGACTTTCGTGTTAGGTAACAAACACTTTTGCAACGTTTGAACGCCTGGCAGACCCAGCTTTAGGCGGCCTCTAGCGAATATCCCGCTGTGTCATCTCGATTGTGTCGACTTTCATTTTCTTCGGCATCATCAGGACTAGGACGAAATTATAAAGTGCCTTTATGACATGCCTTTATCACACATCTCAACCGCCACACAGCCACAAACGCCTTTAATGTAACCTTGTCAGCAATTGCCTTTTATCACCCAGGACGTCAAAAACGCTCGATGGTTCCATTAGCCCTCGCACTGAATACTTGCGCTACTCTGTCAGTCGCTTCGCTGCCATTGCGTCCCCACCGCAGAACTGGTTTCCTTGAACACTGCCCTGACTTGGTCGGACGTCTGCCTGTCTGCTTCCCGAGCCCTCAAACGTGCTTTATCATCCAGCCCCTCCCTCTATACCATTTCAACAATACAGCGCGTCCAATTTCTTGCGAGATGAAGTTTATAAGTCTAGAGCGTAACCATTCAAGAGAGCGAGACAGTGGTTGAACACAAGAATCGGCAACCGACGGCCGTGAAACAATATTCGGTAACATAGCAACGATGTTGATGAGGATGACGGGAAGGCATCGGTAGAATGCATGCTCATTCCAGCGGCAGCGGCATCGTTGTGCGTTGCCTGCGCGCGCCATGGCAGAATCGTTGTGGTGGGAGTAGGCACTTAGGCCGCTTCCCCTGCTGCCTTTCGTGCCAGATCGCGGACGCGCAGTGATGTATCCAAGCCACCCCCGCTTCCTCCTATTCCCGTTGCCCTTTTTCCCAAGCTCCTCTCTCAACTCGCGAAAGCGCGATCGCTTTCTCGAGGTCGTTTTGTCTATAGAGTCGAGGCGTTTTGATTGATTGGACTTCAATTGAGACGAAAGATCGCCGCCCGCCGCCGTCGCCGTGCACCCGTCCCAATTCCGTGAGTGATCATCCATTCCAGAACGCAGCGCGAAGCCACAACTAAATTGTAGCTTCTGTTGTCGTCGTGAGCTCTCTCTCGCATCGTTGTTTTTGCTCCAGCGGAGCATTACTCCCGCGCACTTGGGCATTTGCGTATTCTGTGTTGTATTGGTTGTATTGGTGACGCAGCTAAGGTGATTAAAAATATTTATTGCATTAGCTTGTCTATGCCCCCCTGGCCTGAACTCGCCATGGTCGCGATCTAACGGGAACCGCGGGATAAGGGCCAAAGCTCTATTTGTTAGGGCTGCCACGTTAATACCAGAGAATAATGCTCATAGAGAGAGAGGGAAGACAGGAAGGGAAAGGAAAGACACGAAGACACGGAGGTTAGCAAGAGGAGATCTCCGGTTGGCTACCCTGTACTGGGGAAGGGGAAAGTGGAATGAAAGAGGGAATGAGAAAAGAGAGTTTAGGGACACATCGGCATCACCGTCACTTGACAGGGCACTGTCACAAGCGGTCACCAAGTCCTGTTTCTCGAAGAAATCGCAGCAATGCCTTTACAGCAACTCACCTTCATGCTCATAGAGCATTAATTAAAGCTAGCGCCTTCTCCATGATGTGCTTGAATTATAAATTTCCTCGTAAGATACTATGTTTCCTCGTACATTGAACTCACAGTTCACGCTATAGTGTTGATATTTTAGTGAAATCGTACTTTACAATTTTCCTGACCAATTTCACTTTGATAAATTTACTTTTGTTCGCTAAAGCACTTGTGCGTTGGTGGAGGTCTTGCGTGTAGGGTGATCCGGGAAACGGTGGTTGTAGTTCGAATTTACAGTTCCGCCGTGGACGCCGACGCCGGAACTGATGGTCACCTCGATTGAGTTGACTGGGCAAAGGACTGGGGGGTAGTAGGAGGATATGACGTTACAAATACGAAGCCCGCAGTAAGTACGTCTCACACATCGGTGGACACCTCAACCGCTGTTTTCAGGCAGGGAATGGGGCATAAAAGAGCGACAGGGAGACAGCAGAGAAGGAGAGTGGAGAAAGGGCTTCCATAGCCAGCCCGATGGTGGGGAAAATTAAAGCCAGTTCTAAGCCGGCGAAATCCGAGAAAACAGCGCTTGCTGTGACCGGGGTGTCAAGTTCACTATCACCATTATGTAGCGCTATCACTTAGCAATGGGCTGAGTGCAAAGTCGTGGGCCAAGGGTCGAGGGCAAAGCTGTGGATCCACTGTTTTCTTCTGCACCAAACCGGGACTTTCACTATCATGTGGGTATTCCACTGTTCCCTTCTGCGGGACAGCGGACATCGGGAGCGGAGGACATGCCTGGCCCCTAAAGAGCACCGCTGTTAAATAAACCACAAATGGGAACTCTTGACGCACGGGTTCAGGGCGGCCTGCAATTCAAGTGAGTCGACAAAAGAAAATCTCCATGGCGAGATGGACTACGGCCTGGAAGGAAACGATAAGAGACGTCCATGCTCCTGATAGGAACAGGAGGTATCGTAAGCTCGCCAATCCGGAAATGAGCTGTTTACAGAGGTCACTGATGAACTTGAGATTAATAAGAGATGGACTTGAGATGACTGCTGATGGACTTGAGAATAATAAGCAAGGACAGTGAACTCCAGGTACTAGATGTTTAGGCGTAAAGCTCCGAGTGGGTACTCTCACTTCTACCTGCACATTACTTTACAGAAACAGTTAAAAACGTATACGTTCCTGTTTATTTCATGTTAATTTGGTAAAAGGTATGTTTTAGTAATCTGACACCGCGCAACATTTCTGTGCGGGAATTTTGGAATTTCGTGTTGTTTTATCAGGCGATTTAAATTATAGCTGCCGTCATGTAAAGGCGCCATTAATGTAACATAAATTTAATTGCTAGTGTTTCATGCACCAAAACCATGATAAGGTTGTGGTGCAAGCCGCAGTGGAAGGATCAGGAAATTTTGACCGCCTGGGCTTTGTCCAGGTGTGCCCTGATAACGCGAAGTACAATATACACGGGCCTCGCATTCTCACCTCCGATCGAAAATGCGATCGCAGCAGTCGCAGTCTAATACGCATCTTTTGTGCCCGCATGCCAAGCACCATAACCTCCAGACGACAGCGGTGGACCGCTATTTAGAACAAAAATGCGAAAAGGGAGAATTTATACTCGTTACTCATGCAAGATACACATTCAGGAACATATGTTCACTCTTTAACACTGATATGCGTCTGACGGTGCATTTGTAAATAACTGGCGATGTGAAGGGAATCACGTATTTTCTTCACTCTAACCGAGATAATCGCAGCACATGAATAACCTGAAGAAGCTGAAACTTGACTGTCGGTGTTATTTTTTTTTTTTGTGCGTTATTGAGGTCTTTCTTCGAAGACCTTCACAAATCCCGGAAAACCAACGTGACCACGCGCACCACACCGCTAATCCTGGCTACGCGCAGTGCCTACAGATTCTCAAAAATTCCAGAGTGTTACGTGAACGCGATCTAAAAGCAAGTGCTGCGCTTCGTTTGACTTTGCCGTACTTGGCACGCTGTGAAAAACTTACGATGAATTCGAGTTCACACAACCATCAATAAATTACCAAGTAAGCTTACGGGAAATACCCATATCCAGTTGCTGATAAAGCGAGCTGCATGCAAAACTGCAGGAAGTTCGTGCCGCAGTATTCTTGCCGCCAGTTTTATTGAGTATTAACACTGGAATAGTTACCTTCTAGGCTCTCGCGTCCAAAATCACGATATGATTATCACAGGCGCAGCCGAGGAGGGCTCCGGAAATTTTAACCACCTTGGTCTCTTTAACCTGCTCGGAGGCCCCGAAGTATACGGACCTCAACATAGCGCCTCCGCCGCAGCCGGGATTCGATCCTGCGACCTTGGGATCAGTAACACCGAATTAAGCTGCAGTTTTGTGAGTGCGTATATTTGCGGGGTCGATAAAAAGATGATCATCCAACATACTTGGAATTATTCACTTCACAGCTGTGAGCTACGTGCTGCCTTGTTTGTTAAGCTTTTTTACTGTGTGACGGCGTGGTTCAAAAGAGAGAGAGAGCGGGAGAGAGAAACCTGCATCTATAAAATGAAGATCTCTCGAAGAAGGTAACATACAGCTGACAGTGAGAACCATCTTGAAATATGGTGATGACCCTGAGATGTCTTTCAGGTGTCTTCGCGGCCTCTATATGTATGACTTTACTCCAGACCCTCGAACATTTTTTTCTCGGTCCAAGAAGGGAATCGAATTCCAATGAAACCCCTACGCGGCCGATTGATCAAGCGAACGGCCACCGCTAGCCGCACAGTCGTTCTCGCCTGAAGCAGGCAAAGCATTTTTCTTTCTGCTCACGTGCCAGAGAGTCAGAGACGTGTTTATCAAAGTCGATTGCTTGAACGAAGACATCACGTGACCACCGGCTCGCGGAAAACATTCGGAATAAAGCCGCTTTCCTGCTGGGACCAGTGGAATGAATGCGTGGTACAGACTAGTAAGAATAAAAATACTTAGCAAAAAAAAAAAAAGTATCGATAAGGTCGCGAAATGCAAGTTGAATGCAAATGCACCACGTGCGTGTTGGATTCTCGGAAACCATTCTCGAGATCCTAATTTGACCGAAAGCGAATTGCACGTTATTCGCGTATTGCAACACGTTTTGTACCGCAGGATGGCTTAATACGGCGCTTTTAATGTCGGCTTGTTCGAAGCAATAACGGATGCTTGCCTGAAGCGAACCGTGGGTAAGGCTGGGACGGATTCGTTGCTCTCAGCCGATGAGGTAACACATCGTTTAATTGCCTCATCTATCTTATTCTTCTTTGTTGCTTTTTTTTACGCCATCTTGCATAGCAGTATGAAGCTACGCACTTGATGGTGCATGCATACGTTTCTCTAGGAATTTCTCGTGTCTATTTGAGAATGGCCGAGGTAGCTCATCTTCGACAGAGACAGCGGGAAACTACCATTATTTGTTGAACATTACAAGCATCAGATGATTGATTGATTTGTGGGGTTTAACGTCCGAAAACCAGCTCTGGTTATGAGAAGCGCCGTAGTGGAGGTATCCGGAAATTTCGACCACCTGGGGTTCTTTAACGTGCACTGACATCGCACAGCACACGGGCCTCAACATTTCGCCTCCATGGGAATGCAGCCGCCGCGGCCGGGATTCGACCCCGCGACCTTCGGATCAGCAGCCGAGTGCCATAACCACTAGACGACCTTGGCGGCGCTGCAAGTACCAGTGGGAACGTTTCATAACGACAGAATCTTATAACTCTTCAATTATAACAGTGAGTTTGCCAGCGCAACGTAGAACACGGTGATAAAAACGTTGGATCGACGTTCACAGCGTGGTTTGCTTGGTCGCGCTCCATATGTGCAGTACTAAGGAGCCCTCCAGTCCCATTCTATCGGAAGATATAGCAAATCGGAGTCAAAATAAAGATAGCCCTCTGTATGCTTTCATGCAACTGGAGATGACCTCTCACGAAACAGATTACGTTCCGTTAGAACTTCGTTTTATTCTACAGTACGTTTATGTCCTAAAAGGAACGGTACAATGCAAAGCACCAAAAAATATTTAGACTCATAACACTACCGTGATTTCCTAGTCATAGCTTCCTTACCAGAAGAGAAAATGACAACCAAGGTTTTGTTCTTCAACTTCACAGCAAAAGCTGGACAACTTAAGCTTAAGGTGAAGTTATGGATTTTTCAGTTCTTTATTTTGTATTTTTTGGGACAGTGGGCCAATAAAAAATGCACTAAATGACTACCACGTTAAGTATTTGGCTGTATTACAACACTGCCCCAATGGAACATTAAAGACGGATCCATCCGATCATTGTTCGATCTGCTCTCTGTGTAATTCCATCCCGAAATTTAACTTCCCTATGAAATAACCGCACATGAAAACTACGGTGCCGAAGTTTTGACGTTGCTTGAAGTTCAATTACGCACCTTGAGCCCCTTATACCATGCGTTGTTTAAGACTCCGAGCTATTGCATTTCTTGGGGTCAGATATACCACTACCATCATTGTTCCCTAAAACATGAATAAGTCGTATTCATAATCAATGCTCTCATGTTCGTTGCCTACATCCGTGGTTGACATACGTTGCAAAGGTTAAAATTCAATGAGGCGTGACTCATACTCTCATATCCCTGGCCTGGGAGTGTGGATATCAGCCACAATTTTTTGTTGTCATTAATCGTGATATATACGGCGAAGATATGAAGTTATAGACGTCATTATCGGTCGGTCCTGTTATCATTACATCATGCCCTTCAATGTATGGATGAAAAAACTTTATCGAAGCCCTGCAAGGCGCGCTTCGGCGCGCAGTCGGCGCCTTCCACGTTTGGGCCATCAGGCCGTATACCTATCAGCCGCTCAACGGGCCTGCTGGACGGCCCATAGTTGGTCGGCCAGGAGTGGGCTGCGGAGGGTCGCCTACCACATGGCCAAGGTGATGCCGGAGTTAATGTTTAAGTTGCCTTGCACTACAAGAGCATGTTCGCTAGCGTGGCTGCGTCCACTATTGTGGGGCAAGCGTCGTGATGGCCAAGTCTTGACGGTCGCAGATGGATGACCAGATTTCGTGTCTAATGAGCCAGTTATGGCTTTCGCCTCAATTACATTGAAGTTTAAGTCTGGAACAAACGTCTTTTTCTTTTTGATGTCTTGTCTGACTATTACATGGACTTTCGACGTGATTCGGTCATTCGCACGCAACATGCTTGTAGCAACAGCGCCACATGGACCTTGTTTCTCTGCGCAGGTATATGGGCCACTCCGCAGCTGCGCCTGTATTACGTGGAAGAAATAGGAACACTCACTTGTGCTTGCTTTTGGGAAAGTTTATTCATACTGTCTTAAGGGAACTATGTACACTTCGCTCAAAACAACAAAGCAAAGTAAATAACGAGCTGGTGTTTTATAGCTCATTGTGGCCTTTTAAGAGAAAAAAAAAATGGAAGACCTTCAACGCAAGTCGGCCGTCAAGGGCTACTATTGTTCTTAATAAGTGTGGGTGCGGTTTTATGTTACGCATGCCAATTGTCGAGAGCGTTTCTCGGCCTTGGACGTGTACTACGCGCTTTTCGTGCACGGATTATGGGATTAGGTGTCACGTACCCTAGGTAGAGGTGAAAGCAGCTCACGGACTTTTGTTTGTTCAAAGTGCCTCCCCAATGAGACGTAAGCAAGAACGGCTTACAAATTTCCGAAACGAATGCGGAAAATACAATAAAGTCAGTGCCGCGCAAGTGGCACGCGTACTTGGTTTAGTTTTAGTAGCTGTCACCGCTTTTGTTTTTTTCTTTCATTTTTCGAAAGACGTGCATTAACGCTCGGCGCAGTCCGCGATTATCTTGCATGAAGATTCTATAAAGGTTTCGGCTTTTCCATAAACTTTGCATGCCAGACACATATGTTTGAGCCTCTTCTAAGATTATACGCTATAGCACCAGCGGTTGCTCTTGAATGGACTATGACGCAGCTATAAAAGTCGACGCATTTAATTTTTTTTTCCCGTGATGTGAAGATGTGTGGGTAGGAGTAAGAAAAAATATGTACGTGAGATCTTGGAAGCAGTATATATTGAAGAGAAGGGGAATGACAGCGTAAGTCAAACGGCGGTGGTTTTATTCACTAATGAACAAAGTTTTTTTGCGGTGTTTCGTGTGATGATGTTTGCTTTGGTTAAGCGCCGCTAGTGGTGCCTCATGCACCTGCGTGTGGGAATGAGTATGTATTGCGTTTTCCTTCGAGTTCCACTAAAGTTTCTAGTAGCAACCGTGTTGTGTGCCTCCTGTCTCTGTGTTTGGTGTCTATAGTCGGGCTACGCCATGACCTTCAGCAAACACCAACTAGCCCAAGAACAAGTCCTTCTGACGCATTTCATCTCTGATGTGCTCTTCTATCGACAATAGACGAGTGTGCTGTCCTCTATCGTCGTACATTGCGATTTGCTCGGCACAGGATCGTCCGATCAACAGTTTGACCGTTACTACATTACCGCCTCCTTCATCGTCACGACCACGTGACACTGCTCTGCGAAGGATTGCCCAGCGAAGCTATGTTCGCGACACTGGCCCAGCGTTGTAAACTTCTCCGTCGACACGACTCGACAGACGGAAGCAGTTCTGGACAGAACGTATAGCAATATAGTCACCTTAAATAAACGTAATACACCATTGGTTAACCTTCGGCACCTCTGAATCATTTTAACATTTTCTCCCCTTACCGTATTAAAACAGCGCCTAAGCAAACAAGAACGGGAAGCAGAGTCAACGAGACCACCGGGCGCACTGACTGAACGGTAATTATTGGAATGCATTGAATAAATACAAGAATAAACACAACATACGAATGAACAACATCACGAGGTCACGCCTACTGCTATGTGGACAAAACGGTTCCTGATAGGAAGTCGATATCTTTGAAAGCACAACTGATGGCATGCTTACACATGTGCCTCTCAGCTTCCTTATCATGAGAGCTTCTACGACCTCTCTTGCCAATCTGTCAGATGATTTGAAGACTATGCTAGTTTTATCTAATAAAGGCGGTGCAGCCACCGTTTCTACAATGAATACCCAAACGCCCCCATATCACTTTTGTATTGTACTTGTTCTCTTTCAATCCCTCATTTAGGCATCTTCCAGTGCGGCCTATGTATTTCAGGCCGCATGACAATGGAATAGAATGAAAATGTCTCGTTGTCTGTGACTCACGTCCTTGTTTTCCTAGGCGCTGTTTTAATATGGCTATGAACCAACTAGCCCAACAATAGGTCTTCACTTAATTCACGTACACTTATAGAGCAAGCCTTCATTCCACTTAATGCGCATTTTATCACTTTCCTACTCGCTTGATCTCTTTGATTTATTTAATCCACACTTATACATTAACAGCGTAACTGCTCAGAGGCCCACTATGTCCGCTCTCAGGCAGAAGGGAAAAGCGGACACGCTATTTAGCCTCAACGCACGGTCCACAGCCTTGCTCTCAGCTTGAACCCACTTCCCAAACTCTTGGCTTCAGCCCCCTGCTAAATGACAGTGACTATGCGACGGGCAAAGAGAAAGAAAGAAAGGAAGTCTTGGCTCACGAAGAAGGGAGAAGCGCACCCACGTTTCAACCCGCTACGCACACCCTTGCCCTTCGGCAAGGTTCGCTCTTCCTGCGGTTTTCACAGCGTCAAACTGCAGACTTGAGTATTGCGCGTCAGGCACCTCTCCGCGTGCTGCGCTATACAGCCGGGATCGGCCACCAGCGTAAAAATTATTCTACGCGTCGTTTTGTCTGCGGACGCCATCCGCCAGAACTTATAGCCGTCCACATATTCGCTATGAAAGGATTTTTCGAAGACGGAGCAATGGAGAAAACACGTTTCTCTTTCGAATTGCGACGAATCATTGTTTCGGCGTGCGACGAGTGTAGATTAATAATTTCTTTTCTCCTCCTTGACCTCGCAAAATGCGCTAACATTCATCTCGGCACCAACAATCCCACGGCGTCGATGGGTATAAGCGCCTTTCACAGCTTCTTCCTGTGGATTACGCGATTGGGACGAAATCGTTTGTCGTGCGTGCTGTCGCAGCAACTTTCGAGTGCTCCATGCGTTGGAAGCCGCAGTGCATACGTGACTGGCGCGCCTTTCGACCAATTATTTTTTTTCCACATTCGGACGTTTTCTTGTTTTTGCGTAGGCCATGTTCAGCGGCTGGCCGCGCATACAATTGTAATGCAAGAGAGAAATACTTTTGCACTCGAGCCACAACCATCACTTTTGGCCTTAGCCCACTGCTGCTTTATAATGATTACGCAAAGTACAATGAAGAAAGAAAGAAGCATTAATTTTTAATCATCTAAAGCCAGAATGAAATTATTTAGGACGTCAGCTGTATTTCGTTCTGCCTTTAGACTACTGTACGCTTTCACAACCTGCTTTCTTTCAATAAGTATGACGTTATAATTCCGGAATTTCTCAATTTCAAGCCTGGAGGCGGATATATATATATATATATATATATATATTGTAAAGGGCGTTTACTGAAGGCTGGCGTAAGGCCCGACCGATAGCTTGGTCAACGGCTGAAGGCACGAGCCCCGAGAGCGAGCGGCGAGCACGAGCAATGCGCGTTAGGGCCAGACCCACTAGATCATGGAGAGCGTGCCCCACTATATGGTTCGTTAGTTTTCGCTACATTATATATATATATATATATATATATATATATATATATATATAATGTTTCATATAGACCCACCGTACTAGCTTAGGAGCTAAGCATTTTCGATGAGGACGCCCCGGATCTGATCCCGGCCACGGCGGCGTACCGGATGACGAATCCAGTCTGCCACCTTAATGGTACTAACGCGTGGCCGATTCAAGGATGTCTGGTGGAAGCTATGTACTCCATCATAGCACGAAGCGCACAACTGAGGCCGTTGGAAGGGATGTCGCTGGCTCCTCAGCTCGCAGATTAGGAAAGACACACGGCCCGTATATGTACGCAGAGCGAGGGCGGGGGTAGGGCTCATGACGATTAAGGGTGTTGAATCTTTTGTCATAATTATCCAGTCGAATGCGCCATATTGTGGTTATTTGACGTCACATTTCTTCTGGTGCTACATTACTAGCACCAATGGCGTGCGTTTTTCACCTCTCTGTATCTTTCAGGAGTTTTAGATCCCAGAAACACGATTACGAGACACGCCGTAGCGGAGAGCTAAAGGACACTAAAGTGAATTACGATCTCACTCCAGTAAGTAAATTACCTTTTTACGTTACCAAAAGCACCAGTCTCGCGAGGAGACGATGCTTGGTATTAAAGAAAATTCACAGAAAATTAACACCATCTTCCCAAAGGGAACCCTGATGGGATGCGAAGCAGCAGCGTTGCGCACGGGTGGCGTCACGGGTTGAACGGCGCTAACGCGGGTGCTTCGCATCCCATCAGGGTTCCCTTTGGGAAGATGGTGTTAATTTTTTGCGCGTGAACCGACGAGTCGGCGGTGTAGCGAGCGGCGGTCGCGGAAGCGGAGCGAGCGGCGGTAGCGGCATGGTGTTGCGGGCGAACGGACGAGGCGGCAGCTGCGGGCGCTGCGGCGAGCGCGCGGCAGGCGAGGGAGAGAGTGACGTCAGCGCGCACTGCGAGGGGAGCGTGACGTCAACGCGCAGCTGCGGCGTGACCTACTTGGCACCGCTCCAACACCTGCGGCGAGGGGAGCGCGTTGCGGCGCGCTCGTCTTGGCATCTAAAAAGAAAATGTAAGAGCCGACGCCTGCTTCGAGGTCCCGCATTAATGTGTGTGACGCCATACATTTTCGACGGCGTCTGCTAAGTCCTACATAACTATTTCTCGGTAAAAGAGATGTACATATTGCTTTGTGAGGAAGCCGGAGACTTAAATGGCGTGTTTCAGACAATTCGACTGCACTAGTGGGACTGAAACACTATATAAAAAAAGGAAATGGAGTTCGTGACGTCATCTCCTCATAGTGTTGGCGCGGGGTTCGAATACGGAACTAATATTGAAATTTGATCTTGATGTTCTTTTTCAATAGTAGACGTAAGATGGCGAACTTAACGACAGTGGATTGCCCCAATACTACTTTACCAGTGTAAACTGCTTTTGTGTTTCACATGAGGGTCCCTTTAATGTGCGCTGACATCGCGCAGCATACGCGGGGCTGCAGAGTTTCGCCACCATCAAAATGTGGCCGCCGCGGTCGGGATTCGATCCCGCGACTTTTGGGGTCAGCGTTGAAGCGGCATAGCCACTAGACCACCACGGCGCGGTCTATGACGTGCACTCCTCGCTTGTAACCATCGTCTGCGAAGAGAGATTCGCACACGGAAAACCGCAGCAATGGCGCTTGTGTTCGAGCGGTAGCACTCGAGTTGGCCATCTTTGATTAGGTCGCCTTGTCTTGGTCCTGTGGCGTTGTGCGCGCACAGTTACCACTCTTAGCTACCCAGATGCGCTATTTCAATTCCATCAGTGGGAGCGGTGGGCGACCAGAGGGGTGGGCGGCATTTCCACCACCGCCCACCGTATAGGGAGAACACCACACACGGCGTAACATGGTGCGTTTATTGTGGCACAAAACAGATGCGAGGACTGTGCGTCTTTCCAGCCCTATACAAAACACAACGAAACTTGCTTTGCTCATATGAAAACATCAAAATAAATCGGCGTATATCTTTTGCGCAAGACACAAAAAGTAAATCTGTGGGTTTGTGCCGCAAACCAGGCATCTCAAAACAAAATGCACCTAACTCGGGTGCGCGAAAAACAAAAGCAGTATCCAGGTGCGCTGCAGTAATTGTAGTTTGTCACGAAATGACACAACTTATGTACGGCAGCATGAAACACTCGCAACAAACTTGAGAAAACGACCAGCACGCATTATTTGGTCACATATCCGCTAGCAGTGTGGGTCAACGTCTTCACAAGCTCCCTTGTTCCTTTCTAAGAAAGAAAAAAAAGGGGGGCGGGGGGGAGGCATGATCGGCTGCACGATGCTTCTAACTGTGCCGCCGACATTCACATGAGCAGACAATATGAGCTCCGATCACTCGAAAGAAAGAAAATAAATGCCTTGAATGCGACTACCCTCATGGGAACGTGTAATGTTTATGTGCGAGGTCACAAATCGCGCACACTGACTGAATGTAAATGCGAATGATCGTATAGCTTATACATTGCAAAAAGCACTTCTAACAATGTTCAAATAAATGTACAGAGAACCCGACAAAATAAGTAAATAAATAAATAATAAATAAATAAATAAATAAATAAATAAACTCTCTTCCTTAATAGCGTAAACAAGGGTTCCGGTTTCTGAAACGATATCAGCGACCTTTCGACTACTGCATGACTAGCTTCAAGTTAAATAAAACACGTTTCGATACGTACAACAGCTGCACATAAACTATCACTTGGAAAGAGCATTAATGTGACATAACACGCAGTGACGTATTCTTTCACGACTGAATAGTTATTCAGTCATTAACGTTCTAGGTCAACAGATACCTTGCGGCACAACCCGGTGATTATATAGCTGAGGACAACTTACAGAAATAACACTTGGGGGTGTGGCATGCTGTGCTCTTTGAACAGCAGCAGAAATTGTGCCGCCGCGGTGGTGCCGTTAAACTAAGGCTCCTGTTTCAGATCTTGAACTCAGCCCTGGGGAGCACGGTGAATAGAGCGCGTTCAAATTCTCCCGGATCTGTCATCCTGTGTTCCGCCGCTTATAGAGAATACCAGAGCCGAAATTTGTACACTGCATGAAAATGCCGGACAAGAGAGTCGGTTTAACACGTTGTTGGGTGGTTACAAAAAAAGTGACTTGTTGCTTTTGTGTTCACGTTTGGAAGGAACAGTGAAAAAGAGCGATATTGTCTTATCGCGACAAACAAACATACATTGATAGACAATGTGCGAGGATGCCTTAGTGAATGAAAAAGGAAAAAGGCCATTAAGTGGATCACGAAAAGATGTGCGTTTACGAAAACTCCGTCGCACAGGGTGCTCATAGCACTGTATCTGAGCTCCGCAGCAATAAACTGAACAAAATAGCCTCATTTTAGCAGGCACCAACTAAAGGAGGACCTTTAATTAAATTACCCTTTAGTGAACTGTGTTAACCAGAATGGCTCACGGAACAACACAATATGTGGTATGCAACGCACACACTCGACGTACAAACGAAAGAATACCAACTACAAAGCGACTATTTCAGGAACAAAAGCGGTGTTCGCACTAAGCCGGTATGGTTTTTCGGCATCGTCCGCAGCGGCTGTAAAAGCGAAAGACTATTAGGAACCAAGACATCGACAACGTACTCACAGGTGAAGTTATGGGTTCTAATCACAGACATACAACGTACATTCCTTGTATACGAGATTTAAAGTGTGATTGTCAAGCCAGGGCTCCCTAATTTTAAACACACTTCGTTAAAGGTTTGTTTCATGGCTACGCCAAAGCTTCCGCATCCCATGTGTGTACAAACACGCACACCCGATGCATCACCTATACTGCAGGCCTTTGACGTACGACGCATTTTCGTTGGTGTGGTAAGCATTCCAATGAACTATGGGGTAAGCAATGAACGAGGGTGAGCTTGGACGTCACACGTCCCAGCTCACCCTCGTTTACGTGGTCCTATACACACGACCACTGCACCATTATCAGAGCAACATACTCGCATTACCATTGAGTTTAGTCGAGTACTCCATGGATCTGGCCATGTGCGCCTTATCTCTACCGGAATCTTGTCAAACCACAGAATTACAGGTAAAAATCGTCCCGAAGGTCACCTGCGCGTCAGTGGCCAGCCAACGTTACATGGGACCTCACGGCAGAAATCACGCCTATGCGCCATTTACAGGCACGAACCGAACGGCGGTCTACAATAAATCCTGTACTAAATCCATTCCACGGTACACACCCCAAGCGCCTACATCATTAGATTAAATATCGACAATCAACGCGGGAACGTTGTCCGCGTCGCCGGGTAGGCTGTTGTCGCAAACGACTTCCGCCTTGCGCTCCACTTGGACTACCTCAGTCGCGACGGGCGCGTCGGTGCCGCCATTGCCGCCAGGGACTGCCTGGCACGACGTCCTGGACCTCGAGTCCTGGACCGGTGTTGGAATCTCGCGGCTCGTCCGTGCCCTGGGTCGTACTCTGGGGGGCCTGCGCAGCGTCCAAGACGGGCGTCGGTGGAGGTGCGTCGGTCACCTGCAACGCGGCTGGGACAACCGACCGCTGCACCTGCATCTGCTGCTCTTCGGGAAACGTCTGGATGGTGAGCACCTGCACAGTGCTCGCCGCCGCCGCTGATGCCTGCCTCTGCACGATCCGCATTCCCTGGGCGCGACGGCATCGGGGACAGTTCTTGTCGTTGCCGCTGTAGTAGTAGCAGGAGTTGCATACCTGCGCGTTGCAGCAGCAGGAGTTGCAGGTAGCGCAAATTTGCACACTGACGTAGAAGGACACACACACAGCGCAATGCCGATTTGCGCTACATTTTTCCGAATACTATGCACCAACAAGCCCACATTTCCACCCTGAGGAAAAATAAGTTTAGATTAGAACAAAAGTACGTGCGGACACTGAAACACTTCCAGTCGACTGCGTTTTAGAAAATTTTGTAACCCTTCAATTACTACCTTTAAGGAGCAACCAGTTTTGTGACGTAACAACTTTTTACTACTGATTATCCGAAGTGGCCCGCACGTACCTACCTCAAGGTTCTCGTACCGGGAGCCGTTAAAATAAACTTTGATGAAAATTCGGGGCACGTACGCGCTGTCATCCATTTTTCCGGCTCGACTTATAGGTCACCATGCTACTTATGCCACGCTATATGCGTTATATGCATGTCATAATAAAAAGTAGCCCTGGAAGTAATCGGTTATTACTTTTACGATGCTGTAATATAGAGTGAAGCGAGCGGAATAGCAATCGATTGGGCTTTCTTTCCTCTCTCTCTGTCTCTCTCTTTGCAGCGTGTGCAAGCCTGAAAATAGCCCACTCACTATGTACCGCTAAATAAATGGAGAAGATGCAGTAGAAGAAGGTGCAATGATGCGTGGCCTCGCAAACAGCAGAAAAAAAAAGGGGGGGGGGGGGGGGGGGAAGAGTTCGGTGCCACCACTTCGCAGTTGTCTTGACTGTTCATGAAGGTTCGTTTCCTTTAATCCTTCTCTTGCAATGACCTCATTGAGGCTGCAGTATGTAAATAAGACTTTAGTAAAAATAGATAAACGTAGCTTTACGAAAGTGTATTTCACACTGGTGATCTTTTTACTGTAGAATTCTAATGTGGCCTGTCGACCGTTCGAACTCGAATGGCAGTGATCTGTCGCTGTCACAATGCCACGTCGCCTGAAGTAAATACCTCGCAGTGCTGGCCGGCGAACAGGTTGCACCGCACGCACAGCGAGCAGTGGTTGGTGGAGCCGTGGAAGAGGGTGTTGGCGCACCACGAGTACTGGGCGGGGTGTCCGCACCGCGGACACGGCATCGGGCCCGGGATGCACTCGCGCACCATCACGGAGTCCGGGCAGCAGTTGAGGCGCACCTGCTGGCACAGGTACCACGGTAGGTCCGACACCTGCGCAGGGTATTTATGCGGTACATTTACTGGCTGATACTCTCTCTGCTGGCCGGCTTGTTTACTGGCTGCAGTTCTGGCGCTGTAGGAGGGTGCTCATTTAGGAGTGCCCCTTCCCCTTTTGTTCCAGCGCCCCAGCAATCAAGTAAATCCATGTAAATCCACGTATTCTCAAAAATATTGTGCTGTAAATTGAAAAGCTCATGGATTTTGTGCGAAGAAATATTTGCTGATGTAAGCGATTCAATAAAGCATCGGCTGGGTCTTGCTAGTACACGCTTCCGCACGTACGACGAAATTCGGCTCGAACATTCAGGACAGCCACGGAAAAGAGGCACGACACACTGACGCGCTGTGCTAATAAGTGTTTTTTTTTATTCTTACTTTGTTTCGCTGTTCACGTACAGTCAGCAGCAAAATTTTGCGGGACGCGTGGCAGGGGCAGCATAAAGTGGGCAGATGAAACCAAGAAGTTTGCGTGCATCAAGTGGTCGCGGTTAGCACAAAACTGGGTTGATTGTAGGTCTACGGGAGAGGCATTTGCCCTGCAGTGGGTCTAGACATGATGATGATGATGATGATATGCACATAGAGGTTCTCGCATTTTGCATCCTTCAAAATGCGGCCACCGCGTCCGCGGATCGAACCGGTGGCATATGGAGATCAGCAGCGCCCGCGGAGCTTACCTGGAAGACGGCCTGCATGAGGCACGGGTCCGCCTGGGCGTCGCGTAGCTGGATGCCCACGGCCTCGAGCAGGTTCAGAGGGTTGTCGCAGGCCAGGCAGACGCAGCGGGCAGGGTCGCAGCGAGTACGGGCCTTGGCGCACGAGCAGCGGGCCACGCGGCAGCTGACGCGGCATGCACACGTCGGGGGAGACGACGTGCCCGACTCTGTGACCGCCGTTGATGTCGATGACACCGAGAAAGGCACGATGGACGACGCCCCCGCAGGACCGCCGGCCGTGGTGGCACCGCTCGGATGTGCCGCTGCGGCGGCCGCGGCCCTGGTGCGGGCTACCATGCCACGGCGTCTACCCACGGGGGTCTTCTTGGCGACTGCGTTTAGGCGTGAGAATTAAAATGAACAAAGAAAATATGCATAGAAAATATTCAGTGAAGCAGAGTGACAATGATTAAACATCTCTTTGTTAGTGACAATTACTGGTGTACATTTTCTTTCTTTTATTAGTTGCACGAGTAAACAAGTTGCGTGAATAAACAAGCGGATTGTAGCAAGACTGGTAACTGGGCGAGTTGGTGTGTTTCCATATTTACACTTTTTAACGCGCACAAACGACAAGGACAAGAATAGCGCTCGTGTATCTTTCTTGTCCTTGTCCTTTTGTGCGCGCTAAAAAGTTTAAATATGGAAACAAGCGGATGTCACCAAGGGGTGGTACCGCTAGATCCATCCCGAATTTAAAACTGCGGAAATGCTTCAGAGGTCGAAATGCGCGGTGAAATGAGCACGTAACACCCTGACCGCCCTAGCGGTACGCGCATGCGCAGTCGCGTCTCCGCTTGTCTGCTGACCCGTAAACCCGCCCATATATTACTCTCCAATGACAAAAGGCAATATCTATACTCAAGTCAAGTGCCTTCGTTTTAACCGAGAGACGCCGAATGTCTCTATTGATTCGTTCAAACACACACACACACACTCACACTTTTTTAAGCAACGTGGGAATACCCATTTGAATGTTATCCGATATGCGGGACACATGATCCCTGCACTATTGCATTCGAATAGAGATGAGCGAGCTTCGCGACAGCTTTCGATTACGCGGTGAAAACGGTAACGCGTGCACCTGCTCTCTCTTTCCCTTTTCTACACTTTGCCACTTCCGCGCTGTAGGGCAGCAAACCAGGTGCAGCTTGGTTACCCTCCCCGCGTTTTCTTTTCCATGAAGCTCGGCGGTAGAGTTGACACCACTTTAAGGCAATGTATATGCTTTGAGACATGCATTGATTGAGAACAATGAGAAGGTCCGCCTTACTACATACCAGGTCCGCCTTACTACATACGTAAACCTCGGCTCTTTAGGCAATATTATGGTTCAGGGACCTTTCGAATATTCCACAGGAGAAGTTTACTAGCTGGTCGAGACACCGAGAGATTAATTGGGGACTCACTGACCCAGAGATTTCCCTACACAGGTAAGGTTCAAATACATTCCTTTGTTTTTGTAAATGCACCCCGTGAGTGTTCACAGATCTGTGACAACTTCTGAATACCTGCCGTGTCACCTCAATCTCAGTACAGTTCCCGCAAACCCGTTTATATTTAGACACATCCCTCGTTTCAATACCCGGAAAAATATCCCTGCATCGATCAGCCGGTTGCTACTGCATCATTGTGGTATACCTTTGTTGGCCTTAGCCACCTCGTGCCGCCAGGCGGCTCTCCCTGGCGCACCGTACGGGGGAAGGGGTTCCTCGAGCCTGGTGTCCACGTCGCTCATCCGTCGCAGCATGAGCTCGTGAAAGCGCGGGTTGAACTCCCACAGCAGGTGGCGGATTCGGATCACGTCGGTAGTGTTCAGCTGAACCTGTAACAAGTTAGGGGGGGGGGGAATCACCGCCATATCCACGAAGTGAATGATGTTAGAGGAGCTTGCTCCCAGATGATCGGGTAACTCGCAAATCCTCCGTATACATTCCTGTACCATCATATATAGACGTGACAGCGTTGTTATATATATACATTACATACACGATGTGTATTACTTTGGATGCACTATATACATTTTGATGAACATTATACATCCACAACAGATGTTCTTTTACAAAGTACAGGAAGGGCGTCCCTCGATGAGCTCGGGGACTCGTTGCCCTTTAAAGATTATTGCTTTATGATGGGTGAACCCCCGCCGCGCTGCTGCCTTGGCTGGGGTATTCATGCTGCGGAGCGGTAACGAACAGTGTTCACTGAGTGATCTCCCGGCGAAGAGAAAGGAAGCGCGCGAAACGCGCGCCAAACGAGAGGTGTGGCCCTCTGGCGGTCACCTGTCTAACTAGCGCACGCGCCGAGAGTGGTGTGCGCAGCCTTGAGCGACGTCGCGCCATCTAGCGAGCATTCTTGAAATCACCGGAGAGAGCGCGGCTGCGCCTATGGCAGGACCAATGAGAAGTAGTGTACACGCCGCCGACAACGGGCAAGGCGCGAGCATAAGAAGCTTGGCGAGCAAGCTCCTAAAAGGAGATAGAGGTTTAGAGGAAAAACAGACTTTCATGGGGCGATAAGTCGTTGGAAAAGGGACGTCAGGGGAGCAAACGTTTGACACGTTCGCTCCAGCGGCATTCGAACATTACTCAACTACTCTTCTGCGGAAGTAGTCATCTGCAATTGGAGAGTACAACGGGCGATTCTAAAGATCAATTTTACTTGCACATGCTGTGCTCGTTCATCAAAAGGCGTGAAAGATGCTTGCCTTGTGCACGGGATAGCGTTCCAGGTTATCAGAGAGGGAGGACGTGCAGGCGGCGCTGCCGCCGATTTTCTTGTTCGCATAGGAACTGCGTCGGCCCAGAAACATGACGGGTCTCGCGTGGACCTGAAAGCACAATACAAAAAGAAAGAAAAAATGTGGAGGCGACGCTAATTCCTGACTTAGCTGTCTGCTAGCGGCGCTCACTCCTACACCGGTGTTGGTTTGCCTTGATGTGTTCGTGTCGTTGTCGTAAAGCACGACCGAGGCATATCCCTAGCATATCCCGCGTACCTCTGCCCGCATATCCCTAGCTCATACCCCGTTAGATATGCTGTTCATTCTTCAATTTTGGATCATTGTTATCTTTATGGTTAAGTGCTCCGATATCGTATTATCACAAAGATGATATCCGATATCGTATTATCACAAAGAGGTCCAACGAGAATGGCAAAAACCTTCTTTGCAGGCGACGAACCTTTCCCAAAACCCACGCGTGCCAGAGCGTTCTTCGTCGCCATCTCCCTGGTAATGGGTGCCCATAGTGGGCAGGCAGCTCACTTCGCGTCAGTGTGTATCATATACAATTCCTATAACATGTCCCGTTTCGTAAAGTTTAAATTTGTTATGCTCTTTAAAAGAAGTGACGTTTTTCTGAGTTTTCATCAATAAATTGCATTACTTATTCCGTTCAGAGCCTTTTCAGCGTAAAAAAATCGATGCTGTAATAAGATACACGTATAATATACAACTCAACATATTCTCCTTCATAGAGTTTACATATTTCATTATGTTTCAATTTCGCAACACGTTTTTAAGTCGCTCGGCAGTCGTGCCACTGATCCCCATGCACCCGTGAAATCACTGCCGCAGCTAAACGCAAAACATTCTGTTGAAACACTGTATGCTGCTGTACAAACACTTCATGCCTCAAGAAATCTGGCCGTTAGAGGCAAGGTCCTGGTAAGGCCATGCTTACAGGAATAAATACCTTCAGTCATATTTGTGCGAATGTTCGCGCCTTGTCTTCAAGAATGCTAGACACACCTTGGGCAACCTATAAGAGTGTTCCATCCGAGTTAAGCAACATCTACTATACCACACAATATCACAACCAAGTACTTGCCTCAGCATTTCTACAACCTTGTGACCACTCTGCCTGGAGGTTTAGAGTTGTGTACACGTGAACGACAACGCACGAATCTTAGCAGAGTACAATTAAGGAAACGCTACAAATGCAACGTGTATTGCGCCTGCTAAGGGTGGGACTTGTTTAAGCAGTGAAAGAGTGCATGTGATCACGCAAGTTGCTCAGCTGATCACGCACTAGTTGCGCACTAGAGTGCCTGCTATCTTACGCTAAAACACCACACGCAATTCTACGGGATTTCCAGATATTCACTTTCAGCCTTTACTGTGGTTCTTGTTGCAGCCTTCCTACAAAGGGCGCCAGTTGACAAGTTAAGACAATTTCCGATCGTCGACGCTGGAGACTGTTAGACAAAGAAGGTGCAAGAGATCTCGCCTGTAAGAGAGAGTATTTTGTTCAAGGGACGCTTCAGTGTCAATGTAGTCCCACGTGCGACATGCTTAAAAATACCGACGATTGTTGTACAAGCTGCAGAGATGAATTCTTGCTTTCGGAAGTGTTCCAACGAACCCGCAAAAAGAGACAAATCCCAATTCTGTTCTCTTTGTTGCGCCGAGCAGTCATAAGGGCGTTCCTCTTGACATATTTGTACTCATTGTAATGCATGTCCTGCACATTTTGGCGCTGCACATTTCGACGACAATGCCAAAAAAAGAAATGGACCTTGTCACATCACGAGGCCGAAGTTCCGGCGCGAATTTCCAAAACTAGCACTTTTACGTTCATTTCCCCTTTTAATGTTGAACATATCAGATCGCGAAATTGACAACAACCGTGTTCTTAAAACATAAGTTAACATTCTAAAGCGCTTCATACTTTCACTTTAGAGTCCGTTTAAACGAACCATAATTATTAGCTTCAACTCTAAGCTGGACCTCCCATTCCGAAGAAAGCAAAGCGTTTCGCTCTGCCACTTATTCGTGCAGTACAAAGCAGTACGTTGACCTACGGGGAAGCTTCGCTCACCTGTACCAGGATGTAGTCTTCCTCGCAGCGCAGCGACTGCAAAGACTGGAAGGGCACGATGACACAGGACAGCCGCATCCCGTCGTCTTCAGTTGATGGCAGGCTCTCGAACTCGTACATAAAGCGCCTACAAGCAGTAATGTGTTCTTACCCTTTTTATTATCATCGCCATTGCCGTCACCTCAATAGCATTCTCAATAGCATAGCCCTTATGAGTGCCATTCGTATTATTCTGAGCAACATGAAATCTTCGTCTGCGCAAAGCGCGCTACAGGTACTGGACACACTGAGCCCAGTACTTGCAGCTCTTCGTTGAAATCATGGCTCGCCAGGCGTCGTCGTTCCGTGACGATGTCCGGAACGCGTCGATATTTCAGTGGAACGCCAGAGGTCTAAAGTCGCGTATGTCGGACTTTCGACAGTTTGTTTTTACGAATCACTTCCCCATTATCGTCATCTGCGAGCCCCTGACAACTCATATCAGGCTGTCAGGGTATGAGTGTTTCGTATCCGCCACGCATGGAGAATGCAGCAAGGTCACCGTTTTCATGCGTCGTGACCTTACGTATGTTCACCATCCGGTGCCACCCGACTATGGAAACGAATATGTGTGTGTAACAGTGAAGAGACGCAAGCTCACTTTCACAGTTGTCGGAGCCTACATATCGCCCTCCAGCCGACTAGACTGCGAGCGGTTACGACGAATCCTGACAGCGACTCCTCAGCCATGGGTGATGACCGGAGATTTTAATGCTCACCACCATCTCTGGGGAAGCTCTAACACAAATTTGCGGGGCCGAAGATTAGTGACATTTGCTTCCGAACAAGAATTATGTTTATTGAATGACGGCAGCCCCACCTTTCTGCGTGGAACTTCATATAGTAGCTGCTTGGATCTCACCTTTGTTTCACGCTCCTTCATGACAAAAGTTAGGTGGTTCTCAGACACTGAAACGCGGGGAAGTGACCATCTCCCCACTTATCTTAGGATTGAAGGGCTAATGGACTTCAAGTCTGCTAGCAGCTCTCACCATATGGACTGGCCGAACTTCAAATCAATTATGGAAGACAAGTGCCGTGACGGCTTGACCTCTAGTCTTGAGGACACTATAAAGGGAGCCTTGCAGGCTGCTACACACTCCCTTTCAAAAACACCTACACGCGCTCAATATGACATCGAGCTGGAAAAGCTCCGTGCAATTCGTCGCCGCGCAGAGCGTAGGTACAGGCGTACAAAGTCTGTACATGACTTGAGGTTGGCCAGAAGGACTCAAAAGAAAATTCATCGTCGTTTAGACAAACTCGCATCGCAAAGGTGGAGATCTTTTTGCGAATCTTTGGACCCAAGAAAACCTCTGTCTCTGATATGGAGAACTGTTCGCGGCCTCCGTGGGACCCCTCAGCAGCGTCACCCTTTCAGGTCTTTGTCCCTTCACCAACAGTGCAGCGAGATAGACATCGCCGACAGTTTCTGCAGGGGGATCGCTGGAACCTTTACAAGCTCCGCTGGGACTTTGATGCCCGACCACCTACCCACATCACGCGACCCCCGCATGGACTGCCCTTTTACTATGGGTGAACTCGAAGCTGCACTTGCTTTGTGCAAGCGTTCGTCATCGCCAGGACCAGACGATATAACCTACCGTGCCTTACGTAACCTAGGAGAAGAGGCTCGGAAGGTGCTGCTCCTCTTATACAACAGCTCTTGGGAGACGGGCATGGTTCCCAAGGAATGGAAGACGAGTCGCATAATTCCATTGCTTAAGCCTGGGAAGTCGCCTTTAGACATTGCATCATATCGACCAATTGCACTTGCAAGCTGCGTTGGAAAACTAATGGAGAGAATGATTCTAGCACGGCTGGAATGGTACCTTGAACACTACCAGATATACCCAGACGCGATGTCCGGGTTCAGGCGTGGTCGCTCCTCCATAGACAACGTGATTGACCTGGTGACATATGTCGAGCACGAGAAGTCCCGCAAACGATTATCTGCTGCCATGTTTCTAGATGTTAAAGGAGCATACGACAGCGTAACACACGAAGCAATTTTGAGCACGTTAGAAGCAGTCGGACTTGGTGGCAAGACCTATTTGTGGATCAGTAGCTACCTAGAGCAGCGATCATTTTACATACAGAGGATGGCCCAACCTCTCAACATTACAGTAGCCGTGGAGTTCCCCAGGGCGGAGTACTGAGCCCAACTCTCTTCAATCTAACGCTCATTGGACTCGCCGACATCCTTCCTGGCACCGTTCGGCTCTCCATCTATGCCGACGACATTTGCATATGGGCATCGGCTGTGACACGACTTCAGCTTCGTGCGCGGCTTCAGAAGGCAGGTTCCTTGACATCATCCTACCTCCGTGAGCAAGGTCTGCAGCTAGCCTGTGAAAAGTGTGCTGTGGTGGCATTTACCAGGAAACTAATGTCGCCATACGTCATAACCCTCGACGGGCAGGTGATCCCCTATAGCAAAAGTCACCGATTTTTGGGAGTGATTGTTGACAGAAATCTGTCCTGGACACCCCATGTAAACTATGTGAGGAAACGGTTGACAGGAATCTGTCACATGTTTAGATTCCTAGCAGGAAAGACCTGGGGAGTGTCAATTACATCTATGCTACAGCTGTACCGAGTCCTTTTCATTGGATTCCTGCGGTACAGCCTACCAGTGATCGCGAACACCTGCAAAACTAACTTGAATACACTCCAAGGCATCCAAGCCCAAGCCCTGAAAATATGCCTTGGTCTGCCAAAGAGCGCGTCGTCGACAGACGTTATAGCAATCGCTCGCGATCACAATGTCAGAACGCATGTAACCATTGAAACAATGCGTGTGCACATAAGACACTGTGCCCGGACCCCTAATCACCACCTCGCAGGTCTTCCAGTGGAACGACCCCGCACAACGTTCAGTTCAAAGGTCCTCGCCCACCGTGCCTCTCTTTCGTTAGGGTATGCACCTACAACAAAGGCTTCAATTCCTCCATGGTGTGTGAACCATCCTCAAGTTTGCCTCAACATCCCTGGTATTCTGAGAAAGTCGGACTTACCACCATGTGCACTCAAACAACTAAGCATGTTACACATGTATGCGAAGTACAGGGGCTGCACAGAAGTTTATACCGATGGCTCAACCACATCAACCAGTTCCGGTGGTGCTATAGTTATCCCAAGAATGGGAGTCACCCAGCACTTCAAAACTTCCCACGTCACCACATCTACAGCTGCAGAGCTCGCGGCTCTCCGCGGAGCGCTTCATATTATACACGCTGAGAGTCCTGCAAAGTGGGCAATCTTCTGTGATTCAAGATCAGCTCTACAAAGTATACAGTCGTTTCTTCGACACGTGGAGCAAAACCACCTTACATACGAAATCGCGGTACTTGTGCAAAATTTACAAGAAAAAGGACATGAGATATATTTTCAATGGATACCAGGCCATTGCGATATCAGTGGAAATGACTCCGCAGATAAGGCAGCTCGGACATCAGGCGATGAAGACCGCTGTGTTCCCATTCCGCTCTCAAGGACCGACGCTGCAAGACAACTTCGCACTCTTGCGCGAACCATGTCCTTAACTGAGTGGAATACCCCATACACGAGGCGCACCAGACTGCACCGGCTAAACCCATCGCTGCAACTCGGACCTCCGGCTGGTTTGCACCGACGTGAGGCTTCGCTTCTTTGCCGATTGTGGTTGGGAGTGGCCTTTACGAACGCTTACTCTGCGCTGATTGGAATGGCTGATAGTCCTGCGTGTGCTGTCTGCGGATGCGCAGAGACCATAGATCACTTGTTGTGCCACTGCCCACAATTTGAGGAACATCGACTGCCTATGACCGAGTCCTTCACAAAGCTCGACGATCGTCCACTTTGTGAACAGACAATCTTAGAATACCGTCCTCACGGTCCAACGGCTCAGAAAGCAATGAAAGCGCTTTTGGCCTTTCTAAAAGCATCTGGCCTAGCCGAGCGCCTACGATATTGTATAGGACTGCCCTGTAGGCATTCCCCCTCTCTCCTTCTCTTTACTTTTATTCCCCTTTTCCCATCCCCCAGTGTAGGGTAGCAAACCGGACTCATGACTGGTTAACATCCCTGCCTTCCCTTCCTTATTTCTCTCTCTCTCTCTCTCTCTCAATAGCATAGGCAAGGCTTCGCGGAGAGCCCATAGTGAACTAGGGCACGCTGATGGGCTAATTGGTTCAAGGTCCTAAGGTGTAAATCTGCGCGCACGTGTGATTGATTCTAAGTTAAGCACGCGTTGTCTTTTTCGCGCAGTAAAAGCTTGTTTTCCGACAGCGAACGTCGTGGGCCAAAATCCTATAAGCGCTTATAGGTATAGGGTCAGAGACGAAAAGACAAAAGCCAAGACTTTTGATTGGTTGATTCCAGGAGGGTCCCAGAACCACGATATGATTATGAGAGATGCCGTATACTGGAAAGGTCCGGAAATTTCGACCATCTGGCGTTCTTCAATGTGGACTGACGTCGCAAAGTACATGGGCATTAACATTTGAGCTCCATCGAAATGCAGCCTCCGCAGCGGAAATTCGATCTTGCGACCTTCGGATCTGCAGCCGAGTGCCATAGTCATTAGACCACCGTGGCGGGGCAGCAAAGACTCTTGGTAGTCGAACTCGGTACGCAGGGGTTCGATCCCGGAACCTTTGGCAGTCGAAGGGACAAAATGTTCATGAACGTAATGTAGCCTTTCTTTATGCCTACGTTGCAGCATCGATGCGATGCTGTTCCTTCTTTTTTTGGTAGGGTCGAGGGAAAAAGCGAGGAGAGTCAGAAAGCAGAAAGGAGAGGTCACGAACTCTTCTGCGCTCGGATTACGTTGCGAATTCCCTCCCTGAATTTTTATTTGCAGGTCAGGTTTAGTTGCTTCCCCGCCATGCCTCCCTTCTGCTATGAGGAGGAACCGACTCACCACTTTTTATACCTGTCGGCGCTTCAGAATTTAGCGAAAGAATCCTCGAACCAATTATTCACTACCTACGCTTTGAGTTTACTGAAATGTCTATTCCTTCAATAACGCTGCCAAGTGGGCTAGTTGGTGGGGGTTCATAGTCAAAAACGGCGCCACCAAAATTAACACAACTACAAACACATGACACGAGCACAAGCGCCGAAGTCTCAACGCCGATATAGATCTGACAGTTCGGCTTTGTGCTCGTGTCATGTGCTTGAGGGACAGTTCTTTCGTTCGGAGAGCATGCTTTGAGGTACATCCATAGGGATGTTTTTCTTGCAATAAGTAATTTCTAGTGGGAACTGAAATAATTGTATCTTAATTTTTAGTACCTGTGTACATTTATGTTAGGTCAAATAACCTATATAAATGTAATCTCCAAGTCCATTTCGATCTTGGCCAATCCTCTGAATTGTGTATGTTTCAGTCCATACAGAGCAGAAGAGCCAAACCCGACAGACGCGCTTTGCAGCAGCCAGCTCCTCTGCTACCAAGCGACACACAGGACCTTCTGAAGGCTCGTGTCAGTAAGGGTTTCGTATTTACCCACAGGGTCAAGATGAAATTACAAATTGAAATGGTGACAGATACAAGGCTGTTATTAATTATACAATAATAGCTGAATATTCACATCAACATAACGAACAAACAATAGTAATGGATGGTACAGTTCATCCACGTGTGGATCCCACAAGTCATGTCATTGGCCGAGTAAGGAGACCATGCAAGACACGTGTTTTTATTATCGTTCGTTGTGACGTAATAATAATAATAATAATAATAATAATAATAATAGATCGTGTTTTACGTACCAAAACCAAAACACATCGTTGAAGGACACCTTCAAATGACACACACGAGGTTTTTCGCTTTTGAAGGAATAGCTCTTTGTTCTGTTGATGGAAGCTCATTTTCATTACCTTCGCACTTCCTTCGCTGAACAGTTTACAACTGCACAGTGCATCTAGGGTTTGGAGATAAAGTGCTAAGCGTACATTTTCGGAGCACACGGCAGCTTGTGCCCGGCGGCCCTCTCCGTGCGATGCACATCCTACAAGCAAACCTATTGCATAGGCAGTTGTGGTAATGGTGCTTGTCTATCGCCAACTGACGTGGTGGTGTCCTTTAAGCGCTCTTGTAGCAATGCAAGAAATACATATGCACTCCTGGCACTCAGCATGCTTTTGTCCAGCTTCGTGCAAACCCGCAGGAATAGTAACGAACGACGCTTATGATTTGCACATCAGCACAGCGTAGCGTCCATTTCCCTTAGCCAAAACATATATGCCTGTGCACTACTGTAAGTATAAGCGTTACGTCGTACCATGAGCTATACCTTATATAGTCTCCACAGTGCTACTGACGTGCCTGGTACACTCACGTTACGCACACAACTTCACTCGATCTACACCGAGGACACTAACTAAATTTGACTCAATGCTGAACCATTCGGTTTAGGTAATTTCCTCGCTGAGCGCTTCGCCTTACATCGATTCCCACATTGAGGTTTGCCGGATATTTAGATGCGAAGCAGCTCTGACTCCGTACGAACGCGCCGCAACGCGCTCCCCTCGCCGCAGGTGTCGGAGCGGTGCCAAGTAGGTCACGCCGCAGCTGCGCGTTGACGTCACGCTCCCCTCGCAGTGCGCGCTGACGTCACTCTCTCCCTCGCCTGCCGCGCGCTCGCCGCAGCGCCCGCAGCTGCCGCCTCGTCCGTTCGCCCGCAACACCTGCCGCTACCGCCGCTCGCTCCGCTACCGCGACCGCCGCTCGCTACACCGCCGACTCGTCGGTTCACCCGCAAGAAATTAACACCATCTTCCCAAAGGGAACCCTGATGGGATGCGAAGCACCCGCGTTAGCGCCGTTCAACCCGTGACGCCACCCGTGCGCAACGCTGCTGCTTCGCATCCCATCAGGGTTCCCTTTGGGAAGATGGTGTTAATTTTTTTGTTTCGTCGTTGACACCACTCACCTTTTGCTGAAAATTATCTTGAACTTGTAGGCCAGGTTCATTTCGGGGTCGTCCGCTTCCAGCTGCAGTATAGAGCATGCACAACACTTCACTCAATAATGCGTGACGTTGCTCACGCTTATGGCGACATTCCTTCGAAGCACTCGCGCGAATGCTGAAGGTGCTGTTTTCTCTTGTCATTGCTCTGTTTCCTTCTTTTTTTGCTCATGACTGCACAAACGAGACCTTGCGACTACTTAAGCGCATACACTTTATAGAAGGCTAAGACGCTTGCGCGCCCTGACAATGTTTGCTTTGTTTCATTCGTATTCATGACAACAGGCAGAACGTGGTTTGTCGATGCGTCACTTCAGTCTGCTCCGCTGTTTTTAATTTTGCTTTTTTGTACTATTCCTTTTATTTCATTTTCAGAAGGCAATGAAAGCGCTTTTGGGCTTTCTAAAAACACCTGGCCTTACCGAGCGCCTACGACATTATATAGTACTGTCCTGTAGGCATTCCCCCTCTCTTCTTTACTCTTCTTCCCCCTTTCCCATCCCCCAGTGTAGGGTAGCAAACCGGACTCCTGACTGGTTAACATCCCTGCCTTGCCTTCCGTATTTCTTTTCTCTCTCTCATTGTTTGGACACATAACATGTCAAAGGAAGATAGGCTGAAGGCAAACACTTTGAAGCATGTCTTCACCTCCCGTTGCCGGCGATTTTCAAGTGACGTTGAGCCAAAAGTTGGACGATAGCTTTTCGTGGTCTAGTTGATACTTGCTCTATGACATTTTGTAGCGCAACACTTGGAAAAAAGAAGTGGAAGAGGAAGAGAGAAAAACTAGAGCGGCGCTTTCCTTACTAATTCTCTCTTCCCCTTTCGCTTTTTTTTAACTGTTGCACTACAAAATAATGTCGTACACCAAAACTCGGAGCCGTTGTCCGGGCTCTCACACGAGACCATCCGGTTCTGCTTTACTGAAGCGAATTTTATGCTTACATCTATTCTCGATTACGGTAGAGTCAGCGTTCTATTGCAAGCAAAGGTCTGTACAACTCCATGCAACGATAAATGCAGAAAAAAATTACAGCATACCCACGGAGTGAATGATGATGAGTGGGCGAAGCTCGGGAGGTTCATCGTATATCGTGCCGAGTTCCGGATTAATTTAGTTAACGCGCACGCTACGAATCCTCATGGTTCAACTATGCACAAGTGAAATCTCCCACCGGCACTTCATTGCAAGTCAAGATCCAGTGCATATATATATATATATATATATATATATATATATATATATATATATATATATATATATATATATATATATATATAACGCTTCTCCAACGCGAGCAGTCGGTATTTCTCAATCAAGAAACTCGCTAGGAGACACTGCCTGCGCCAACGTTGTCTCTCGCGGGTGAGGGCGCGTTCTTCTTTGCGAGCTGGTACAGCGTTCCTCTAAGAAAGAGCGTTTCCATAGCCAACGCGCGCCTTTCGCTCTCTCTCTGTCTCCCTCTCTCTCACAAGACAGCAGAGGCACGCGCCGGGAGAGAGAGAGAGAGGCACGCGCCGAGGGCGAGCGCGTGCCTCCCGGCACGCCGGTTACGCCTGACAACTGACGCGACAAGGTTATACTAAGAGGAGCTTCGCCCCTAAAAAAGGTCACTCACCAGGAAAGGCCCAATCTTCAGCGAACGCATCGCGTAGTTCACAGCTGGGTGGGACCTCTCTGCAAGGAAATACGAAGTTGCATAGCTCATATAAATAACCACCAGCCTGCATAAAACTTGCCTCCAGATAGTACACGTGGGTATGCTGTTTGAAGCGTTCTTTGCACGCGTATCCGCAAACTTATTTTGCGTGAAAGATTCGTTCAGCATGAACATTCAAATTTCCCACATTTCGCATTTAAACCTTTCTGTGTACTCGCATTGCATGTGTATAAACTTTTTAGTTTGAAGTCAGGGCTCGTCCCGTCTAGTTCACCGTTTTCTTGTCTTTTTTGTGCTTCTAAGTTCCTTCATAAATTTCCTTTATGTCTGCCTTGACCTCATGGCCTGTTCGATTTATTAAGTTGTGTCCAACAAGGAAACGCCCCCTTCATCATTTCCCCTTTCGCTATGAATGTCTAGTCGCAGAGTCAACAGGAGGAGAACCGTACCGGCAGCGGTCCTGCGGGGCTTGGTCGCCGAGTCTGGCACAGCTGAGGTGGACGGCGAGGCCTGCACGGTCTGGAAGCGACCCATGTGGACCAGTCCGGTTGCAGTGCCCAGCGGGTGGCGGAACTGCCCGGCGGACGAGGAGTGGACTAGAATGGACGCGGGTGCCGCTTTGGCGGCCATGTTGATAGCCGACCCCGTGGGCAGGGCAGCGTGTCTCACGGCAGGCGTCAGCAAGAGTGTCAAGTTGGACTTGGGAAACCGGAACTGCTGCTGCGGCGCCTGCTGAAGTTGACCTTCGCCGCTCTGACGTGAAACTTGCTGTTGCGGCTGCGGTGGATTCGATGAAGAATGAGAAACGGAAGATACGGCAACGTTTCCCAACTTGGGATGTACCTGAACGTAAAAAAAAAGACGAAGCACGTAACCAAGCACGCATAAATAAATTAGGACTAACAAGAAAATCACAGCCGTTAAGCTGTGGCATTGTCGACGTCAGCTAAAAACCAGGTTGCGGAATGGCACATCCTATGATCGGTGCGAGTTTACGGCCGCCGTTCTCACGATATCCGAAGGGCATTAAGACGTACAGTATTGCGTTTAAGGCACGGACAAAGGAATGGACACCATGACAACCAAGACATGGAGCGCTATGTGTGACTTGCGCTTCATGAGTGCCATCGCGTCCTTTTCTTTGTCCCTGTCTCACTGCTCGCACAACACGTTTTCCTTGCATAACCAACAAGCTCCTTCGGAAAATTGGGGTCACTGATGGCGCCATGCAGCACGTAGCAACAACTGCTGAAGTTTTAACTGCCAAGACCACGATATGACTATACGAAGGACGCCTAAATGGAGGACGTCGAAATTTTTACCGAACACTTAAAGCTAAGTATACGTGGGGCCTGTAGCATTTCGCCTCCACCGTAATGCGACCACCACGGCCAGGATCTAACCTACGCCTTTCGGCTTAGCAGCCGAGCGCCATAACGAGTATACCGTCGCAGGAGCTGCGAGGCAGAAGGACGTGCTGCGGCGCTGCGGACATTCCAATTTTCTAGAGTGGCAGCAGCAGTGACCGACGTTGGAGTTGGTGCCGGTACATCGCCTAGACAATCGGTAAACAAGCCCCTGCGACGCTAAAGCTGCCTAAAGATGAGCCTTTGTCATGAGCCTTTGTTATGGGTACGGCTCAGCGTGAGTAGGAGTAGGGAAAAGGAATGAGAGAATAGAAAGTGGAGGAACGCAGTAGTTTAGGGCTACGGAAAATTTCGACCCCCTGGGATATTCTGACGTCCACAAAATAATGCAGAGGGTATGGGGCTCTCGCATCCTTTTTTTTTTCTTTTTGCGCCTATCGAAAAGGCAACCGCCGGGGTCGAATTTGAACTCGCATCTTTCGCCAACCCAAATGGATGTCTATAACCAGCGTGCCTCTGCGCAGGTGGAAAAGCGCGATCTCGTGGACGACAATAAAGAACAAAAAGTGCTCTCCTGGCCGAGTTGTACGTTGCCGAGCAAGAGTTGTAGAAGAGTTGTAAACTACGACTGTAAATTACGACCTACACACGTGATAACATGAATTGTAACTTAAACTAGGAGAAAACATAATTCTGCTACAAAGAAACTCACATATAAACCCATTTTGCAGCATTTCTACCACAAGAATGACGACGCGCCCATGCAGCGCAGCCTATACAGAGGGCAGGTAGGTCACGTAAACATCCTCCAGATGACGCTCATGCTATTGCGTTCCACTCTTAAAGGCGAAGCCTAAGCGTGCCCTTCTTTGCAGCTCGTGTACACTTCATAGCGGCAATATATCTTACCCGGCTGACCCCAGGGAGTGGCTGGAGCAACGCGTTGTAGTAAACGGGGGCCCCGGCAAGGCGCGGTGTGTATACCGCCGCCGTCGGAGTCCCAGCCGAGGAGCGGGGAGGATTGAGGGCGACCAGGGTGTGCGTGGTAACGGTCGCCGGTCGACTCCGGGTTGCGCTGTTCTGCACTTGCACGAACGGCCTCTCGAACAGGCTGCGAGGTCTCTGGTGGTAGGCGGCGGCACTGGCGCTCACTTGCTGTTGCTTCTGTTGGACAGAGGACAGCAGCGTCGTCATGGTTGCCGGCGGCGACGGAGGTCCCTGGTAGGCCGCCCGACCCTGAGCGGCATTCGACGCCTGGCTGCAAGCCTCCGCTGAGGAACCTGCGATGTTCAAGCACGAAGCCAGCAGAATCGAAGAGAGCAGATGTGTGTTGCTTACTAGTTGGTAAAAGGTTCTTACAATAAGACCTTTTCACATGAAGCACCTGAATTAGTTGGGCTGTGCATCAGCAGTTAAAAAGGGTGTTCCGTGTGGTCTATTTACATTCCGTTTGTCCTGCGCCCAGGTGCGCTGTAGGACAAAGTACAAGCACCAAGAACTGCAGAAAGAAAGTGTACCAACTTACGTTCAGCGGTAGCCTTCTATACTTAGACGAAGTATCTTTTCTTTCATTAAGGCCATAACATCACACGTCTAGGTAACTGAATAAACGGCAGAGAGAAAATTTCGAATAAAAAATATGGTACGAAGAATCAAAAACGCCCTTCTCGTTCGCTTCGTGCACATCAAATTCGGCATGGAATTCGGTACGAATGTATTACTAACGTGACGTGTCACAGCAGTAGCTTCACATCCTCGTAATTTATCGCGATTAGCGATAATAAATAACGTGTGACCCATGCCTGCACTGTATATGCGGATACGAAGTTGAAATTAACCACACGTGATTCCATGGTAACCTTGATAGTGTATGCCAAATTACATCCACGCAATGTTCTACTGCCAGAGGTTTTGAAACTACGGGGTTCTACTACGGGAGGTATTCGCTATCGTCCTTACGTCTCTTATGCGACAGCCAAGGAATCCTCGGAATTGCTTCAGTGAGATCTTCTAATTGTTTCTTATTTGGCCTTAACTGCTTTTGTGCCGTCAATCGCTAACATATGTCAAGTGCAAGGTTTTAAGCCTCCTCAAGTGACCTTGGATTGGAAGCAGGAACGGAATAAGACCGCGAGAGGAGAATAAGAGAGCAAGCAGCAAGGTATAGCCTACGCTGACGCTCAGATCATTGCTTGCTTTTCTGTGTTTGCGCACGTGCTACGCGCACAACGCGCGTGTAAGTGCATAGCACACGTACGCAATGAAACGTTACGCGCAAGTAACACGTGCGTAAGGTTTCGTGGCCGCCGAGGCACAGACCGGAGACGCCACGAAACCGAAGGAACGGGCTTGTAACATTGGCTCTAAAACTGCTATAGCGATACCAGGGCATAGCTGAATCGCAGGGCTCGCTCCGGAACACCGACTCGGCAATGCAACCACTCCTAACAAGTTGCGTAGAAACCCGAGCAACTTGCTGGGCCTCTACACTACCTGTGCTCTTGTTTATGTTAACAACTGAAGGAACCACCACACACGTACTGTGTGTCAATGTCGTCGCTACAGAGCAGGAGAGACAGCAGAGGCTCTGTACAGCAGAGACAGCAGAGGCGGAGAGGGCAGTGGCCGGTCGAAGAGGCTCGCCTCTTCGAACACCCACTGTCCGAACAAACAATCTCGGAATGCCGGAACAATCCAGCCTCAGATCAGAGAGCCTCGAAGGCGATGGTGAAGTTTCTGCGAGCAAACGGCCTCACAGGACGACCATGACACTGCCATGTTTGTGAGTGAGGGTCTGTGAGTGCCTGCCTGACTTTCTTTTCTATCACCCCTTACCCATTCCCTTGTGCAAGGTGTGGCAATGTGGATTTGTCTTCAAGTTAGCCTACCTGCTTTTCGCTATCTCCCGCTCTCTCTTATTACTAGCACCGTGTATTATTGTATTATTCTTACTATTATTGTATTATTATTACGTGTATCATTACTAGCATACAAGCATTCCCCTAACAACGTGACGTCAAGCCTTTTCACATGCATCAGTCTTGCTGTGTAGTTTTACTGCTATACTCTGCTTGAATTTGGTGTTTAAGCGCAGCTTGTCTCGAACTGGCCGGTGTGGTGGCGGGCACCGGCGACTCCAAGCAAAGCACGTGCAAAACAAGTCGAGCACCTCGAGTGCGAACGACTTCTAGGAAACATATCGTCTCGTCACAAAAAAAATACGAACGCTCTGCAAATGAGGAAGAAGAAATGACACCACGGCTGGTTTGGCGAAGACGCGTCACTGTTTTACAAATTCCACCTCCGAAAGTATAATCGTACCATCTTTCCCGCAACTATAAAAATCCGCCCCTTGTGGTGTCGAAGAAAACCTCTACCCCGTTCTCGTGTCGATAGTACAGAGCTTACTGGACTCGATATACAAGGGCTTTTCCCCCGAAGAAAGCCTCTGATAAGGTTTCGGTTGGTGTTGTCGTTTTCACGACGAAATATGCCACTGACGAGGAGTTGAATTCACGTCGTATATTCCGCGATTTGGGTGTAATCTACACCAGCAGAGAAGCTCAGGGAAAGATGGAGGTTTGAATCGATAAACAGATCGTTAAAAGCAATGCAGAACGTGGAATGCCGATGTAGCCAACGTTCCGACCAGTGGACTTGTCTTTGTCAGGACGGCAATTTGGAGTTGCCCTCCTGACGAAGATAAGCCACTTGTCAAAACGTTGGCTCCGGCTTCATTCCCTGTTCGGAGTTGCTGTCCTGACGAAGACAAGTCCGCTTGTCGAAACGTTGTCTCCAGCGACATTCCCTGTTCTATATCGCTTTTAACGATCTGTTCATCGATCCGATTCAGATGTTCCATAAACCAGGTGAAGTTTATGTCGGTACAAGATAAGCACCCGCCTGCTTCGCGGCAGGCACGGAGGATCCAGGTCCTCACGTCATGCTTGGACAACAAGGAAACAGCATGCTTTACCCATTTGGCTGTGATCTGAGCATTGCCTTTTTGTTTTGTTTTTTTGTTTATCTTTCAGCACACACGCTTTCGCTTAAGATCATGTCAGGGTTCGAACGCGACTAGTTAACCGAACGTCGGGTACCGTGCCAGAGCGTTCTCTTTCGCCATAGCTCACACGAGACATTCGTCAGGACACATTTAGGCTTCCTCGATTAGCCACTCTGCGGCGCCAACTTTCATCTGTCCACGCTTTATCACTGCAGATGAATGGAGAATGGGCATTTTTTGAAGTGTCCACCTCGCCGACCTAGACTAGTTGACAGGGATCAGCAGGTCCGCGATGTGACGCGCTGCAATCGATTGATTGATTTGTGGAGTTTAACGTCCCAAAACCAGCTCTGATTATGAGAGACGCCGTAGTGGAGGTCTCCGGAAATTTCGACCACATGGGGTTCTTTAACGTGCACTGACATCGCACAGCATACGGGCCTCAACATTTCGCCTGCGCTGCAATCAACGCCTGATAACGAAAACAGCCTAACCCAAATTAAATTATCAGCATTTCTAAACGCATATGTACAGTGGAACAAGTGCTGTAAGGTGCTTTGTTCACGAGAACTTGTGACAGTTACGTTATAGAGAAAAGGGATGAAACAGTGCAGAGAGTTGCAATGAAGTGAAACGGTTTGTCTACCGCTCGTAAAACTTTTTTCTTCGGCTGTGGTGAGAATGAAAGACCGCTCCTTACAATGAAGTAAGCGAGCATGCTTGTACATCATAAAAAATAATAACATTTTTAATTTGGCCCTGGAAGTCGTGAAAAAAGCACCGGTGGCTCCATCCTCGGCAATGAGTCTCTCCTAATATAAAGAAAAGCAAAAAAAAAACATACTCTCGCAGGTTCAATTATCCTGCTTAAAAGCAAAAAAAAAATATGGTTACTTAACGTTCCATTTGACGCATATTTGGTGGCGTGTTTACACAACGGAGAGTAAGGTTGATTTTTAATCAATGTTGTATAAAACCCCAGCAACCAAAGTTGCGGCGCACCTACACGTATAGAAGATGTGAGAACGAATATCGAAAATTTCTGTTAGAAATTCCTGCTCACTTCCCAGCGAAGCCGCCGCAAGATTGAATACTTCGAATGGTTCGCTTTCTATTGCGATTAAAAAATAGGAAATCGATGAAAGATGGTAGACAGTGAGAAGGGGAATATTCCCACGCCGACGAGCGAGTAGGCGCAGCAGTACCGTACCTTTGCCCAGTTCTGATAGCTATAGCCTCTACTGTATCGCTTTCGAAGTATCCTATCTCTCCATCTGGCGCGTTCCACTTTTACAAGGTGCAGCAGGCAGCGACAATGACGACTACGATAACACACGATACACACTCTCAGGATTGTACAAGCCGTAATACTGTTTTGCCATCTTTACACAAATTTATCGAAACCTCCGGAAGATCACGTTGCCAGGGCTGCCGACTTCTGGGTTTCGTTGCCAATCTTCCTTTTCGTAAATGTTAATTCTTTTAATGAGAATCATTTTCTTTTTATTTTTACTTAGACTTTTTTCCATTCAGATATATTCTTGCCTGCAGCGTGGCCAAGCCCGCTCGTGGTATGTGCCAATTATTGAGGCCACAGCAGCAGCAACACACCGACAATATGGCTACACCGCTACATGGCAACCATGACATGATGATTACCACCGGCGATTACACGTATATTGACAAAACCAATGATGGCGAATCAAGGAAACATAAAATGGCGATAGCATGTCTATGAGGCAGCGGAAAGGCGACGGTATCATGATGCCGACACCACGATATATGTTTATGAGTCACGCACTGCAGGGTAGCGATTCGGAGTAACTATGACCACCTGGGGTTTCTTTAACGTGCGCCTCAATAAGTACGTGTATTTTTTGCACATCTCCATCGAAATGTGCCCTACGTGGCCGGTATTCAAACCGGTGACCTCGAGCTTCGCCTATAGGCGAGCTGCCACAGCGGTTCTCTCCCCGAACCTTTGTTTCCCTGTTCGCGCTAAAATGTATCCATCAGGTGTGAATTCTGACTCGCCCGGTAACAAGTTGTCTTCGACCGCAAAGCGATCTCAACAGTCCCAATAACCGGCTACGCCGATAATCGGTGCGGGAGTTGGTAAACACAGTCGAGTTCAACAGCAGCACGAGCCAAGTCACGCCCTTCTATGCAAATTTGGCCAGTGACGCAACAGAAAAAACACCACATGCACGTCCGTAGGCTCCTGAGTCATGAAGCTGCTAGCATATATTTAGCTTTGGAAACGAGGTACAAACCGGCCAGGGACATTTATTTCGAGCCAGGAAAAAAAAAAGCACTCAATATTGTTTGTATTCCGATGCCAAGAAAAACAAGCCCCGAACCGCCGACCTGCACCGGCCTGGCACCGACGTTTCGCCAAGCGCAGAGGTAGGTAGGTGGGTTGCCGTGCGCACATTTGTGGACGAACCAGAGAGCCGGGGCGGGTTCACGCGTTGTCAACGTTCACCGGCGAGACGTTATCTCTCTTTAGTGTGGCTATCCGTGCGCACGAGATCTTGTTTCTTTAGCCTCATGGATGTGGTTCATTTAAACTTTGCGTTTGCCCCGCCACGTTGGTCTAGAGGCTATGGCACTCGGCTGCTGATCCGAAGCTGGCGGGATCGAAACCCGGCCGCGTCGGCTGCATTTCGATGGAGGCGAAAATGTTGAGGCCCGTGCGCCAGTGTACGGGCGTCGCCTCAACATTTCGTTCTTTAACGTGCACTCACATGTCCGTGCACGCTAAAGAACCCCACGTGGTCCATATTTTCAGGGCCCTCCACTACGGTGTCTCTCATAGCCATATCAAGGTTTTCGGACATTAAGCTTCAGAAATGAGAACTCAAGGGGCTTTTTTCCCGTTGACCCTAACATAAGATTAACCTGAACCAACGCAGATTCCAGATTATTTTTCACCACCTGGAGTTTCACAATGCACATTCAAACGCAGCTGCACGACAGCTTTTGCGTTTCACCTGCATAGAAATGGAGCTACCGGGACCAGGACCGGCGAATTAGTGCTCACCAGGGCAACGACACCACCACTACGTCACGGTGGCGCGTGAGCGAATGTGATTAATGTGTCCCCTGTCCTCGCCTTGGTCGCGCTGCAATTTTAAGAGCATGAACCAACTAGCCCAAGTCAAAATTCTGCTGCAAATGTACAAGTTGTACTTGCACGTTATACGTCGTCAGTTAGTGCGGATTCCGTCCGTCCGCCTGCCTCTGAGTGTCAGTATCTATCCATCAGCCCATCCTTGTGCATATCTATCCATCCATCCACCCTGCAGTCTGTGTGATTGCCATGACCGTGATTTTTCACCCCCTCTGCAATGACATCGTTAGAATAACTTCCATTGTGGTATAGACTCCTTGAAACTTCTGGATAAATTTGTTCACTTGTCATGCAGGTTATCTAATGATTACATCGTGTAGGATGGTGCTCTTCCAACAGGACGTGGTCACTGTTTTAATGGCCATTTTTTGAGCGCACTAAAATGTTCAAATTCAGTTTTCTTTTTCCCTAGAGTTACTGAACACTGGAATGATCCGCGTGGTACCGTTCGTGAAATGACTATCCGACTTTTTAGAGGCCCTTACACGATATTACTGTTTAAATTATCTCCTTTTGTATTTATGTACCCCTACTTCTACAACAGCCTTGAATTGGGCTGCAGTAACTGAATATAAATAAATAAATAAATAAATAAATAAATAAATAAATAAATAAATAAATAAATAAATAAATAAGAAGAAGATTGTATGGAACAGATAGGGCCTTAGTTGGAAGGATGAAAATGGCACTGAAAAACGTATTCAATAGCGAAGTGTTCCGCAGTCTCCGGTCCGCTGTCGTGCGTCACTTCCTGGCCCCTCGTTAGCGTGGAGGAAAGAAAAAAGAAAAAAGGTCAGAAGAGGGCGTCGCGCGACAATCCTGAAGCCTAGTTATGAAATGTTTAAGGTAGCGAATCTTTAAGTTGGGACATGGGCCTTGATCACGCGGTAGGCAAGCGGCAGACTAATTTATGATCAAGCGCCACTAAATGCTGCCGCGTCCAAACAACCCCGAGCGGACGGGCAACTCTGGGGGTCTAATCCTAGCCAATAGCGCACGAGCCCCCATAGCGCATGAGCCGTCCGAGGACTATAGCTTGGCGAGGCTAGCGGAGTCACGTGACGCCACCTTGTTTCTATCTTGCTCCGTGGTCTTTAGAATGTCGCACGGATGGCAAGGACCCGGCGAACTTTTGAGAGAGTTTCGTGATGACAAACTGCGACAACTCATCCACAAACGCTTGATGCACAACACATGTTCTGTGGCCTCCAGAAGGATGGCAGTTCGATCTACACGAACAATAAGGCGTAGACCTAGGAGATTTAAAAAGAACCTCTTTGGCAAAGACGCCTAGTGCTACTGTGCGTGCAGCAAACATGAATTGCGCCTTGTTGTGCTGGGCGGTGTCCTCCTCGCATATCTGGGTGAAGTCCGTGAACATGCATTCATCATAACGCCAAGTGATAAGAACGACTAGGTGGCATCATAATGACAATACTGCGATATTTTCAGGTAAAAGTATATACACTAAAGGGAATAGCGCACTGTTAAAATGGGATGAGCACTGTTGCGGCGTTAGTGCGAGCCATGTATGCCTTTAAGTCTGAGAACTAATTTCCACGAGGTCCACAATGACCCAGATTCCACTGAAAGCTCACACACTGCTTAGCTCTTAGGGCCACATCGCATGATTCGATCACTCAGAAAGGTAGTAAGGTCATGTAACTACACCTCTTGACAAGTATAACTTAAGTGCACCGCTTGAGCAAGGACATAGTACGGTCGTCGTTTAAGCGCAGAACTGATCACTTGGAGCGCCAATTTAGTCGTAAGGAAGAGTCCACAGTTAAAGTGGCTCATTCGATACGTGACGAATTGCCTAATTAGTGGCGGTAACCTCTCTGATCACTCATGCAGTTTCGAACTCTACGCAGAAAGGACGAGCGATGTTCAAACTTGGCATTATGCCACGGTTTATGTAGCGGGCTAAGTCGCCCCTGTGGTGAATGCATGCCTGGAAGCAGCGTATTCTGTAGAAATATGAGAGATGAAGCTGCGCTGTTTCTTGTACCTCGAATTCTACGGATGGGATTATCATAAAGCACCTGTGCTAGTCCATTTCTCTATGTTCTGCAGCACAGAGAAATAATAACCTTAACGTAGACAAACAAGTGAACAAATCAGACGCTAAACTGAAGCCAAGAAAATAACATCGCAAGATACAGGCAGTACTCAAGGTGATTAGCTGGGCTGTTTGGAATGTAGACTTACAATGCACTTCCAGCGCTAACAAAATTAAAGAAACGAAAGGTACAAAGGGAGTCTTATCCTTTTGTATGTCTTCCACCCTTCCTTCTCTTTGTTTTTTTAGTGCTGAAAATGCATGACAAAGAAACAGGCAATTTGTTTAAAGCCTCGTTAGAGTGAACGGGATTCTCTGTACTGAGTACGGGAAAGCGCAGACGCCTCTCACGTCTTGAATAAGTGCGTTGCCGTGACGATTTCCGGTGTTGTATGTCCGGGAACCACAATTTAATTGCGAGAGAAGCCGTGGTGGATGGCTCAGGAAACTTTGACCACGTGGGGTCTTTAGTCGACACAAAGATGGCGCGTGTGTTGAACAGCATTTCAAAACTTGTCGGCAGACGAGCGCTGTTCGAATTATATTAACTCTGCCGCCTCAGAACGTCCTCAGGAAGACAAGTCCTCTTGTCGAAACGTCGGCTTCAGCGGCATTCCCTGTTCTCCTTCGTTTTTAGCGATCTATTCGTCGATTCAAGCCTCCATCTTCCCCTGAGCTTCTAGTTCGGACAACGTTAAGTGTGCGTCTTGTCACGCAGCCAACTAACCACTGGGCCATGCCCTGTGACTCTCCTCGAATCCTGGCCATACTCAAGGTGAGCATTAGAAACGCTGCAGTTTGCCTTAGGTCGAGGCTCGCACGAGCAGCCAGTGCACGAAATAGGTACGCTTACAAGCGTTCGACAAGGCATATGCCATCGTATTTCAATGGCTGCCTAGCCATTACGAGATTGCCGGTGATGACAGCGCCGGTGAAGCTGCACGCGTGGCTCATCTGCAAGATCTCCGGGTGCCCCATACCACTTTCTAGAACAGATGCTTCGCGGCAACTTAACTACAGTGCCCGGCACACCACGCTTCTACAGTGGCATGCACTGGATTTCTCGAACTCCCGTTCACATTCCGTGGACCAAAACTCGCGACTTTGAGCGCCACCAAGGCACCTTCGTCACGATGAAACATTGCTGTGGTGCATGCGGCTGGGCCTGAAATATGCGGATGCCCACTCGTTCCTGACAGGTATGGCGAACAGACCGACACGTATAGTCTTTGCGGCAGTGAGAACACAATCGCGCTCGTGCTTTGACAATGCGCATCCTATGCAACGGAGCGAGCTAGAACCTAAGCTTTGCCTCCTTGATGGATGACTACTGCTACTTTCTGTAAACAAGATCCTGAGTCCTTGGCATACGCGCTTCTGCACGCTTCTGGCGCTACTCTGCTTCCCCAGGTCGACGAGACAATTGAGAACGATTCACCTGCGTTGGTGCTTTAGCGCTGCCTACCTGCGTTCTCACTAACTGCTGTGTTGTTTATTCTTCCTTGCTCTTCCTTTCCTCTGTCTTATCTATTATTCAGCTCTCCCCTTCCTCAGGTGTAGGGTAGCCAACAGCGCACGTGCTGCTCTAACGTCCCTGCATTTCCTCTTCATTTCTCTCTCTCTCTCTCTCTCTCCTCATTGCACTTGCGCGTTAATGGCTCGTAAAATTCTGGTGCTTTACACTCAAAAACTACGACCTACTCATTTGTATGCGAGGTAAGCAGTGGCGAAGGCTCTAGATTACTTTCCACAAGTTGCGTTGCGTCGCTGCCATCAAAACGACGCTGCCGCGGCCTGCACAGAACTCGCGTCATTTTTAGCGTACACCAGCGCGACACCGTGCACGCTAAGCTAATATCAATTGATGGTCTTTTACGGGCCAAAACCGAGATGCGATTATGAGCTCCGCCCTGTATATATAGCAGAGAGCAGTGGAGCAATTTGGCCATCTGGTGTTCTCCAATGCTCACCCCAAAGATTTCCGGCTTGCGCTATCCTGAGCGAGTTGATGCCACTTTATGACCGCGAACTACTTAATCTCCTCGCTCCTCTAATATTTTGCCTGCCTCTGTCGCGTTTTCCTTCTCTTGGTATCCATTCCGTCGTTCTCACTGTCCATCTGTTATCTTTCCTCCTCGTGACATGTACTGCCCAGGTCCACTTATTTTAATTGATATATCAGCTACTCCTCTCAGTTCCCTGATCGATAATGTTCGTTTTTTTTTTTCTCACCGTTACACACATTTTTCTTTCTATTACACGCTGAGTGCTCCTTAAATTCATCTCGTTTTTTTTTTTTTACTGACCTGTATATTTCTGCACCGCACGTTAGTACCTGGAGAAAGCAGTGATTAAATAATTTTCGCTTTAGTGACAGCGGCATGTTCCCAGTAATGATTTGGGAAGGCCTCCCGAATGCGCTCCAACCCATCTTTATTTTACGGGCAATTTTCCTTTTCATGGGTAGGCGTCCGTGTTAGTAACTGCCCCGGGAATATTGTTCGTTCACACATTACAAGGGTTCATTGCTAATCTTAAATTGCTGTTCTTCAGGTGGACTGTTGGGCATAATTTTGGTCTTTTGCCTATTCATTTTTAGCCCTATTTTAACACTTTCCCGGTACAGGTCCTCAATCGTGCTTTGGAGTTCGTCACGTACATTGCTATAAAGAGCACAACGTCATCGGCAAGCCTTGAATTCCCCGAGATATATTCTGCGTCTATTCCAATTCCTCTTCCTTCCCGGTCCAGACGTTTAAACACGTCCTCCAAACATAAAGTAAATAACGTCGGGGAGGTTGTATGTCTGTCTGGCTCCTCTTTTGATCGGAATTTTTCTGCTCCTCTCTAGGAAGAGTTTGTTAGCTGTGCAATCTTTGAAGATGTTGGTTATGGCTTGCACATGTACTTCGTTCACCCCTTGTTGACTTAAAGCTTTTAGAACTCTTGTATTTTTATGGAATCAGGTGCTTTGTCATTGTCTATAAAGGCCATATAAAGAGGTCTGTTATATTCAGTGAACTTCTCAATTATTAGGTTCATAGCATGACTGTGGTTTATTGTTGAGTAACCTTTACTGAAACCAACTCGCTCTCTCGGTTGATTAAAGTCCAGTGTCTAATCTTAGCAGATATTACTTTCACAAATAGCTTGTACATTACTGGGAGTCGGCTAATTGGTCTACAATTCTTGAACTCTTTTATGTGACCTTCCTTGCACATTAGAATTATATTCGCATTTTTTCCTGCTTAGATGTCTCGATACATTTCATGAAGAAAACGACGCAGTCATGCAAGCACCATAACCTCTAGGCCCCCCTACAGACACGCTAAGCTAGCATGCTGGGTCAGATTTTTGCGTTTGAAAGAAAATTTACCACGACAAGCTGACGACTTCGTCGCTCTTCGCGCCATCTTTAATCGGGCTGCCGCTGCGTTTCACGCAAATAAGCTAAAGAACCGCCGCCCGCGGCACAGCAAAGTTGCTTTTTCGAAGTTCGTCCAGTCGCTCGAGCGAAACAAACAACGCACTGTCCTCGCTTATGTTTTTTCCTTTCCCGCGACGTACCGGTTAGATCCAGATCGGCGCGCATTCGCAACCTCGACTGCGCCGGCCAGAGAGTTGAAAAGTCCAGAGCGCTCGCCGACGGAAGGTCAGTGAGAGAGGAGGTGGGAGAGACATCAAGAAGCCTCTCGGCGAGTGATCCAGTTTTCGGAATTCAGAGAAATCAAAACTCGGTGCGTTCTCGCAACCGCGAGGCGCTCAGTGTAATGACCTTTTGGGGGCTTGCGGGCATTCCACGAATCGAAATGTATACGTAAACTACACAGTATATACACGTTAACAGCGGCCCGCCGCTATGAGATCGTAAACCATGCCAAGGATAGATCGAAGCATTTCGGGGGGCTTTCTGTGCATCGCGGAGTTAACAGTTGGGGCGTGTGTGAATACAGCGATTCTTGAAAACGCGCGCAATGGGAAGTGGACAATGGCAGTAAGTTATTCAATCGATTATCCGGCAAGATTTTTTCAAAATTTCCTAGAAAATTTTAGCTATCGCTTGGGAGACAGAGGCAAAAGCTAAGACTCTAGTTAATCGATAACCCGGGACCTAGACGCTTCAAGGGTAAAACACTTATTGGTCATGCCTGCGTATCAGATGCGGGTGTGTACTTACCACACGTGACTCTGGCTATAGTCAACCGTGACGTATAAATGGCAGGTATATGAAGGTATCGATGTCGCAACCTATCAGTCATATGTCAGTCATACATTCCAACCTTCTCACCAAGTGAACGAGACGAGGGTTTCCTTTTTTTTTTGGGGGGGGGGGGAGGGAAGGGGGGGGAGGGGGGGGGGCACACCAGATCTTTCGTGCAACAGTTCTTGTACCACATACTTCTACCACCGTCTTTTCAAGGTCAGCTTCGCGAATACATTCTTGAATACTGAACCTATGCGCTTTCGATTATAAGTAAACTGACGTTCACGTCCTCCTGCTACTAACTTCACGAATCGAAGCACAAATGCAGCATCTGGTTGAATGAAGTAAGCGGACCCCCGGCAAACCCCGGAACTGTACGGACGTCGCGACTAATTATCAGGCCAGGCTCCCTTAGTAGCCCGCTAGGACATCTCACGTTTTATTAAAGATCGAGTCGGCGGCGCTGAAATGATCGTACTTTCGCAGCAAGTTCGTGTTTATCTATGGACACTTATTTCGAAATACTCCTACACTATTCGAAAAACAACTGGGTTTACGAATAACCGCTGTTCGATCGAATCGAACAGGGAAGTACACAACTGGACACTTCCGAATATTCGTGCGCACACTTGTTAGCATCTAACCCTGGCGAAATCTCTTGGCGCCGCAGTTCGCATGCAGTTATCCAGCTCGTTCTTTGTTTATGGGAAATACGCGGTGGCAATCGAGAATTGAACTCTTCAGCGCGTCACGTTTAAATCGATAATGGTACGACGAAACTGTAATTATATCTGTGGTTTTACGTCCCTAAACCAGCTATGATTATGAGAGACGCCGTAGTGGAGGGCTCCGGAAATTTGGACCACCTGGGTCTGTCTGTCTGTCTCATGGTGCTCTCCTGGTATGGTCGATCTTCCCCTTGGTGTATGCCCCAAGGTTCATGGCACGGTAAGATTGCAAGACGCACATGACTCATTGCTCACCACAAAAACATAACACGCTGGTGATGCAGGTATTCGCCACCTCCTGTCCCGATTTGCAGCGTACCACCTGGGGTTCTTTAACGTGCACTGATATCGCACAGAATGCGGGCCTCAACATCTCGCCTCCATCGAAATGCAGCCCTACGCAAGAACAACATTTGGCCTCCGTGGTGCAGTTCCTGGCCACCAACAGCTCCTTGGGTAATAATAATAATAATAATAATAATAATAGGAATTAGGCAAATTGGTGCGCCACCCATCTGGTGATTTAAATGGCATATCGATGGCGGCATTACTTTTGGTAGAATTCACGTTTACACAAGATTTTTAGTGCTAGTAGTCGACAGGGTTTTCCGTGACAAAACCAAATGCCATTATGATGCACGCCCTTCTGTGGCGGGCTCAGGCGTAATTCTGACCACCTGGGGTTCTTTAACGTGTGCCTAATAATCGAAGTAAGCGGATGCTCCAATTTTCTTTTTCATTTGCTACCTAGGTTGTCCCTGTCCTTCAGTTAACGCGGTGCGGCTGGAAACGATGGCTCCCAGGCAGTGAAGGATGAAGCGAACCGGCCAGCAGGCTAGCCTGAGTGTAGGCGACGTGCTGAAGTGTAACTTTCTGCGGTGACATCTTCATCAATCATGTCACGTGTTCTTGTAAAACCACACGTGTTATAGTGAAAGGTAAATGACCTTGTGGCAGTTTGCGGAGTGTGAGTGAGAGAGACAACTTTATTGGTTATCTGACCTGGACAGGCGAGCCCCTATCTCTCGGTAGCTTTCTGGGCCCGCTGGATGACCCGAAGTTGGCCCTGCCGACCTGAGCTCATCAGTGCGGGTGCGCACAGCGCCCCGAGTTCACCCGGGGGAATTGCAATTGTCCTTTGAAGTTTTAAGCAAATCCCGAGTACATGACCTAGGGTTCGTTTCGCGATAAGCAAGAATTATTCCTCGCTCAATATAGACATCTTGCACCAGGACGGCACCGCTACGCTTTCGTGTGACACACCAGCGTTGTCGACATTAGCTAAAGGGTCAGGAGAGAAATTAAACGTCATTATGAGTATTAGAGGCAGACGTGCCTTGCCGCTCGCCGAAGCATGACCCAAGCTTGCAGCTAAAGCGTTAACAATTAACAGTCCTCGTCATTCGGGGCGCTGTGCACAACCTCTCCTAACGCACAACGAAATTTGTCTGCACTACCGCCTTGAGCGCAGAAAGTTTCCTCTACCTCACCCTCATCTAACGAGACCGCAAACTCTCACTTTACGACTGTTGCAAACAGACGCTTACCCTTCGCCTATCTCTTATTCACGATTTATTAGTGAAACACAGCCGGGTTGCCTTCGATGTGGGCGCCCGAGATGCAATTTGCAGCATATGCTGTGGCAATGCCCCATGCTGCGCGCGGCTGCAGGGTCTCCAGCCACGGAAGAAGAATGGACCGCTCTCCTCCCCAGTCCACAAGAGGGCGACCAACTTCGGGCTGTCCAGAGAGCCCACGACCTGGCCGCCGAGTTCCGCCTCCCGGTCCCGTCGTGGACGCGGCCCGCGGACGAGCCCCCTTAGGGGGTCTCGCTCTTCTCAGGACCAAATAAAGTTCAGTTCCGTTCCGTTCCTCGTCATTTTCACGGCATGCGCTCAACAATGTTATCGGTCCTCCGACGCTCCGTTACATTGTGATAAGCGCTAGCAGCTATCAGACCTCTGATTGCGTACCAGCACATTCTCCCAAGCTGGCTTCCACTGCTTGCTAGACTAGTTGTTACGACGTCCCTGTCGCTTTCAATGTTCAGCGCAGATGGCCTGAGAGGAAGACCCAGCGTCATCAAGCGAAAGGCGAGAGACTAACAACCTGCATGATAACGTGCACCTTCACGTTACGCATGTGAGGAGCGAAACTAAACCTAGCATCTTTTTGTCACGAAATAATATGAAATCCCTTGACAAGCGAACGGTACTCTAAGCTCTAAGCAAAAGCTAGGTGCGGCCCGTGCAGGTTGCACACACTGCTTATAGGATCTGACAGTTCTGACAACGACGTACACAAGGAGCGTCGTTTTCGCCCCTGAAGCCGGCTGTCAACGAGCGACCTGTGAAGAGGTCGTGAAACCTCTTAGCGGCCACGAAACGGGTGCGCGAATCCACGCAACTGCATTACTCAAAGGATTAAAAGGCGATACTTTGGCAGTGCTTCTGACGCGAGCGAACAAACAAACAAAACAAAAACACATAGACAGAGAAGACGTACAAGAGGAAAGTTAACAGAGCGAGGGCAGCTACCCTTGTATGAGTCATTACAAGCCAGTGCTCACACGTCGAGAGGTGACGCAAGACGAAAACGATATGGGATCTTAGAATGCGTGGTCGCTGTCACACGGATGACTGTAGCTGCAACAGTCTGCCGTACGCACGCGCGTGCCTGGCGCCTGCCTTCTCTGATGACAACTGGCCTCCAAAAGTGACAAGCTCCATCGATTCTGACTAGGCTAACAGGGCGATTTCGATTTCGTAGTACACGCTCAGTTTTGAACACCTTGACAGAGCCTGTAATTTTAAGGCACGCAATGAGGCCCTGAAGCCGGACAGCGCCAGTGCATTCACACTCAGTAGAAAAAAAAAACGGAAAGTTCATCACGGTCACTGTTTCGGCGCATGCTTGCCATTACCTGTCGAGGTGCACATGTTTGAAAGGCCGTAGACGATTGTCGTTGAATACCAGCGCTGAAGCCTTGGCCACTGACCGCCGCGCGGCCGTCATCTTGCGTCAGCTCACTGAGTTCATCGACGTCCGAGGACTACAGGCCGTCTTGTTAACGTGCTGTCATTTCTTTGCGCGATGACTCTGCAGGCACCTTGAAGCCGGATACGCACAAACTACGCCCGTCCTGTACAGTCACGGCTTGAGTAGACCGCTGCAATGACGACCCTCTCAATGGCATATGATTAGTGCAGTGCCTGACCTAAGTGGTACCCTCCTTAAAGGAATAAGAAACGAGGTCGTCTTTCGGCTCAGAAATGAAGAATCTATTATAAAACAAAGTCATGAAGTGGTAAGTAAAAGAAGTTCATATGAGTCCTAGGCTACTGCTTAAGACATGTCAAGGCGAAAGCGACGACCCTTGGAAGCCAAACTCAGATCCTAAGGTCTCGAACCCCGTCCCTTGGGTACTCCTACATTATGTGAATATAAAATGATTTAATAAAATACCGTTGAGTGATGAGCAAAAAAACGTTAGGAGTCCTGAGCTACCGCTTAAGACACGTCAAGGCGAAAGCGATGCCACTTGGTAGTCAAACTCAGAGCCTAAGGTGTGGAATCCCGAACCTTCAAGTACTCATAAATCATGTGAATATAATTTAGCATAGGCAGTAAAGGCTAACGTTCACGTGTAAAGGCTAACGTTCACGTGTGGCTCGTACCCGTGCATTCAGTGCGGGTATGTGTCAAGTTATGGTGCGACATGCGAGCCATGGTATTCGTACATCCTTGTCCAAGTGGACGTGACGCGAGTTTTCCATTTTTTGTACCATGTTTATTGGGTCATATTTCTACATTTTTCTTTCGCCATTATTTTAGGGCTACCTCCGCATGTTGTCTCGCGCATGTGCCAGCACATGTCGCATGTGCCTGGCACGGCGGCCGCGCATCCACGGGGGTGAAATGCGAAAAACAGGCAACGATGTGCTTTAGATTTATGAGCGCGTTAAAGAATCCCAGCTGGTCAAAATTACGTATCGCGCCACATAATCATGTGGGTACGCAATACCACAATTCCCATCTTCTGTCTGCAATATGACAAATGAGTTCTGCGGAAACCCGCAAGGCGGAGTAACGTTTATGAAAGGGAAAATTAGCATCCACCCGTTTTGTAGCACAAGGCTACAAGCAAATCCAATGGATTTCTCAAAAATGAAAGCTTCCTAGTAGCCGAAAAATTTGTCCTGGTCCGGCAAGTTCTACAACTGCACCGTAATCGTGTCGCGGTTTTGGCGCGCTATACCCCAATGATTCTGGAATTCGGGCCATGTCCTACCGTTGCGATAGTAGATCCTGGTGCCCTCCGGACCATGTGCCCCCGAAGCGAGGTGAGGCGATGATGTGTTTGATGGCAGCGAGGGAAGCGGCGTTGGTGGTGGGGCGGGCGGCTGCAAAGTTGTCATGGGCTCTTCCCGTGTACCCACGTAAGGGAAGCGCTTCAGGAAAGCGCCGGTAGGGGACAGTGGCACGTCGGGGGGGTCGCTGGAGACGGGAGAGACCATGCTTTCCTGTCCGGGCCAGACCTGTTGGAAAGTGAGCCGGGCGCATTTCAGTTCCTCTATGCGAAAATTCAGCGCTATACACACTTATCACACTTGTCACACAAACTGGTCACGCTGCGAAAGACTTTTTGTAAAGCAGGAACGCAAATGAGGACGTTACACATAGAAAGCAACACATACCATGAGGGCCTGTAGTGTGTGTTTGTCTGCGTGTAGCGTCTTTATTTGCTCTCCCAATTTCCACAAACATACATTACCAACTAGCCCACTCATCCATTCTGTGTGCTAGGGACGTCCATAGGCTACTGACCGTTTAAAGGGGCTATGCAGCATATTTTGGACATGGTCTGAAAACGATGCTGATAAGGGAGACGAAGTCATTATCATTGTCATCATCAAGTCTACGCCCACTGCACTGTGAAGACCGGTAGATCTCCAATTATCCGTTCCTGTACTAACTGCGACCAATACAACTTATCCCCGCAACCTTCTTTATCTCATCTGCCCACCTGATTTTCTGCCGCCCCCTGCCACACTTGCCTTCACTAGGAGCCCACTCTGTTACCCTTACTGTCCAATTGTTGCCTTGCCTTCACATTACATGCCCCTCCCACGTCCATTTCTTTATTTCTATTAATATGTCCTTAATTAGCACGCGTTTGTCCCCTAACCCACTCCGCTCTCTTCTCCCTTGAGCTTACACCTATCATTTTCCGTTCCATTGTTCGCTGCGTCGTCCTCAATTTAAGTTGAACTCCTTTAGTAGGCCTCCAAGTTTCTGCCCCGTAGGTCTAAGTACCAATAAAATACACCTGTTATGCGCTTTCACTTCGAGGGACAGTGGTAAGCTGCTATTCATTATCCGAGAATGCTTGCCGAAGAGAAACAGAGTACAGACGGCATTTCCTGCCCTATCAATGCGCAGCGCAGTGCTATGAACTGGCGCACGAGATGCGAATCTGCACGTCAGGCAGGACAGAACTCAACCTCGAGTACCTACGCGAAATATGGCGAAATATAATCTTTTTCACCTGGTTGGAGTAGAAGCTTGCTGGTGGGGCAGGTTCCAGCCCGTCGTCAAACGACGACAGCGATGTGCGCCTGCCCATGAGCGGCAACCTAGCCTCACCACCGTCGACGAACTGCTGCTGCTGCTGCTGCTGGTGTTGGTTCCAGTCCCCGCCGGTGGAGTGGAGTCGTTGCGGAGGAGGCGGAAGCTGGCAGTGATAGTAGGGATCCGCGGCGCCGAGCCGTACAGAAAGGTCCATCTGCAGCAACGATAAGTATAGGTACTGTGCAGTACTGCGTCACATGACACCAAGACGGTGTAACATAGTTCCCCGAGTGGAATGGTGATAACCGTCGCATTTAAATCAATCAATCAATCAAGTCTTCATTCACAACAACAGTTGAGGGTCCTTCAGGCTAAGAGCGGACACAATACTACTTGAAGGCGCCTGAGGGCCCACATACAGCGGTACTAAAATCGAAACTAAATAAAGGGACATGCTTTCATAACAGCAGAGGAAAGGGCAGTTCAAAAGCATAGGTTACAAATCTTATGCCGAGGCAGACTAGAAACTGGATGAACCAACGAGTCCTTTAATAAGTGACATTGACCAAGGGCGGCAATGAAACCTTGACTTCCCCTATCAATCCTTACCTTCCAGTTATATAAATCGCTAGGATATGCCTCTACCTGTCTATTTTATTACTTTTTTCATTCCTCAACGCAAAGCAGCATACCGAAACACCTGTCGTCCACGTTAAGAGGTATCATAGCTTTTGTTTGTTTTTCCTGTTGCCTGGTCACATATATTACTGGCAGCTGACAAAAATACACTTTCCTCGAGTTAACGCCTTGTCGTTCCCTGTCTCATCTGTCTCCCGTTCGGCGCTTATACGCTTAATTCTGCGGAATGCCGTTTCTCCTCCCATCTTCACTTCTCTTGACTCCCTCTCCTCCTGGAAGAGTAGTCTAAGGTCCCCGAAGAGTAAGCAGGTTGAACAGATTGGTTATGAATAGATCGTTGGGTTATTTAAGATTATTGGCGAGTTTCCGAGCAAATTGAACCCGCCTTTCCAGCTAGGGCTATCGGCGCCATTCAAGTACAGTGATACCAGAATACGGCGAAAAATCCACCGGAGTCCCCCTCTGAGCGTCCTCCAACACACTTAACAGCGGAGCTGTTTAAGCCTGGTAAAATTCCGTGGGAGTCCACCGAAAACAAGGTAGGCTTCGCAGGTATGCGCCACAGGAAGCTGGTTAAGTGCCAAGCAGCTCCTAACGTAGCATAGCCACGCATGGCATATAGTGTAGCAAGCGGGTGGGAAAGGAAGTGAGGGTGGGCAGTTATGTGAAGGTGAGGAGGTGTAAAAGAAGGGTGAAAGGGGAAGTGAGGCTGGTGGGGAGTGATGTAAGAGTTAGGAAGAGCTGAGAGGGTGAACCAAATAGTCATGTACAGTACAGTAACGCGAGGAGTGAGAAAGAACCGCGGATGAGTAGTAGAGTGTGCACTCAAGAAAGAAACAAAGAAAGAAAGAAGCAAAGATGAATAAAGAGTCAAAGAATGAGAGGAATATGAAATAAAGAAGACAAAAATGAAAGATGAAGAAAGCCTGCATTCGGCATGGCGGTGGCGCTTGCTTGCCAGCTCCGCTGTTTACCCAGGTTTCACAGGCCTAGAACTATAATGTTCTTTTGGTATTGTGCTGCTGGAATATCTGTTGGATTCATACGTTGTGTATACGCCGATCGGCCGCATACCCCCTGCGCCCCACTCTTCGCTTCAAGTTTTCCTATATTCTTGCTTTACGCTTGCGCTGTTCACCTGTCAACCGTACACTTTCCGAGAGTGCGCTAAGGTCTCAACTGACCGGCCACTGAGTGGGCGAGGAGCACATCATCGGGTCCCTCTGGGTGGTTGTCCTAGGTGGCGGCGGCGGCAGCGGCTGCGGCGGCTGGAGCTCGTAGTAGCAGCAGCTCGTCATCGTCACCGATTCCGCGGTCTCCGGTGCACGTGGTTCTTCGTACCGGAAGCTCTGCTGCTGCTGCTGATGGTGATGGTCGAGAGTCGTCGTCTGGGAGCAGTAGACGGCACCGGAACCGTACGGGGAGCACGACGTCGAGTCGGCCTCTGGCCAGCAGGGCGACGTCGGCTCGACCTTGATGTCCTGCCGAAGAACCAACGGCCGCAGAAACGAGCACTGAACACACAAACCAACGAATAAATAAAAGGTTACCCAGAATGGTGCACAGAGTCGCGTACGAGATGTGCCACAGTGCGAAATAAGCGGCGTCACATATCTACACAGTCGCGCAAGTAGCGTCTGAGTGATCGTTCATTTTTCTTTTTCTTTGGGGGGGGGGGGGGGGGGGTATGTCCTCTTTGAGGTGACGCCGAGGTTTAGTGGGTCACTGCCGGACGTGAGGTCTGCTTTAAGCACTCCACCCGTAATAATAATAATCGGCGGCTGAAACGAACAATCACCGAGAACTGCACGCCAAGGCGCTTTGCGTGACCGCGAAACAGCGCTGCACCTGCAAGGGCCTCAATCGCCGTCCGCAGCGGTGGTGTAGTGGTTGCGGTGCTCGGCTGCCACCCAAAAAACGCGGGTTCCATCCCGGCCGCGGCGGTCGCATTTTAGATGGAGGCGAAAATGCCAGAGGTCCGTGTACGTTGTCAGTGTACGTTAAAAAACCCCGGGTGGTCGAAATTTCCGAAGCCCTCCACTGCCACCCATGGACGCTTAGCCGTACTCCCGACACAGGCTGCAGAAATGCGCGTCATTGCCTTAACCGAACCCCAATCAATCAATCGCCAAAGGAGGCGGCGCCAATCGTGCTGTATTTCGGCTCGCGATATCGCACACCAAGGCTCCGATATCGCGGGCTTAAGCAGTCAGGCTAAAAAAAATGAAAGATCGGGCGAACATTCGCAGGCACAGTTACACCTACAGCGCGATAACGGCGCGCACAATCGTCGGTCATCACAATCTGAGATGCTGATCTAACGCTTAGATTGTCTGGCCGCAAGTGAATCGCGGGGCATTCCAGCGCTATAGCTGGTTCTCGCGTGCGTTGAAACAAAAAAAAATGCATGTCGCGCCCACTCTTCGCATTGTCCATGCAATCTGATCGGAACCGAAACATTTCAGAACGTTGCAAGGCGTTTGGTTGCGGTCTGCGCCCAGCAGTTACACGTGTAGCAGTTTCAAAAAAGAAAGAAAGAAAAGAATCGCACGGCTACATGTGTCAGTACAACGGACGAGAGAGAAACCGTCATCTGATGAAGACTTCATTCTGAATGGAGACATCAGTGAACAATGGACACTCCATAACGGAAGCTATGTTTAGCTAAAACTAAAGCCCCTAGTTATTTTTTTCCGTTTTTTAAGTAGGGAAAAGCTTTGATGTGCCGCTGGCGCATCCGAGTGGTCGGCGTTGCTTTTGGCAGCCATGTTCTTCCTAAAGCTGTTACTTGAATGCTGCAGCGAGAGAACGTCAAAGTTGCGCGTTTCAGTAGGCGTTTCCTTACATATGGCACGTCCACCATCATATTTGATAGGAACGCGTATGTTGACGGCCGGACGCATTCTGCGCGCGCGTGCTCCGCTCTACGTGTTTAGGAAGAACATGGCTGCCGACGCGGGCTTTGAGTGAGAGGGTGCCGGCAGAGGAGGAAGTTGTCGCTACTTAAAAACGGAAAAAAGATCTAGGGACTTTAGCTAAAACGTGGCCAAGGCATGCTTGTATATGTTGAGTGATGGCTCGGTTTACTAAAGAGGTTTGTCGGAAGGCCTTGATTGTATGTGCTTCATCTGCGCGCCCATTAAATCTCATATTTACAACATTGCCGCGCTACGTTGACTAGTTCAATGTCGCAGTAGGAATTGAACAAAAAGGCGCCACACTTTACAAGCTGGCTCCGTTCCTTCGGGGACTTATCTGCTGAACACTTTCGTTTGGACCCTTCCATTTGACGGGTGTCAGGTGGGTCGCTTCACTTTCACAAGGTAATAGGCAAGTCACTAATTTCTCTTAGCGCGGTAACGTTAAGGATCGTGTCGAAAAAAAAAAGAAATCCACAAGGCGGAGTAACGATATGGAAGGGAAAATTAGCATCCGCCCGTTTGCAGCACAAAGCTAGAAGGAAATCCATGCGGATTTTCGAGAAACAGAAGCTTCTTAATTGTCCAAAATATTCTTCCTCGTCCGGGGTTCGAAGCCGAGATCAATGCCAGTCCGGGACGCCCGCTCTATGTCCCACTTGAGCTGACCGGCAGGCTAACAATTGGCAGCAAGAGGGCGAATTAATCGTCAACTCGAATAACATATCCGTGGACATGGTAGATATAAGAATATCGCAAATTAATGTCGCCTTTGCGCGGTCAATCGCTAGCCTGCCGGTCAGCTCAAGTGGCAGATAGAGCCAGCTTCCCGGGCTGACATTGATCACGGGTTCGAACACTGCACCAGGAAGAACATTTTGGTCAACTTCGAAGCTTCTAATCCGCATGGATTCCTTGCATTTTGCTACTTGAAACGGGCGAATGCTAATTTTTCGTTCCACATCGTTGCTCCACCTTGTGGACTTCTGCAGAACTCATTTGCTTCGGAATACTTCATACGTCGAACATAACCCGGGAAATCTGATGTTCGTTATAACCAGGTTCGACTTCATTATATCTGAGCCGTGTACTACGAGACATCGTTCGAACTAATATGCGCGCGTTAGAATCACGCCTGCGTGACCCACCGTGCTAGCCTACAACCTAAGGCACCGAACCCATCCGAAGGTCGTGGGTTCGGTTCCCACCGAAGGCAGCGTTTGTCTTTTCGTCCACTTTAATTCCTTTCTACTTTCTCCACAATTACAATACCACAAGTAACTTCCTCTATGCTTTCATAGGCTTCATTGTCTGTTTGCTCATTAAGTTGTTTCTAATATATACACTCAGAGTAACTAAGAGCAAACACAAAGCACGAATTCCACAAATGTAGCAGATGAGAAGTATAATTAATACATCCGCAATCAACTTGTAGTTTTAGAAGTAGCACAAAAAAGAAACTTCGGGTAACGCACTGAAAATTTTGACAACATATACGCTACTTCTCGCTTCTACATAAGTAGCAGAAGGATAGGTACATTAAAATGCTTCTCGCTCAGTGATCATGGTGCTACACACGCCTATTTGAAATCATTCCAAGTGTGAGACATAATAACGGTTCGGGTAAACAAGATCTCAAACGGAATGAACACTTTTTCACGAGAAAGGTTACTAGAATGTAATTCAGTACCGCAACTCAGTGCGCGTCGAGCACTGAGTTGCGGTATCTTTGCTATTTATTACGAGTGCACGTAAGTCTCACGAATTTCATCAAGGTGCGCAGCGAAAAGGTATGCAGAATTCTTCGACAAACTGTAAGGTGCGAACACTCGAAAGCAGTGTGTTATAACAGCGCACAGCAATTCTTGCAATAAATAAACAGGCGATAAGTTAGCCAATCAATCAGGAAATCAATCAATGGATTACAAACACAAATAAAATGAAGAAAATTAGAAATGAAAAAAAAAATGACAAAATGAGAAAGAAGCCTCGGTGAAAGTAAAATCTGCCGAAATTTTTCCATATTTTCGAACAGATATAAATAAAAGGCGGGTAAAAATGCAACTATAGTTTAGTTTAGTTTTTATTTCATTTCTTGTAATATTGCCCTCGCATTCGTTCCCTGCATACCAGCACAGCCGAAAAAGGCAAATGTCGGAAGCAATATGGGGCAAACCACTTTTGTGAATGAGTGGCCAAAGCGACGAAACTGAACTAAAACTGAACGACCGCGTTGCCGAGGCGGCGGGCACGGTTCTAATCTGTTAGCGATTAACCTAAACGAGCAGCACTGCGCGCTACGGCAAAGCTCTAAAATTAAGGAACAAAAATTAAAAAGGGTTGGTTAAGAACCGCGCATTTAATTATTACGGTGAAGTGCGCGGCGGCTCACGGGATCAAATGTCGATTAACTAACTCATCAGTATCCGTACGAGGCCAATGGATAAATACCTTTTAAAAGAAGGCTTATCTTCTTACCAAGGAGCACGCGAGTGAGATTTGCTGAAGTTGCTAAAGGAAATTAAGTAGCTACTCACATTACCACAAGGCCTGTTTCCACGCAGCTATTGCGCAGATAAACTCTAGCACCTACACGCTATCGTAAGTTTCGAACGAAAGGAACTACAAGTGCAAAGAATTTTTTTTTTCATCTTTCTCGGAGCATAATCTACCAACGCTAAACTAGCCATACGTAACCACGACAAGTCTAACAGAAACGTGTTCATAAACTATCAACACCATCACCACGTGGCATAAAGCACTCGCCCTCGTAATACCCAAGTGCTAACACGACGCGTTTCACGCTTTGAACGTAAGATAACTAAAGGTTAAAAATGCGTCCATGTAGTAGCTATCACGATTAGAATAGCCATATACAGCAGGCAAAATTAGTCGCACGGTTTCCACGCGCTCAATCAAGCACATTTTAGCGGCGAGCGCTTTGTCGCCTAATCAGGACCAGCCAGCCGCCAACGAGTAACACAAGCCACAACGAGAATGTAGAGAGCACACCTTGGGTTCCACTTCTTGGTCCAGGAAGTTCCAGAAGTTGCACGTCTCGTCGTACGCGTCCGATATGTCGCCGGTATAAAAGCGCCTCGCTTGCTGCTGCTGCTGCTGGTCCCCGGGTGGACAGCCAGAGGCCGACCGGCCAGAGCTGTCCCTGTAACGCCACATGTCGTCAGTGTGAAAGCGTTATACTCGTGTCAAGTCAGCCCCGATAAGGCGCCGGTAAAGGCGCATCACGCTACTGGACGCAAGAAAGTACTATCTAGTCATGGCAGCGTGTGTGTAGATAAGCTTTTCGAACATCCTATGCCTCCTCCCCCTCGGTACGAGTAGGGCTTACGGAAGATTTCCCCTGGTAATGCCTGGCTCCTGGATGGCGCGTGTGCTAGCTCTTGACCCATCAATTGGCGCCGTTGGTGTAAATGTGGCGCAGTCATATCGAAATGCCTTTCACTGTACACGTTTATCTGTCCGCTACATTTCTTGAAGCTTGCTGCGACGCGTCTTGACAACCAGTACCATTTTTAGTATGTGAAGGCCAAAAAATGTGGGCGTTTGCGCGATAAAAACGTACCATTATCGAACGATCGTGCACGCTTTTCTGTTCGAGAGAACAGGGCGTGCACTTACACACGGTTAAAGATATCTTCTGGCCATCCGATCAAATAATGCATTCAAACCGTACTCTTCGGAAACACATTTTTAATCAATTCATGCAATTTTGTAGTGTTCACGCCTACTGTACTCGTAGAACCTACAAACGCCCCCTATATACCCCGCCCCACCCCGTTACGATCTCGCTGCGTCATTATTTCGCGCACACATTTATTGCTTTCATGACCTTGATAGATCGTTAAGCAAAAGACCCAGCTGAACCTTTGCCGGCAGTTCACTTCTGGTGTACCCACATTAACAAAGAGGCGCAAAGACGGTTTTGCACTACACACTTGCATCATATCAAGCTAGGCTATCTACCGCGAAAGTTGCTGTTTGTTGCCTTGACGAATTTTATTTTAACACGAAAGTGTTTTATGCCGGGATCCACCACGACCCCACACGCCACTACCGTAACGGATATGATACAGTAAACATGTGAGAACAAGAAAGAAAAACACTCCGACAAACTCCTTTTCATCCGCTGGGAATCGAACTCACAGCCCCTAACTTCACGAAGAGAGGTGACCGGTGCTCTATCACTGCGCTAAAGCCGCACATGCTCGGAGCTCTACGAACGCGCCTTATATTTGTTCTTCGACGCTCTCGTCCGGCTTCAGCGCGCGCGGATCCAGCGCATTGCCTGGAACTGGTGCCGTCATCCAGGAGAGGCAAAGTGAATCACTGCAGCTTCTCCTCTCCTAGATGGCGGCACCATTCCAGGCGCGTTCCAAAGTGCGCCTCGATGCACGCGTGCGGAGCCGTGCAGGCATCGGAAAGGAGCGTGATAAGAAAGAACATAGCCGAGTTCGGACAACTTCGAGCGCATTTACGCCGATAGCACGGTGGCAGAGCACCGGTCACCTTTCGTCGTGCTAGCGTTCCCCCGGCGACCACTGTTCGAGCGTGATGGCAACAGGAACAATGCCACGTTAGGGGCCCAAGCACGGTAACGATGTTGACGAGCAAATGTGGCGCAAGTAAATATGATCGATAGCTTTGTCGCGTGGCATTTACGATCGATTGCGTCCAGTTATTACGTAAACTACTCCAGTTACCAGAACGGGTTGGCCCTTGAAGTTATGGAGGCGATGCATGAACGTGGGTTCATCCACATCGAACTGTGCCGCACGAGCGAAACACCGACACCAGTGGGCAAGTTTACCTCGATGTAACAATAGAGATTTAACTGCTTATGCGAAGGCACATTTCACTTTCGCGTTATACCGATTCCGTTGACGGAGGGATCAGGCACATTTTTTTTTCTGGTAACACCGTTGCATGCGACGCATACGCAGAGAGTGACGACAGCAGTGTTAGACTTCAGGAAGCAGGGCTACCAGAAGAAAATGTTAACAGAGTTTAGCAGCACCGGCTTGCCGTATACGGCGAGTACGGTAACGCCATGTCGACGTTGTCGGCGCGCAGATAATTTAGTCTCTCAGAACTTCATGAGATACTCTCATCATCAGTCGTGGAGGCCCTATGGACATGTTAGCCACATGTTATTGCATTGCACGTACCAGGGAATTCGAAATGCGGTTTCAAATATACAGCTTGGAAGCATCGGCTCTTCTTTCACCATGTAACGTCGCTGGGAAAACCGACTAAGTCGCTTGAGGCAGAAATGGCACAGAATGATTTCATGATCACGGAAAGATAACATGCTATTATTAATTTGTTCGACGTGGATTCAACGAAGAATATGTACCTACGTATCTCTTAAAAGGGAGGGAAAAAAAGTGAGGCGACGCAGACGTTGCTTGTCGTCGTTTGTCCAGCGACGCTGTTTGTCGAAAGAAGAGCGGGCGCTGTCCAGCTGCATTTGAAACTAGATTGCAAACTTGCTGCTGCGTTCAGTGCAGTTAATATTTGGCTCGCATATTCACAGGATCCTCCACGGCTAGTAGGCACCGTTTTCCGAATATGCTCCAAAAAAGTGTTGTGGGCCTCCTGTAATATCTTGCAGAGTTTGTTAATGTGCAAGTTTCTGTCCGCTATGACAGTACATCGATAGAGCCACATGACTTCTTGCATGGTTCCCTTGTTACCAGCTCTGCAAGCTTCTGTACCATATGATGGTACGTTAATATAATGATTATGTCGACATTTCAGGTTTTACGTCCCGAAACCACGATACGATTATGAGACGCCGTAGTGGAGGTCTTAGGAAAATTTCCACTACCAGGGGTTTCTTTAGCGTGCACGTGACATCGCCAAGCACACGGGCCTCAACATTTCGCGTCCATGGAAGTGCGGCCGCCTGGGCCGGATTTTGGATCCCGCGACTTTCGAATCAGCAGCCGAGTGCCATGGCCACAGGACCACCATCGCGGGGCTGGTCGCATATATCGCACATAGTCGCATATATCGACACCCACGCACATAGCCGCTTCAACAAGAAACGGCGCAAGAACGAGACGAAGTTGGGAGTAGGCAAAAAATACGGCGGGCTAGTGTGCGACAAAACAACGGTATGTCACGCATGAAAGAAAATTAATTTATGCTACTGCCACTCATTTTGATATGAAATAACGACCTCTTACTTTTAGGTTGCATATTATGACAGATCTATACGCTGGAAGCGGATCTATACGCTGGAGCTGTACTTAACGCGTGCGTACAGCCGGTGTTTCGCTCGCCGTCAGTTGTGACGTCACCAAACACGAAGTTGTGACGTCACCAAACACCAAAAACGTCACCAATCCCTTGTCGACCACAAGGGATTACGCATGCTTTGCCTAAAAGTGGGCGCGAGAGCAAAGTCATCAGGTGTATACACCTGGAGAAAAGGCTACGTCACTGCATGCGCCACCTCGCATTCTTGTGATCAAGTGTGCCGCGTGATACGTCCGCACCCGAAACCACTCTTCGAGATGGCTGACACTGTACGAAGTGTGGCGGTGTCTGGTAAATGAACAGTCACACGCTCCCAGGCTCTCGACGTATGCACAGTGTTACTACAGGTTTCTCCTGGAACCAGCTTGTAACGGTATACCGTTTTAACGAAACGCTCCTTATAGTGAAGTGCTGGTTGCTTTTTCATAAAGAAGGCAAGTTAAGAACAAATGAAAGCAGTTGAGGTTGCCATCTCCCTCGAAAAATCTATAGTGGCCAAGAGCACTGGCGGTAAGCCACGGTAGCTTGAGAAACCAAAGGCCCGCAGAGTTTTCCATGACACCCAATTAGAGACACCGAACGGCGTCTCTAAGCTAACTCTGTTTGCAACAGTCAGGGAACCTAAATACCGTATTTCTATTTTGTTTCTTTTCGGCACGATAAGCTACAACTATATAGAACTGACATGCTAAGGCCTCTCAGCAAATACTGGTGCTACAAGAAATCGAAGGTATCTGGGAGTCGCAGGCCCCTCGTGGTGCCAGCGCTCCTGCAAAGACGCCAAAAGTGTCACGGCTCCACCGCAAGGTTAGCAGATACAGCGCAGCCGTGCTTTGCTTGCGCTTAGAGGAGAAACTTATTGACGTACATGGTAGGCATGGGCTCTCCCGCGTCCTGCGGCACAGTCGACTGGCACTGCGGCGTAAAGGCTTCCGGGCAGGATCCGTCAACGTCCGCTTGAGCCGACGTCGTGGACGAGTTATGAAGGCTGCCTTGAACCAACATGCCATCCGGAGGGGCCTCGTAAGGCACCGGCCACACTTCTGCGATGGGAGGTTGCATCGTTCGGCATGTGTCCGAGTCGCCATCCCGAGACGGCTGCCCCTCGCCTGCGATGTCTGGAGTTTCCATCTCTTTGTCACCCGAGTCTGTAGGTTTGAGTTTATTGAGAGAAAAGATAACACATTATTACTAATAATAAAATTACAAGCAAGACGGACATCTCTGACTACTGAACGCGTGGGAAAAAGGTGTTCAGTAAAATCGTACGTGTGGCGTTCAGTTTAGAACTCCTTCGCAGGACCTCTATTCGTAGCTTACCGTATAGAGATAGATCTCTGAGTAGTATTACGCCTGCCAAGGTCTTCTAAGGAAGAAGATGCGCGAGTTGACGAGCTTGGTGCCTCGAATAACATTCTCGCCTTATCACTGCCTCGGCCGTCCCATCCACACGCCACGTTAGAGCTTGAATATCGCCCCGCCACGATGGTCTAGTGGTTATTGCACTCGGCTGCAGATCCGAAGGTCGCGGGATCGAATCCCGGCCGCGGCGGCTGCATTTTGATGGAGACGAAATGTTGAGGCCCGTGTACTGTGCGATGTCAGTGCACGTTAAAGAACCCCAGGGGGTCGAAATTTCCGGAGACCTCCACTACGGCGTCCCTCATAATCAGAGCTGGTTTTGGGACGTTAAACACTATAAATCAATCAGAGCTTGAATATCGCCCCGCCGCGGTGGTCTAGCAGTTACGGTACCCGGCTGCTGATCCGAAGGTAGCGGGAATGAGTCCCAGCCGCGGCGGCTGCATTTCGATGGAGGCGAAATGTTTACTATGCGATGTCAGTGCACAGTAAAGAACGCCAGGCGGTGAAAATCCGGAGCCACCCGCCCCCTACGGCGTATCTCGTAATCATATTGTGGTTTTGGGACGTGGACCCCAGAAATCAATCAATTAACCAGTCAGCGCTTGAATGTCTTAGCACATACGCAAAGGTCATAGCAGGAAGGGAACTTCCGAGGTACAGCTTCCTTATTTCTTTATCTGCAATACTACCAGCCTGTACCTCGAGACCATAGCAGCTGGGCATGTAGTTACAACGTAAGCGTTCACAGGCACAGCGATCGGGCTAGATGAGTAGGCGCTGACTCGGCTACTCCCCCCGCGAGCGTTACACCGCAGTAGCAACAGGTGTTGCAGCGCAGAATCGCGGGCGCTCTGCGCATGTGCGTCATAATAGCTGATTGAGCAGCCGAAGGCTCCGCCACCGTTACTACACAGAACACACACGGTGATGCGTGTGTGTTCGGTGATGCGTGTGTACAGTGTCGTCCACTCTTGGTGCGAACACGGCGCACCGTGGCCGCGCCCCGCGGAGCGCCAGTGCTCGTGGCGTGGCCGCGCATCGAATCTAATCTAGCGCACGCGCACAGGGGCTTGAAGAGGGGTTTCTTTTCTCTTGAAAAGCGCGGGAGTGCATGCCTTGCTGCGATGCACAGCATCCTGTGGCCCGCGCTTTTCAAGCGAAACGAAACCCCTCTTCAAAGCCCCTGTGCGCATGCGCTAGATTAGATTCGATGCGCGGCAACGCCACGAGCGCTGGCGCTCCGCGGAGCGCGGCCACGGTGCGCCGTGTTCGCACCAAGAGTGGACGACACTGTACACACACGGTGATGCGTGCCGCATCACCGTTAAAAAGACACTAAAGAGCAAAACGATTTTTCTCTTTTCAGTAAATCAGTGCTCCACCGCAAGGTTAGCAGATACAGCGCAGCCGTGCTTTGCTTGCACTTAGAGGAGAAACTTATTGACGTACATGGTAGGCATGGGCTCTCCCGCGTCCTGCGGCACAGTCGACTGGCACTGCGGCGTAAAGGCTTCCGGGCCGGATCCGTCAACGCCCGCTTGAGCCGACGTCGTGGACGAGTTCTGAAGGCTGCCTTGAACCAACATGCCCTCCGGAGGGGCCTCGTAAGGCACCGGCCACACTTCTGCGATGGGAGGTTGCATCGTTCGGCATGTGTCCGAGTCGCCGTCCCGAGACGGCTGCCCCTCGCCTGCGATGTCTGGAGTTTCCATCTCTTTGTCACCCGAGTCTGTAGGTTTGAGTTTATTGAGAGAAAAGATAACACATTATTACTAATAATAAAATTACAAGCAAGACGAACATCTCTGACTACTGAACGCGTGGGAAAAAGGTGTTCAGTAAAATCGTACGTGTGGCGTTCAGTTTAGAACTCCTTCGCAGGACCTCTATTCGTAGCTTACCGTATAGAGATAGATCTCTGAGTAGTATTACGCCTGCAAGGTCTTCTAAGGAAGAAGATGCGCGAGTTGACGAGCTTGGTGCCTCGAATAACATTCTCGCCTTATCACTGCCTCGGCCGTCCCATCCACACGCCACGTTAGAGCTTGAATATCGCCCCGCCACGATGGTCTAGTGGTTATTGCACTCGGCTGCAGATCCGAAGGTCGCGGGATCTGAATCCCGGCCGCGGCGGCTGCATTTTGATGGAGACGAAATGTTGAGGCCCGTGTACTGCTGCGATGTCAGTGCACGTTAAAGAACCCCAGGGGGTCGAAATTTCCGGAGACCTCCACTACGGCGTCCCTCATAATCAGAGCTGGTTTTGGGACGTTAAACACTATAAATCAATCAGAGCTTGAATATCGCCCCGCCGCGGTGGTCTAGCAGTTACGGTACCCGGCTGCTGATCCGAAGGTAGCGGGAATGAGTTCCAGCCGCGGCGGCTGCATTTCGATGGAGGCGAAATGTTTACTATGCGATGTCAGTGCACAGGTAAAGAACGCCAGGCGGTGAAAATCCGGAGCCACCCGCCCCCTACGGCGTATCTCGTAATCATATTGTGGTTTTGGGACGTGGACCCCAGAAATCAATCAATTAACCAGTCAGCGCTTGAATGTCTTAGCACATACGCAAAGGTCATAGCAGGAAGGGAACTTCCGAGGTACAGCTTCCTTATTTCTTTATCTGCAATACTACCAGCCTGTACCTCGAGACCATAGCAGCTGGGCATGTAGTTACAACGTAAGCGTTCACAGGCACAGCGATCGGGCTAGATGAGTAGGCGCTGACTCGGCTACTCCCCCCGCGAGCGTTACACCGCAGTAGCAACAGGTGCTGCAGCGCAGAATCGCGGGCGCTCTGCGCATGTGCGTCATAATAGCTGATTGAGCAGCCGAAGGCTCCGCCACCGTTACTACACAGAACACACACGGTGATGCGTGCGTGTTCGATGATGCGTGTGTACAGTGTCGTCCACTCTTGGTGCGAACACGGCGCACCGTGGCCGCGCTCCGCGGAGCGCCAGCGCTCGTGGCGTGGCCGCGCATCGAATCTAATCGAGCGCATGCGCACAGGGGCTTTGAAGAGGGGTTTCGTTTGAAAAGCGCGGGCCACAGGATGCTGTGCATCGCAGCAAGGCATGCACTCCCGCGCTTTTCAAGAGAAAAGAAACCCCTCTTCAAAGCCCCTGTGCGCGTGCGCTAGATTAGATTCGATGCGCGGCCACGCCACGAGCACTGGCGCTCCGCGGAGCGCGGCCACGGTGCGCCGTGTTCGCACCAAGAGTGGACGACACTGTACACACACGGTGATGCGTGCCGCATCACCGTTAAAAAGACACTAAAGAGCAAAACGATTTTTCTCTTTTCAGTAAATCAGTGCTTCATGATACCAGCAGCACCAATATTATCGCGAGAAAGCGCTCAGAAAGCGAGAAAACGAGCAGAAAGAACACATGCGGCGACGCCGCCTTTACGTTCCCGCACCAACTCTGTCAATTTTCAAGGTACCTCCTCAGAGCCACGTGATTGTTAACAAGTAAAAATGAATAGCATTGTGTTCGTATGTAGCGAGATAATTAATGCAACGAGTTTCACGAAATTCCATTGTGCCTATGTCGCCAAAAATACGAAAAATGAGTTTGAAGTACGTGATGCCGTGCTTGGCGTTTGAGGTGCTGAGCTTTGGCGCGAAACTCAAAAAATCGAATTTTGGTCATTTTCTCGGCTAATATTCAACTCATGATGGCAAAATAAACGACAGTAGGCTTCTTAAAGGACCGTCTATCAGTATGAATCGATTTGGTGTTTTCCTTTAGTGTCCCTTTGCCCCCATAATGGTGTTGACATTTTACGTAGGCCTTCCAAAATTGTTCACGACAGAAAATACAGCCACATTTAGAAAGAACATGACATTTTTGTATCCTCGAAAAAAGGAAGATTGATATAAGGGCCCGTCCACACTAGAGGGAAAACGCGCACGGCGGCCGCCGGCGGAGAAACGCTTCGGCGGCGACACAGCCACACTGCTCGCGGCGAACCGCTGCGGCATCTCCGCGAAATCCCTCCTCCTTCGGGCGAACGAGCGCGAGAGGCAAGCGAGCCACCGCACGGGTACGAAACGAGCCTCCGGGCGGGTCCGCATGACTCCACGATGGAGCGCGTACGTCACGCGCGGGGACGCTCTGACTGGTCTCCTCCTCGGCGGCACGCGGCGCGCCACGAGAAATCGCGCACGGAGCGATCGCTCTCGCGGCACGAAAATTCTGACGCGCGGCAGCTTCGAAGGCTCGCGTTTTTTCGCCGGCGGCGCGCCGCCCGAGTTTTTCCGCTAGTGTGCACGCGCCTTTAGTCCAAAACATAGACGCGTGTTTTGTCCAAGGAAAAATACTGGCACCTACGCTATAGTGGTGCTAAGACCGAGGATACAGCCCAGCTGGTGGCGTTCCCCTCCTCCTATCCCCCTTCCACACCATTACTTCCCTGTCCTACTCCTTGCTACACTATTGTACAAGACTATGCTGGGTTCTGTTCTCCCCCTCCCTCTCCTCCTCCTCCTCCCCCACCCTCACATTATTCATCCTCACCGCCTTTTTCACCCCTGCTCCTCTTCCCCCTCATCACCCTTACTTTGCTTCCCCAGGCCTTGCTGTTACTACTGCGCATGCGCGGTTATGCCAAGCTCATGCCAGCTGCGCCGTAGCAGATTGCAGACGACGCAAGGCGAAGTGATGTTTTCTGCGTACGACAGACCTCTTACGCCGAGCCTAAACAGCATCACTTAAAAACACACTACACGTTGCGTTGATTCCGTATCGTAGGCCTGGTTTGTTGAAGTATTCCATGGGATCGAGCAAAGTTTCGCAAAATCATACCGAACGTTAGCAGATCATATGCATTGCTGATAGTGCTTATCGCAAACTGAAAGCGTGATTTACGTTACACAAGCACCATCATAAGTGCTGGCGCAATAGGTTTATTTGCTGTACATAACCGTGTGGGAGGAGCCGCAGTAGCCTAGTGGTAGCTGATTGCTTGGCACCTCGAGCTCCAGGGCCCGTGTTCGGTACGCCCCCTACCGCTTGGTAAGTTGCATTTATGCGTGTGTGTGCTTGTTACAGGGGCCGGACACTTCGACTAGTTTCGGTATTAGAAATAAAGCGTCCGCCATTGTTTTGGTAGGAAGCGAAAATACAGCAACTTCTGCATGTGTGGCCTTATCTATGCAACCTGCGCATGAATAAAGTAAAGTTATACAATTATGCGTAGAAATAAAATGGTGTCCTCGGGTATTTTCTTTTTTTAACACCCTATATATTTATCCAGCCGCTGCATTCGTTGCGCCGACGGGCGGCGCTTTCGCTCTTATCTCTTCTGCTACCACTCCGTCCGTCTGCTTTTGCCGTTTTCACTGTGCACGTGTGGAATTTCTTTAAAGTGCTTTGAAGGTGGTGTTTGTGAGTACGAACGCGCTCAAAATGTCGGCGAAACTAGGAGAAGGACAAGGCGTGCTGCGGTGTTTTTGGTGCCACAACTCGGGAAGAAACAGCGCAGCGAAATTTTTCCGCTTCCCAGCGGACGAAAGGTAGGTACACTTTTTGTTCGGTACGAAGAAGCGAGGGCTATCCTTATCAAATCAGCTACAGGGCGAACCGAAAGATCTCTGTTGGTGCCTTACAGTGGGTTTTTTGTTTGGCACTGCGCATTTTTCAGTAATGTAGCAAGCACGTAAAGCTACTTGTGGACAGTTTCTCATGAGCCGATTGATGCCAGCTGACGCGCAGACGGAAATTTTGCTTTGGTATCGGTATGGTTAGCGGTGGCTCTTAATTTCTTCGAGAAGAAATCGTGCAAAGTATGTTCGCCGAATGCGCTGCTTCGATGAACTGGTTCGGCTTTAGAGCACTCCGATGACCAGTTCCTTGTAGCGACTCTACCTCATATGAGTGCTTAAGAAAGAAGCCCCCAAAATAATTTACGTAGCAGTGACTGCTTACATTCCGTGTAACGTGAAGTTCGTGCTACCTGCGCTAAGGCCAAGCTGCCCTTTGCTTTTAAACCGGCCTGTGACACATTCTTTTCTCCTTTTTTCGCACTATATATATTATTGTCGCTTTTACATGTTGTTTAGTAATTTCCATGGTGGTATTTGTTTCATTTTCTAGGTGTGACGTGGGGCGAAATTACGCCAAAAGGGCAGACCTCAAGGGACTGGCACAGGAGCAACTGTACGGCGGCTACTGCCTCTCTTCGGACCACTTCGCAGAAAGTGCCTACGCGAACCCTGCCAAAACGAAACACTTTCGCGCATTTCGATGTCTGCGCAAACAGCGTGCAAGGTATTGTCTTCGTGCAGACATTCATAGCTCACACTGCTGCGCTATAATTCACTGCTGCGAACACGAATTTTGAGATCTTGTAACTTGATGTGGTGAAGTTGCACAAGTAGTAATAATACTCGGCATTCTAGCCACGCATACTTTCATTTTAATATCAAATGAGGAGGAAGAAACTCCTTCTATACCCGGCGACAACTTTCTGTGGCAGCACGGCCAAGGCTACGTGGGCGGAGCCTATGCACATGTGCTACTGCGCCAAGTAGTCCGACCGCTTCGACGGGTGTTTCGGTTTCGATTCCACCAGCGCAGGTCGCTTTTCCTTACTTGTGCGTGAACGTTGTGCACCACCTTCTTGTCCTGTACGGACAGATTTTGGTTTGACAACGCCTGGTACGGCTGCGAAGTTGGTGGACTCGCGGCACGGGGCGGTGTTTCCTCCGTAAGCGACGTTGACGCGAGCTGCAACCGGAGGACGCCATCTTTGATGGTGAGGAATGCGGTGAGGTAAAAAAGCGACGGAAGCCAAAAAAAACCCACAAAACCTGAGAGAGCATGAAACGAAATTTTTTCTGCTGCGCAACGTTTTTATTCATTAATTAAAAAATAAATTCGCAAAAAATGTAAGTGGTGAATGGTAAAATCATAGTTACCCAGAACAGTATACAAACGTTTTCGTTGGGAAACTATATGCTGTGGCGCAGTAAGACAAGCGTGCTTCGGCTCCGTAGCCTTGGCTGTGCTGCCACAGAAAGTTGTCGCCAGGTATAGAAAAGTAAGAAATGCTTTAGTAAGTCAAGAAAGCACGCTGTGCCACAAGCAAGTGTACCAGCAAAGTTGAGGCGCTTTCACCGGTTTGTTAAGGCGTCTTCGAAAGTCAAATGGCAAATTACCTACAGCCAATTACAAAACTAACAGTACAGCTCAGATTTGTCCTATGCTTCCAGCATTATACGCGAAGCTGAGCTTAGGAGCTCCATAAAATAAATGCTTTATATGATTCAGGCATATATTAGAGGAATGTCTTGAAAACCGGTCAAAGTAAGCTTCTTCTGAACTTTCTGCCCAGGCTGATTCATTAAGTGCTGTATATCTGAGTTACTTTTGTGAACATCTTTCCATGTCCCGAAGCTGCGCGTTCCGTAATACCTTTGCGCATGACTCTGCCCTAGCCCAGTTTCCAATCATGACTAACCATCGACACTTACCTATAGTGCATTTTTTTCTCAATGGAAAGCTCTGTCTACAGGGTGTCATTTATTGTTTGATGCTGTAGGATTGTGATACTCAAGCCTAAACTGTGATAGAATATATGGGCATTACAAATTGCGAGGAATGACTGCAATGTACTGCTGTAAAATTCTGTATTGATGCCCTGTTAGCAATGCTACAGCTTTGAACGAAGGTGGACGTGACGTATCGAGAATTATAGCCAAGTGTTATAATGTAAATATAATTTGCTCCTTATGTAATGGTACATTAGCACAAGCTGGGTTATATAGGAAGTTAGCGTGCTATAGAAGGTTATTTCGACTAGCAAGCTTCATAGCAAAAGGGGCTGGTAGTGTTGGGCTCAACGTGTAGGTCATCTGCACTGCATGATCAGTTCATTATTCACAAACGTGTTACTATGAGCCGTCGTTTCTGGAGAATTGTATTGTGTACAGCCAATAAACGTGGTGACCCCTGCAGCGATATTCTGTATACGGTGAATTGTGTGAAGACTTCTCGTTGTGCTTGTGTAACCGATACAGATTGCGAACATTTGTATTTATCGTACGAGATACACTTCTCTGTGCTAATGTGGCATCTATTGAGTTTTATAGTTTGCAATACGTTGCTAATAAAATGAGTGAATAAACCACCATTTTCTGACTACTCCCTTTTCTTGCTCAAACAAAACTGTCACGCTTCAAGGCTTGCTGGCTCTCGCGAATTGAAACGAGAAATATCTACAAACAAATGTTTTGTGGGCATGCTGACAGTCCGAGAAAATAGCAAACGAAAGTTATGGAAAATAAGATATGCAGCAGCAACGCAACCTGAAAAAAAAAATTGCAAGCAGTCGCGCGCTCGTCGAGCGCATAGCAGACGACAAGCAGCTCGGCGCTTCCTCCTCTCTCATCAACAAAAGCGTTGCCATAGCAGCATCAGGAATGTTTTTATTGTTTTTTGGCTTCACAGTTTGGCCTACCAAACACCAGGGGACAAGTTGGCGCTAGTGGTGCTATTATCGCTTACCTGGGGGGTATACTAGCTGACCTAGCCCTGCTTGTTATCTCTACATTTCAATCGTACGCGAGGACAACGCTGTTCGTCTTTTTATTTAAGAGCGGAGCTCCTTAGGCGGGAAGTCCGGTGGCAACCGCGAAAAGCAAAATGTGGGCCGATCCTGGAGGCAGTGACCTGTGTGAGATGCAGAAAACTTACGACGCAGCTCAAATGCGAATTCGATCCCTGCAACCACAGCGTTCGTAATGTGAATTTAGTTGGTCATTGATATTCACAGGTTTTATGCAATTCAAACACCCGTGCCGCGTACCCATGCACATACCGTAGGCCCAGCACTACGAGTAGGAGTCATACGTGACTGCAGCATCTCGTGACGTACTACATGACCAGTATATCGTGTCAGTGATGTAAGAATCAACGGATCATGATCGTCATTCATTTATACCCTTCCTCCCCGTGTATTGGGGTCATACCAGGTGACCGAGACAACCAAGACAGCACCGAGATGCGGGCATGGCGGGTATCGCACATCTCTCGGTAGCACGGCGCAACTATAATTCGTAAGAAAGCTTTGTCTCCCGTTGCTACAGCAACCAGCGCTTGGCGGGAAATGATGATGATGATTGTGGTTCGATTAAGGAAAGGACGCTAATTTCTGCAGCCCATGTAGGGAGCACGGCTAAGCGTCCGTGGGGGGGGGGGGGGGGAAGGGAGTGAAAGAGATAGAGAGGAGAGAAAGGCCGTAGTGGAGGGCTCCGGAAATTCAGACCACCTGGGGTTCTTTAACGTGCACTGACAGCGCACAGTACACGGGCCTCTGGCATTTTCGCCTCCATCGAAAATGCGACCGCCGCGGCCGGGATCGAACCCGCGTATTTTGGGTGGCAGCCGAGTACCGTAACCACTACACCACCGCGGCGGACTAAGGAAAGGACGCTCATTTCTGCAGCCCATATCGGGAGCACGGCTAAGCGTCCGTGGGGGGAAGGGGAAAGGGACTGAAAGAGACAGGAAGGAGAGAAAGGCCGCGTAGTGGTTAAGGCATTTCTCTTCTTTCTATCTCTTTCGCTCCCTTTCCCCCACCGCCACGGACGCTTAGCCGTGCTCCCTACATCGGCTGCAGAAATGAGCGTCATTTCCTTAATCGAACCACGATCATCATCATCAACATCATCCGTTGTGGAGGGCTCCGGAAAATTTCCACCACCCGGGGTTCTTTAACGTGCACTGACAACGCACAGTACACGGGCCCCTGGAATTTTCACTTCCATTGAAAATGCGACCGCCGCGGCCGGGATCAAACCCGCGTATTTCGGGTGCCAGCCGAGCACCGTAACCACTAAACCACTTCGGCGGGAAATCAGAAATGACCGAGCCGCGTGGGGAAAGTAGGTCAGCCGGGGGAGAAGGAAAGCGTCCGTTTCGAGGGCGCCTGACCAGTGGCGAGTCGCGCCGCGTTCGACACGCTCTCATCTTACAATGAATTCGCATTTTCCGCGGAACACAGGTTGCTATAGCAACGCGCGGTAAAATGTTCTCCGCAAGACGAAGTTCTCCGATAGATAAGCAGCGTCACCGGACTAATGGGTCACCGCGGCTGCTAAAGGGACGCTCAAGGAAGTTTGGGTAGATTTTTTTTTAACCTATGTTGGAGTCCATCACTGCTTTCTGCGCGCCAATAATTTCTTTAGCGTCGGAAACTGCCGCTGATTGATTTATTTATTTATTGATTGATTGATTTCTGGGGTTTTATATCCCAAAAACAGCTATGATTATAAGGGACGCCGTAGTGGAAGTCTCCGGAAATTTCAACCACCTGGGGTTCTTTAACGTGCACTGACTTCGCACAGCACACGGGCCTGCCACTGCCACTGAAAGTCCCTGGCGTCACCGCTAGATTTGAATCGCCCGCGCCGAAAAGAGTACTTGACGTCACCATGCCGGCTGCAGTGAGCTGCACGGCATGGTGACGTGACGTCACCATTCCGGCTGCTCACTACGGTGCAGTGAGCTCCACTGCCGTGATGTGTAGCAAGAACTGGGGCTTACTTCACGTTTATTTGAAGTTCGTTCGATATTTATAACCCGAAGCAGTAACGAAGTACACAAAATACTAGGTGGGCCACCCCGTTTTTCAGACATGGTGTGCGCTCTAGTGGCGTTTTTTTTTTTTTTGTCGCTATATAGGTGTGAAGATGTCTAACCACATTGCGTCGAGTCGGCTAATGCTTTTCACATTCTATGACACGCGGAGGCTCGAACTCCAGAAGGGGTGTTCTACTAAGGGCTTACAAGCGCGGAACACTATTTTGCCACGCTTATTAAATAAATTTTGCAAATTGGGTATCGGTGCTCCGCAGTTTAAACCGTCTGATTTCACTGTATTATTGCTTACGTGACTCACTAATTTTGTTTACTCAGATTTCATTTTTAAACCTTTATGAGAGTGCATTTTGGTTGTTACATCTTTTTATCCTGTTGTGATTGGCAATGCTTGTTTTCTTGCTTACAATTTATCACAAACTTACGCATCTGTTAATGTACACGTGTCAGTGGCACCTATGTGTGTGTGCTTACATTCTGCGCGAAAGTTATTTATTGATGTTCTTGTTTCTGTTTTTTTCTTGTATGATTTACTGTGCTGTCTCGCTGCTTGTAAAGGGTTTGAGGTTTCTCAAGCCGTCTTTCTATGGTTTTTTCTCACCCTCCTTCGTTGTACAACTGTTCAATGGAAATAAAGCTTCATTCATTCATTCATCACCGTAACCGTCCAGCACAATCGTCGCCCAAACACACCTCAACGCGGCGTTCAGATAATTAGTCGTTCCTTCATTCATTTCACTGCAGGATGTAGTCTTCTTTTAATTTGGTGGCAGGTAGCTCACTTAATACATCACAAAATTCCCTCCCTTTCTAAAACTCGATCTCGATTGCTCCAAGTACCACACATTAGATGCGCTATCACTGTAATACGTGCATGCCTTTAAAAAAATATTCTGCTACTTGTGTTTCAAATTACAATGAGGCCAGTGTTGTAACTCATGCACTGCTACCGGTGACGTAGCTGAACAGGTATACTGTTTGCAATGTGTTCAAAAGATGGCACTGGTGTCGAAATACATGCTGTCAAACATACAGTCCAGTATACGCTGTGTTTTCAAACTACTTCGTTCAAAGAAAAAAAGACACAATAAAAATACACCGTAGTATATGCGTTGAAACACAAGAATAACTGTACGCTCGAAATCCGCACCAAGGTCCTTTCAACCCGCCATCTGCAATTCGTACGTTGCAATATGTCCAGTAAATTCATTTGGTTTATTTTGCTATCTCTGAAAAGTTCGTTAATAAAGCAATCGCACTGCTTTGGATTCTTCGTGCAACCGATATGCCTGCTCGACTAATGCAGCTAATGGACCAGCGCTACCTAACGAAGGCAATTAACATATTGCATAATCTGAAGAACAGCCAGCATAAAGGTAAGTGAAGACCACATTTAAAAAAAACCAACATGGGGAATGCTTCCACCATCGGCTTACGTTCTTGAACAAAGCGACTCTTCCCCGAAACAGCAGCTTTTGTTTGAAACCCCAAAAGTTTCACATAACATCCTGAGCAAGCTACGTGACAATTGGAAATGGAATGTTGTGATTACCCCTGCAGAAAGCGCGCAGTTACGTAACCGTATTCGTGAGTCAATGAAACAAGAGGATAAGTAAAGCGGGCGGTATTCGTACGTTGCCCAGAAACGAAGCAAAAATATGTAATCGCCTAAAACGTCGTTGGCCATCGCATCTTTGCATGCCTAATGCGCACAAAGAAAGTCCCCAACAGGACAGGCAAATGAATCCAGCAGCACCATTTCTAACACCAAACCGGCATGCCCTCGCAACGAATCACCTCGCGTAGAACTTGGCAAACATGCCACGAACAACGAAATCAAGTGCATGGTGGCGTTTCCAGAGCCCCAAAGTTCAAAATCACTCACCGTTAACACGGACACGTTGTCGCTAGCTGTGCTGACGAAAACCACGGCCACACGCGTAACAATGCAAACCACGCAAACGTCTTTCACAGTTGTGGGCGTACGGTCACCGAAATCGCGACTGAAACGGGGATCCACGGGCTGCTGGCGCGCAACCTGTGGTGAGCATCTACCCTCCCCCACTACATGACGCGCTCGACAGGCTAGCTTAAAGCGATAAGCTCTTGATCGCAAGCTGTTTCGATATCAAGATGAGTTCGCGACATCGCGAGCCGGTAGCCGCTGGCCCGACGCAGGCTGCAGACGATCCTGGACGCGCTCGTCTCGGTAACGTCTGCACCTCGGGAGTCGTCTGCTAGCTTGAGCGAAGCAGCGCGTGGGACTTGGCGCATTGACGTATAATTAAATTGAGATAAAATTGTTGCAACCCCTCTTAGATTTACCGCTTTGGTACCGAACTGGACGAAAGAAGGGATGTGAATTCGAAGATGTGCGAATATTCTATTGTTTGAGACATCGAGCCGAACAGTGTCCACTTCGACGCTAGTTTCGAATCGAACAGCCGTAATACGTAAGCCCGAATATTTTTCCTGTAGTTTAGGAATATTTCAAAAGGCTAAATGACAGTAATATGATTTCAGTGGTTCTACGTCCCAAAACCAGGATATGATTACAAGAGACGACAGAGTGGAGGGCTCCAGAAATTCCGACTGCATGGAGTTCTTTAACGTATGCTGACATCGCATAGTATACACGGGGCCTTTGCAGTCCGCCTCCGTCGAAACGAGGTCGCCGCAGCCGGGATTCGATCCGCGACCTTTGGCTAAGCAGTCGAGTGCCATAGATGCCAGACCACCGCATCGGGAGCAAAGTTCTAACTGCACCGAAATAAAATAAATAAAATTGGTGCGACAAATTGCACCCTGCATGCATATTTTAGGCGCAGAACATGAGACGCAATAGGAGCGGCCGCCTTCCCGGCACTCATTGCGCGCTCAGTTTCGCTATTGCCATGGGTCAGGTCCTTAAATTCTACAACAAATATGCCAAACTGCGTGCGATTCTATTGTTACCAAAAAAATTACATGCACTAGGTTTTTATACCTTGGAACTTCTTAGTATAAACAACTGCCTTTGAGCTGATAACGAAGAAGCTAATGAACAAACATTTCTTAATTTGATATGGTAACTTTAGCAGTGGCGAAATTTTTCCGCATGGCTGTACATATGACTGCGAAGACAAGTGCCATCCTGCGGGAGTATTGTTTTCGCAGCGAAGCTGTTTAAGCCAGCCGTAATTTGTGCGTCCGTATCACTAACAGCCAGCCGCGCCGTAGCCATGGTAACCAGCGACGCCACGGCTGCTGCAACACGTGGCATTGCCGTGCCTCGCAACCATGGCGTCATGAAGAAGAAGACGAATAAGATGATGATGACGATGAAGAAGATGATGATGCTGCTGTTGTTGTTGTTGTTGATGATGATGATGAAGTTGATGAAGACGACGAAAATGATGATGATGATGATGATGATGATGATGATGATGATGATCCGGACCAGCCAAGTGCCTCTTCACTGCTACGCTAGCCTTGCGTAACTTGTGCAAGCTGCGCTAAACTTTTGTTGTTCTTTCTTGTTAATTCTCCACTGTCTCAAAGACAACACTCAATTACCACCGGACCATATATATAATAACTGCTTGGGTCTACATGCCAAGGAAGGAAGAAAATAGTAGACCGAAAAAAAAAAACAGGGCGGTAACCATTGCAGGACAACCGGTATGCTATGCTTATTAAGGGGGATGAGACGGGGGAAATTGAAATTTCGACAGAAAAGAGCGAGAGAGAAAGAAAGCACATATGAGGAGTCTTTATTTTATTTATAAAAGAGCCAAATCCAGAAAACGAAACTGGGCTAAATTTGACGGGAACCTAAAGTACACCTACGAGTATTTTATTTCAAATAACAGCTATAATGAAAGCAGGTCAATTACCGAAAAACGGACTCAAACAAAAGAAAGCACTGTCGGATAAAAAAATGAGCCAAGTGCTGCACCTGCTCGAATCAAAGTGAGCCAGATCCGTTCAACCAGTGCTGTGTGCGCCTGTCACCCGAACAGCAAATATAGGCGCATTCAAGCTGTTCCAGGTGTGCAGGTTGCTTTGTTATCGTGCTCCTTGTCGCCTCTTGTCGAAGACAGCACATCTTAAATGGAAAACGACAAAAATGAAGATATTAGGGACCAGACCATCCCTATAAGAAGCAGTGATCCCGAGCGGCGCGCCTTAGAGCCAGCAAAGAAGAAGCAACTCAGAAGTGCGTGCACAGGACAGACAGACAGACAGACAGACAGACAGACAGACAGACAGACATACATACATCGAACTTTAACGTGGTTCTGAGGAGCGACTCTGAAAGCCCCTTACAGGGGAGGAGCCGCCGCGGGCCGCTCCCACGTCGGGACGGGCAGGCCATGCCTGACCGCCGCGTCGTGGGCCCTCTGGACGGCCCATAGCTGAGCGGTGAGGCCGGAGCTCTTAAGCGCCTTCTCCCACTCTTCTTCAGTGGTGACGTGTTCGTCGTCCTATAACGAAGGGCACCGCCAGAACATATGTTCTAAAGTGCAGAAGGGATATCCGCACTCCGGACAATCGGGCTTGAATGAGTCCGCGTACCTGCTGACACTGGCTAGGCTGGGATAGGACCCGGTCTGAAACATGCGGAATGTGGAAGACTGAGGTCTGCAGAGCTTGGCGTGGGGCAGAGGATAGACCCTCCTGCCGAGCTGATAGTGCTTGGTGATTTCGTTGAATGTGTGCAGCGAGTCCTTGTGGAGCCAAAAAAAATATTTAAGAAGCGCTCTCGTGTTGGAAAGCTCGACAAAAGGCTTCAGAGGGAAACTCCTAATGCTCCCAAGTGCCCAGTCCTGCATTACGTAGACGCAGGGCCATTAGGCCCATGCAGCAGGGGACGCAACCAACGAAGGCAGATTCGTACGTGACGTTAATTTTCTCGCAAAGTATTGCGATATTGCTAATGTGCTGATATGCAGACCTTTTTTTAGGTATCCAATGCAAGCGTAAACAAAATGGCTCGTGCAAAATGAGTCAGTTACCGTGTTACACATCTGTAAAGGCCATACCCAAACTTTACTCCTGGGTTGCGTTGACAGCAGGCTACATAGATTTTAACTGCAACATAACTTTGAGGCTGTTACATGAACGCACTGAGAAAGAAATTGCTGCAACAACCTGGACCATCATTCTCAGTAGCAAACTGCGTTTTTCTCAGTTCTGCTTGACCCTTTTCTAAAAGGGCTTGAGCCTTTTAGAAAAGAAACGCCTCATGTTGCACAGTGTCAGTCAGTGGATCCTACATGGTGTCCTACATGCACATGCATGGTGTCCTACATGCAAGCGACTGCTACAGTCGCTTGTGCAAGGCTGTTGTTCACATTAACCTCAGCAACAAGATATGTACGCAGCTTCCGCTAGAACGCGCAAGACCAGATTACAACGAAGCCGGCCGATACGTTACTGAAGCAGGTCCGCGCGTGAGTCACATGAGATATTTTGGTGAGAATAAGTCACGTGATAGCATTTGAAATCTTGGCGGGAGCATGTCACGTGACACTGCCTTACGTGAATTTCTCATGATCTCATTCACCATCACCTTCTTCAGAATCACCCTCCTCACCTTCACCTTCACCTTCATAGTCGTCGTCGTCATCATCATCTTCATCATCAACAGCATCATCTTCAATTTCATCAACATCCTATTCTTGAACTTCTTCCGGTCCCATAACGTCGTGACGTCATATTACGTGATATATCATGATGTCGTGGCCATACAAGGTTATTCTGGTAGATGCAGCGTCGCTTAGTTGCTAGGCAAGGTCATTTCAAGGTCATATTTCGTGACTGGACATGCATATTTTGTGGTAAGCCAAACTGTGGCTAGCTTAAGCAGCTTCGCTGCTAAAAATGTAAAGCAATATAGTCGTTCCACCGAGTGACATCATGCGTTGGAAGAGCGGGCGCTTTCCGGCTGTGTTTCAAAACTAATTGCGAATCTCCCGGTGCGGGCAGTGTGCAATAATAGTGGGTTTACATATTGACAGAAGCATTCATGACAGATCGTCAGCGTTTCTGTACCATTTTCAAAACGTGTTGCAGGGCCCCTTAACATGCACAGATAAAGAAGGGAATACAAACCTCGGGCTTTCCGCCTCCATCGAAAATGCGACTCTCGAGAGCGGACGCTATGCTCGCAAGCTCAACAAGAATGACAACGTGTTCTGTCATTCAAATCATCGCTGAAAGTCAATAGCAAAGAGATCCAAACCAGTTGGAGACGTTTGCAGTGAAGCTGTCCACGGCTAGGTTATGGCCAAAGCGTGTGCGTCGGCAGATAATGTGTGCCGGTCGTGGAGGGAGTTGAGTCAGACAGTGTGTACGCCTATGAGAGAGAATGATAAACATTTCAAATGCGAGGCCCTCCTTAGCGAACTTCAGCAACTTTGACGGCATCTATCTAACCTCCTACATCTCGGTGCTGTCCTGGTCGCCTCGTTCACTTGCTATGCACCAAAATTGGCATGGTACGGTATAAACGTATGACAATCGATTAACACAATCAAACGACGATTAGCGATAACATGACCCCATGGCTCATACCCGCCCGGGGAATGGGAGTATGCGCCACACCTGACTGTTAGCATAACAGCCTATGTCCACGAAGGACCAACGAATGTATAGACACTTAAAATTCGCACACTTCGTGTGGAATAAACTAGACAGAGATACTATTTATGCTAGAATGCGACATTACAAGCAGACATACACAGAGAAACGCGCGCTACAATTACCGGAGCAACTTTTCACTAGGTATACGCGGTAGGAATTGAACCCGGGTCCTCGCGGTGCCCAGCAGGCCCGCTACCGCTCGTCGTCGGCAAGCTTGTTCGCCCGCGGGTGTGGTGTGTTAACCGCTGTTATAGCAGCGTGTCACTATCACTCATGGGGCTATCGTCCAGCTGTGGTCGACCCCGTAGGAAACTCCGAAGAACGACGGTTACGATATGCGCCCGAGCGCACCGTAGCGTACATTTCTCTTCGACAAAACAAACGTATGTGCGCGTGGTGCAGCACTGCGCACAGCAGCGCTGCCGACGAGCCTGACAGGTGCACGTTATGTACTCAAATAGTCAATTTGCACAAAGACGTTGGTGCTGCTCGTAACATTTTGGCTGTATTCCGGACATTTCGGCGCAGACTATTTCCTCGCCGGCTGCTTCGCATTACCTAGAATCCAACAATGCGTGGGATATATCGGATTTTATCACAGGTTACAGAATAAGCCCGCGGAAGATAACCCTAGTCCGCGGTCCTGATCTCGGCGACCACACGATCCCGTTGAACTATATGGCGTCTAGAGTTGGACGGAATCCCGTCTGGCCGGGGAATAACATGAAGAACACAGAGCAGCACCGACCAAAGTAAAAACAAATAAATATATTCTTAAAAGACGTTTCGGCTCCCGCACGGGAGCTTTGTTCACAATCTTGTGAATGAATCTTGTGATTGTGAACAGGGCTCCCGTGCGGGAGCCGAAACGTCTTTTAAGAGTATATTTATTTATTCTTACTTTGGTCGGTGCTGCTCTGTGTTCTTCATGAACTATATGGCCCGGCGGACCTCGAGAGGTCCGTCGCAGACGGCATCTTCCCACAGTTCTTTGGTGCGGAAGCGTTGCAGGCTGACTCGGAGAGGACGGAATGCTTTTGCGGCGCACCCTACGACGACATGGAATGCCGTTGGGGAGCTGTCACAGTCCGGACGACAGTCCGCGTACCAGGCCGGATAAAATTTATATATGCAGGAATAGGGCACGAAGGTGTCTTTGAAGTTCGCGGAGTGACGCGCCTTCCTCTCGTTAGAAAAACGGTGGGCGCGGGAACATGCTGGGTCTACGTCTACTTCATACGGCTGAGTCTACTTCATACGGCTTCATACTTCATACGGCCCACTATGTAAGTGATTGTAAGTGAGAGCCCTCTTGATCTGGACTTTCGGCCCCGCCACATGCCAGCTCGGTGGGTGATGTCTTGAGGGACCGCGCGGGCGCCGTCATTGCCCGAGAACGAGGTACGACCAGGACTGTAGAGCAAGTGGATATGTTGTTGGCCCGATATTCCGGTGTGTGGCGAATTCTGTATAATGTGGTGAACCACTTTGAAGAAGATGCGTCCCATAACAAAACAAAAAGGCAATTTCCACGCTTGTGAAACGTGGTTAAACAGTCCAGCGGCGGTTCTCCTGTGTTCCGCTAATGTTTATGGTGTGCTGATTTGTTCCTTTTCTTGAGATTATCTATTCTAACATCTAGCAGTGCTTTGAGGACAAGGGTTTCGACAATGGGTCATGGCCAAGAGCCTTGCTCTTGGCCAACAACACAATACACAACACAACAAAGAAGACGGACGACGAGACTCTCTCTTTTATTTATTTATTTATTTATTTATTTATTTATTTATTTATTTATTTAATGCCCTTCGCGTAAACACTACAATGCAGCAGTTGGCAGAGGCGAAGAGTGTGGGTAGTGGATCGGGCTCAGGAGCTTTTCCCTCTTGCGTGACAGCGGATGCCAAGGGACTGAACAATTCACTACATGATCTTATGTACTGAATTGCTCAGTCGTGCAAGTACACGTCACGTTGGTCAATGGGGCCACGTAATTCCACAACGGAATGGCTGTAATTCATTTAAGGGCCAGAGCATCCACTCCATATTTCACACCACGGAGGAAAAGGAGAAGCTCACAAAAGCAGGTAAGTAAAGCGGCAAAAAATTATATTTCGCGTTAAGAAACAGCGCCGTTCTTTCGTATACGTCTAGCCCATGACGAGGCGACATGCTTCAGGGATGGACCCGATGGCAGGACGTGCTGTTCTTCGACGTCATGCAGCTTATCTGCCACCTGCGAGAGGAGCGTACACGAGAAATCAGCGCTGAAAGGTATGTGAAGTTCAGAACCATGAGGTTTCTTTATGTATAGGCAAATATATATATATATATATATATATATATATATATATATATATATATATATATATATATGCACATTCACCTCCCAGACGAGAGAAAGGTCGAAAATGCCGGAGAGGTAGCTTTAATGACACTTCCAAACACACGTTATAATTTCTGAGGTTTGACGTCCCGAAACCACGATATGAGAGACGCCATAGTGAAGGTCTTCGGAAATTTCGATCACCTGGGGTTATTTAACGTGCACTGACATCGCACAGTACACGGGCCTCAACATTTCGCCGCCATATAAGTACAGCCACTGCGGCTGGGATTCGATCCCGCGAACTTCGGATTAGCAGCTGAGTGCCACAGCGAGTAGACCATCGTGGCGGAGATAACATACATAAATATCACTACGTAAGCTATGTGCAGGTTAAAACTGAAAATTATTAATTCCTGCGGATTCACGGCCCAAAACCACGATTTGTTTATGAGAGACGCCGTAGTGGAGGGCTTCGCAAATTTCAACCGCCTGGGGTTCTCTAACGAGCACAGTACACGGGCCTCAAAATCGAAAAAGGTGAAAACGACAATTTAATGACAGCGAGAGCTAGCTATTTCGCGATTTACAAGATACATGGTGCGAAAATAAGAGAGAGAGCAAATATTTTAGAAAACATGAAACGACGGTGGCTTTTCTAGTAATAATAAATATGATGGGGGAGGTAGTGCTCTGGGTCTAGTAGAAATGTTTATTTTTGCCTCTCATCAGCGTGGTGCAGGGTTGTAACAAGGAATCAAAATACGGAGTAGAGTAGGAGGGAATGCCACCTACTCGTGACGCCTGTACCCACAACATCACGCGCCACGTCGGGGTACCTTTTTCTACATTAGAAAAAATAGCATGTGCCAGGCCGCACGGCGAACCGAACGCAGCCCCTCTCGCCCCTTTGAAAGGAACCCATTTCAGGCTATTCCGTACATTCATAAAGTATCCCACAATCTAAAGGAGATAGGTCGCAGATACAACGCGGATGTGCTCGTCTCAACTCCTACCAAGTTGTCTAAAATATGTCCTACGGTGACAGAGAAGAAATAACCAATGTGCACTGCCAAACACCAACTTTGGTTCACACGTTGAAAGCGAACATTCTACACTGTGCCAACACTTTGATCATTTTCGCATGCGGAGGTTGATGTGGACAAAGTTCAGATGTCACACATCACCTAGAGGACATAAACCGACCCGGACAGGGCCGACCGATGATTGATTGATTGATTGATTGATTGATTGATTGATTGATTGAGTGAGTGAGTGAGTGAGTGAGTGAGTGAGTGAGTGAGTGAGTGAGTGAGTGAGTGAGTGAGTGAGTGAGTGAAGCCAAACACTCGCGAAACTTTGAACTTGGGGATATTAGGCGAATATGCATGGAAAGAAAAAAAATACGACAAGCGCAACACGAAAAGACTTAAAAGAACAGAATGGATTGGAGAACAAACGGATGGAGAATGGATTGGAGTATATATATAAAAGGCATTTGCGTTACCATTAGAAGAAATAATATCTGAGCAGGCTGGTGGACTGAGCACAACGGAGTGGTCACGAAAAGATGGGAAATGCAGCCAAGTAACATCATCATCAGCCTGTCTACGCCCACTGCTGGGCAAAGGCCTCTCCCATGGATCTCCGATTATCCCTGTCCTCTGCTAACTGGGCCCAATTTATCCCCGCAAACTTCCTGATACCATCTGCCCACCTAGCTTTCTGCCGCCCCCTGCCACGCTTGCCTTCTCTAGGAATCCACTCTGTTGCCCTTAATGACCAACGCCCACACCAATTTCTCCTTAATTTCTATTAATATGTCCCTAACGCGCGTTTGTTCCCTAACCCACACCGCTCTCTTCTTGTCCCTTAAGGTTACACCTACCATTTTCCGTTCCATAGCTCGCTGCATCGCCCTCAATTTAAGCTGAACCCTCTTAGCCTCCAAGTTTCCGCCCTGTAGGTGAGTACCGGTAAGATGCAGCTATTATACACTTTCCTCTTCAAAGACAATGGTAAGCTACCATTCATTATCTGACGATGCTTGCCGAATGCACTCCACTCCATGCTAATCCTCCTAATTACCTCAGCCTCATGATCCGGATCAGCGGTCACTACCTGGCCTATAGACATATTCACTTACTACTTTCAATGCCTCGCCTGCTATCTGAAATCGCTATGCTCGCGCAAGGCTATTGAACATTACTTTAGTTTTCTGCATATTAATTTTCAGGCCCACTGTTATACTTTGCCTTTGCAAGATATCAAATCCTTATACGTTAAGTTCAAAGGCAATCAATGGAACCAACTGGTAGAAGACGGTAAATTTAGTTCCCTGGGAGAGGCCTTCACCTGCCTGTTCATGTCCGCTGCAGGAAAGAGAGAGAGAAAGAAAAATGTCTTTAATGACCCCATTTTTAAGCTCTCCCTGTAGTAGACACGGAGCAGGCGCGTAATGATCATGATGGAGTTTTCCTTCTGTAAGTGTGCCCTCAGTGACGGCAAGTGATTACGTCACATATAACACCACGCTGTGAGAACAAAACGTCATTACGTAACACTACAGTGTGACGTCATCTATTGCGTCGCAATTCGGTTACGTGACTTCTAGAACGCTGCATTATGGCTAACACAGGATCTTTCAACCCCTAAGAGATAGCACGCTCTCGTGTTCAATCAACTAAAGGGAGAATTGTGCGTGACTTGCTTGTTTTCTTCAGGAAGGCGGCTGATGTCCATGTGGGAGTCGATCAGCACGAGCAAGCACAGCGTCTTCAGAGAAGGCGCTGCAGGGATCAAGTCAAGTTTATTTCATTTTTCAAAATCATAAATTACAAAAACAATATGCAGAAGAGGGTCCCGAGGTCAGGAGACCGTACCGGAACCCTCTGTAAAATGGACCCTCTGACAAGAATATTCAAGCACATTGCTCCTATAACCCCGAGATTTTGGCACAGCAGGCACCATTACGCTTCACGTTATGTAAATATTTGTATATACCACGCCAACAACTGAATCCTGCAATTTAACTTCAAGTTATGCATATCTTACACTATTTTAGTACTCCTAGAGTAACGTATGTATTGTGACGTGGTTGCGTTGTTTTGTCGCTACAGGGTTCAGAGAGAGACAAATTTCATGAGAAAGTTTACCGTCGTCGTGTTGTTCCGAAAATTACAACCATGATGCAGCGCGTGGTACACATTAAATGCGATGATCCACTGTATCAAGATTTGTCATTCCGGTGCCCCTAATTGTAATTTGTGCCTCTTTCTCAGACTTTAGGAACATGGGAACGAGGAAACGATCTTAATGGAAGCGAAGAGAATTCGCCCATGCTAGCGCTCCAGACCTTCGGTCCGCGACATGGGGAAAGGTATACCGACAAGAGCTAAACAAAATTCAGCTTTTCCCCTATCGGATGCCTGACAAACTACTTCCTCTTTTTCGTCTTTTCTTCTTTTTATTTGCCTGTATGCCTGCATGTGTTTCTTTGTTCTTTCTCCCTTTCTGCCTTGCTTGCTCCTGTGCTCTTTCCTGCTCCCATCGTTCCTTTCCCTCTTTCCTTCCTTCTTTTCTTTCTGTCTGCCAGTATTCCTTTCTTCGCATCCTTTTTTATCTTTCGTTCGTTCTTTCTTTGATATAACAATGAAGGAACCGATACGGCTGAGATATGTTCACATCTGACAAACGTGGATGTATCGGTGGTTTGAGACTCAGAACAGGCAACATCTTTTGTCGTTTAAAGAGCGCGCACGTATTACAGGTGCGTCCCTCTCATGTTTCCCCAGCTGTGCGAGACGGGTACACCTAAAACGTCACAGAAAATACAAGCTTTCGCTTGCAAAGATGTTTTAGCCGTGGTGTTTACTGTACAGGGTAAGTAGGCAATACCTTACCGCCTTTGTCGGCACGTAATGATTTTATAGTCTGCAGGACCTGACAAGCCTCTCTGGCCATCTTATCATGTTACAGCATGCGTCAAGCAGCTCGCACATACCCTTCTGGCATCTAAGTGTCCTATCAGTAGTGCCGTGACTATAAAGTACGGTAGACCACCACTGCTGGATCACCCCTAATGGGTCTCGCTGCGACATTGCCACCAAAATGTCCAGCACGGATCGCTGTTGCACAGACTAAACTTCAAGAGGCTCGTCGATTGATTTCTGGCGTTTAAGATCCGAAAACCACGATCTCGTTGTGAGAGGCGCCGTAGTTGAGGGCTCCGTAAATTTTGACCATCTGGAGTTTTTTAACGTGCACTGACGACGCACAGTACACGGACCTCGACATTTCGCCCGCATCGAAATGCAGCCGCCGCGGCCGGGATTCGATCCCGTGGCCTTCGGATCAGCGGCCCAGTGCCGCAGCCACTCTACTCGGGTACAGGTCGAGAAAGAAGCGGCTTCTGCCTGTCAAAGGACCCCCCCCCCCCCCCCCCCACAGAGCCAATGGTGCCGCTTTGTCAACGTGACATTGCGGTAGACCCTCTCCTCGCCGCGCTCCGATTTCTCTCTTGAGCACCGCGCGGAGGTGGTGTGCCGCGACGTCACGTTGACAGAGCAACACCATTGGCTCTATGGGGGGTCCTTTGACAGGCATAAGCCGCTTTTTTCTTGACCTGCACCCTAGTATAGACCACCGTGGCGGGGCGCGAGGTTCGTGCCCACACCTGCGAGTCAAGCAGAACTCGCCGTCTGCCCCATGCTAAAAGCAAGGCAGTCCTGAATAATCGCGTTTCAGCCGCACGTGGCCGTCGACGACGCAGTGTCAAAGCTAATTTTTCTTAAGCGCCCATTAGCAAGTTTAGGAACTGCGGAAGAAATGCAAGAAGAGGCTAGCGCGGCTCTAGATTCCTGCGCAGATATGCCAGAGTTTTTCTTTCTCTGTGTTATACACGATGGTGCAGTACGTGATGAACAATCTCGATCGTACGTAATGGAAGCACTCGATTGCGACGATCACGTATAAGCTCCTGGCAACGTTTTTGTTGGCGTTGTTGCCGGCGTCGACGGCGTAGAGTGCCTGGAGGTTAGGCGATGAGGACACCGACGCACTGAACGCCTGTGGCTTCGCTGTTGCCGTTGCTGTGGCCGTAACGTTCAGTTTCATATTAAATACGTATATATACACGTATATACTAGGCATAGATACTCTTTAAATCAGATTGCAAGATTGGTCTGACCAGGTATTGTGGCTATTACAGTCTACAGAGTTTGAGGGTACCGTCAAGAGGGTCCCGCGTCTACAAAACCACATGTGGCGCGTGTTCTCTCACCGAAGTCCAGGACATGCAGGTCAGCGTGGTCCACGAGGGACACGGTCTCGCTGGACTCGCGAGACCTGTCCAGGACGTTGCCTCCGCTTGACGCTGGGCTGCAGCGAATAAAAATGGTGACCACAGCCAGAAAGGACACTGTTTTTCTAAGATATCCGTGATTTCGCAGCAGAACAAAGACCAGGCAAGGGAAACATAGGGATCACGGCTAGAAGTGTTAGAATCGTGCATGTTTCCGAACCGAATCGATTACTAACACTCGAAGTGCTCCAGACAACGAAAGAAAGAAAGAAAAAACGCACGCCTTCTTGGACTAGCATATTGGTATAACTGGCTTTGCTGTTCGACCAGCTTCACGAAGTGGAAGGGGTGGTGATTTTTGTCATTTTTTTAACATCTTCAGGTTTATCTAAGGGATTCTAAAGGCGTACTCAAGAATCCCTCACAAAAATGCCATATATGGCGATATCAGGAATTGGGCATATGTGGCTATTTATCGCACGTGTGTTAATGGGGCCGAATTTGCCCATATCTTGATAGAAGCATTTATGGCAATGAAAGACCAATTTACATGGGGAGTGCAATGTAAGATTCTGATGCGTATTGCCAAAATACGGCCACACACGTACACGTGACGTATGTAGCCAGATATGCGCATATCACCTATACGCATATTGTGTGTGTGTGCGTGCGTGTGTGTGTGTGTGTGTGTGTGTGTGTGTGTGTGTGTGTGTGTGTGTGTTGTTGTTGCTGTTGTTGTTGGTGTTGTTGTTTTGTGGGGTTTAACGTCCCAAAACCAGTTCTGATTATGAGAGACGCCGTAGTGGAGGTCTCCGGAAATTTCGACCACCTGGGGTTCTTTAACGTGCGCTGACATCGCACAGCACACGGGCCTCAACATTTCGCCTCCATAGTAATGCAGCCGCCGCGGCCGGGATTCGATCCCGCGACCCTCGGATCAGCAGCCGAGTACCATAGCCACAAGACCACCGTGGCGGGGCACGTGTGTGTGTGTGTGTGTCCAGTCCACGTCGAAATGTGCGATGCCGCGACCTCGAGCCTTCCTGATATTACTCACTATGGAAATAAAAGGCGTGCAACACGAGGACAAAAGGGAAAAGGAGTGGACAACACGAACGCCGATATTACTGCTCCATATGTACTCCCCCATGACACTGTCGTTACATGCTGGGACTTGCGAGGTAAACTGAACAACTACGCAAATAGATAGATAGGTGTTCGTACGACAGTAATACCTGCTTCCTCCGAATAGGAACAGTCGGCTGCCGACCAGGCAGCATCGGTGTCCCCGCCTGGAGCAGGGACCCTTCCGCAGGGGCTTCACCTGGCTCCACTGGGAACACTCTGCAGGTTACCGTTCACACGCTTTTCGAATTAGGTGCAGCGCGATGGAAAATTCGGCAAACAATTTTTAAGCAGTCCCACAGGATAGCATCAATTGTGCTGAGGTGATGACAAATTACCTATTATTTCTGGCCGCAAATTAATCATATATGGTATAAATAAGTTTTCTGACTATCGCCACAGTCATCAAAGTTGTTAAAGTTGATTAGAGACTATTTTTACTCCAGCGAATAACTTATAAAAGGTTAAACAAAATTTCACGTGCTTTGCAGGAACTCAAACTTAGCTGATTCGCATCCGAGGCGGCCTATCTCGCAATAGTACATATTATGCTTCAGGTGGTCTTTGTTTCACCAGCCTTCTTTTAACTCCTCCACACACACATTCGAAATTACTCGTTACTCAACATCGTAACTGAAAAACGAGCGCCCTGGTGCCAACGCTTGGAAACCCATGTGTATTCGAAGGCGATTTCTTTTCAAATCCGCACTGGACGAAGGTTCTTTTCCTTTCTTTCTTTGTCAAAAGTGATAATTGCCGCTGGCGACCAACTTCACTAAGTAATGATATGTCCAGCCAATGCCTTCAGCATAAGGATTCGCATAAATCATCTTTTTTGTTGTTAATATGTGCTTCAGGAAGACAGCTTCAAATAATGGTTTTCATATTCCGGGATAACCTTTCCTGGTTTCGGATGTAAATGGATCGGCCTAAAAGAAGTTATCTCGGTACCAGGGGTTAGCTAGCGGAAGGACCAAGCGTGCTAGTATTCTTATATCGCTGAACTCAGCCTTTATTGAAAGGTGTGTCGCGAATTTACGCATTATCAGCTACAACTTCTCGAAGGACGCGTATTGCGGGTACCTGGGCTGTACTTGTACATGTCTCCGAAGAAGGTTCCCAGGAGACCGTTGTAGCCGCCGAACACGTACATCTCTCCATTGTGGACGACTGAAAACAAACGGCAACGTCACGTGCTTGAATGGACACTAAACACACTATAGGGAAATATTAAGTTGAGCACGATTGGAAGATGAGATTTATGTCACAACGAATTCGCCATGCCTGGTGAGAAGTGGGCAGCTGTAAGCGTGAAAACAACGGATTTAAAAAATAGGCGTGGCGCCGTCTGTTACGCTCCATGAGTACCTTATAAAATGACGCCAGCTTAAGTGCTTTTAGCAATCGATTAATACTCCAGGTTATAAAATAAAAGTTAAATAATATGGATAGATTAGATATATTAGATAAGCATTGACATTAAATAAACGTGCCGCAAGGCACGGCTGTTGCTACATGTGTCACCACCATATCACGCCAGTGGTGCTCACTGCACCGTGTGTGTCGGCAACCAAGGTTGTGAGGTCAAGTGCTCCTTTTGACGCGGGCGATTCAAATCGAGAAGCGGCACGAGGGACTTTCGGCGGCAGTTTTCGACGTAAACATTCGTTAATTGGCGCGCACAGAGTGGTGATATATTCTAAAGCAGGCAAAAAAGTGATCGAGCCAAGGTTGATATGTCCGTTTAGCGTCCCTTCAAGCGCCATTTGAAGGATCCCTGAAAGGTTTTTTTTTTTTACATTGCGTCACTGATTAGGCAAAAAAATTGTGGAATAATTCACAACATAAATAAAGCGAAGCAGCATGCGCTAAGGCAGCTGCGGGCTTATTTCTGTCGCCTTCCTCCTTACCACTGCTGTTCCTCCTCAACCCTATCAGCTGTGGAGTGCGCGCTAGCGACGACTGCGCCTCCCACGTCAGCCGCTGTGCCGAGCCCTCCGTAGCGACATAGCACCCCGATATCTTTACTGAGGTCGCCGGCCTCTGTAATAGAGCGCCGGCGACTCGTGTGTACGCCGCCAGATGCCGCGACGATACCGTGGCTGAAACGAAGGAGCACGTTGTAGGAGCACGTTGTTCGCAGTTAGGTTGGGAAAATTACGTGCACGTAACTGGTTAGGGGCCAATCAGCGGCCTCCCCTGCTCCTACGTTCGATGGCGGGGGCGTTTGAAAACGCCTTCTGGCGAGACGCTGCGATCTTTTGCGACGCACGTGTTCAAAACCTTATTGTAAATTACACGCATTACACACAGCGCTGAAATCTGTCCTCTAATGATCGTAATGTCTCGCTCTCCGGATAACCATGTTTGCACAAAATCGTCAAAACCGTTTCAGGGTCCCTTTAAGCAATTCGCGCATACACTATGCTATACTGCCTGGCTAAGCCCCTGCTTCCTATCAGTACGCAGAGCAAACTTCGCGTAAATAAAGAGTAACATGAGCGTACAGGCGGCGTGGTTGCACCGTCCCAGCGGCATGGTGCCCTTGGTGAGCGGATGCACCCAGGCGCCGTTGGTGGTGTCCAGGTAGGCGAGCCGGTCACAGTACGCCGCTTCCTCCTGGGTGTCGGCAGAGCTGCGCCGGCCACCCCACACGTACATGCGCCGCCCGATGGCCACCGCAGAGTGGAGGCTGCGCCACTCCGGAACGTTGCCCTGCATGCCCAGTAAAGCTGCGTACATCTACGTGGACCAGCTGTCTTAGATTGCATTACGGCCGAATCGAATAAAGTAACGTCACGGACGAAAAAGGAAAAAAAAGCCAAGGATGTGGCGTCATGTGATTCCGTTAGCCTCGGAAAGGCGACCTTCTTTGACACCCTGAGCGCGTTCCCTGTCGGGTAGGAGTAGGCCCTACACAGTTGCCAGACCGCTCGACGATGTCATGGATGCGTTAACTTTTAGTGGCGCTTGAGTGTAGAATAATCTAACGTCTCGCTTATCACGTGTCTGCGGCCATTTTAAATTATTCACTCCCTTAATTTTATTATTACTTTACTCTTCAAGATTGTAAGGTGCCAGCCTCTCCAAACCCTTTTTATTTCTCCGTGGGAAACATTGCCTCGACAGCTGGTGTGCAAGTACGTGAAAAAGGATGAACACATAGCGATATGCCATCCCTGAGCACGCGCGGATAAGGCTTGTGTCTTTTGCGCCACGGTGCTCCCCACTTCAGTTGATGGTCGGCCGATCCTGCAGGGGTCGCATTTATGGTGGAGGCGAAAATGTTAGTGGCCCGTGTACTGTGCGATGTCAGTGCACGTTAAAAAACCTCAGGTGGTCAAAATTTCCGGGCCCCCTCCCCCTCCTACGGCGTCTTTAATCATATCGCAATATCGGGACGCAAAACCCTAGAAATCATTAGCCAGTGAGGCGCCAGTGTTGTCTGCAAACTGTGGGCGTGACAAGCGTAAGCCTTGGAGATTCAGTTGTATATACGGAATGCACTTGTTCGTGCCCTTTAAACGCTGAAGAATTCGTATGTGTGACACATGCATTCCCTTACACGTTGAGTGCCAGCATATACACCGAGATATGTAGGCAGTTACACTTTGTAAAAATGCAATGCATTTGCCTCCTTAGTTGGCACACCCCTCAGTGTGGTCATTGTGGACTTACATAACCTTTTCAGGTCCAATTTAACCTCGATCTCACATAAGACGTCGAGCACGCTTTCTGCCAGTTGATGTGAGTGAAAATTTTCGAAGTTCCGCTTTCGTGCCTCCGCCGCACCTCGCGAGCTTCTTGCAACAAATATGGCGCACGAAATACGGCGGCTGCTATAACTGCCAAAAATAGTTTGACGATCGACTGTAGTGCGACATGCATATACACCTCTTACCTTTTTCATAGCCGTTATTCATCTACAACCTGTGGACTGACTCCAAGTGACGCCGGCCCGTTGCAGAGTGTGCCTATACATCGTCATGATCCTCTGACAGCGCTCTTGGGCATCGCCATGTTTTCTCTATGCTATATCATCCTTTAGATGTGTGCCCTAGAGACCGCGTCTATGCACATTTTCACAGAAGGCTCGCTAGGTTCACTGGTCGCCGCCATAGTCCGTCCCTGACTGCGCAAGTATGCGTGACCTCTTTAAAAAGCGCTGCCCGAGGCAGTGACGTCAGTTTTTGTACTCCCGTGCCACAGTCCAGAAAGGAACTGCCCTCTCTCTCCCGTGGAACTGTCTATAAAGATGCAGCCGTCGTTCTGTTCTTTTGAGCTGTACCCGTACATACGCGAGGCTTACCATGGTGGCCAGCAATCGCCAGTGCATGGTGTTCAAGTCGAGCACGTGCACGTCCTGCGACAGCCGGTCCGCCTCGTCCTCGATGCCACCGAACACGTACATGCGGCTGCCCACCACGCACGCCGAGTGGCCCTCGCGCGCTGCTGGGGTCTCGCCAGTGGTGCGAGGACGGAGCCAAGTCAGCGACGCTGCATGCCATGTGATCGATTGTCATTACTCCTGAATTTATTATATAAAACCTCTATGTGAGCATAGTGTGGGCGTTTATTATGAACTTCTTCCTCATCTGTACATTATCATTATCATCCTGCTGGGGTTGATCTTCATCTTCAGTGCCTCGGGATCATCATCACCGTGTTTGGGCCTTGGCTGGTTTGATGCCGAGTAGCAGGTCCTAATAAACGTCGTTGCTACCGAGACGTCATATTTGGTGGAGGTGCGGGATCACAATATAGACGTTATAATTGGACACAACTCGATCAGTACCTCACTCGGGCTCCTCCCACGGCTTCATAACCGACAGCCACTGTTCCTCCGCGAGGATGCAAATAGTTCACAATTCGAACTTTTCATGTAACCAAATTTAAGCGATAATGGAAAAAATGAAGGGTAATCACACACATTTCCATCTCTTCATGTGTGTATTATGAAAAGCAAAGCCCGATTTTTTTATTGAGCTGAAATGAAGCGGCTGTTCTGCAAAAACCCAGAAAAAAGCCACACGCACTCACGCCAAGAGAGAGAGGGAGAGGGAGCTGCGTACAATTTTATTTTTTCCTTTAGCGCACTCGCACTTCCGTAATGACGACAAGCGTGCTGCTAGAGTCACTGCGGGGACGTGGCGACCCCCCACGGCGTCCGCGGTAACTGCGTCCGCGAATCAGCCAATGATAGTTCTCCCATCTCCTATGCATTCCATGCCCCACCAGGCATACGCTATTTCTCGAAACAGGAGCGGCGCTTTCCGGCGACATTGTGAGGCTGACTTGAAAGTTTTCTCTTGCGTGCCGCGCAGATCTGTCACGGTAGCCTCCATGACCGATTTACAGCGTTTTCTGGCCACTTCCCAAAAGTCTAGCAGTGACCTTTTAATGTACAGTCACGAGCAAAATTTTGAAGACCAGCTGGTGCCACAAATAGCTATTTTTCTTTGCAGTCCGAGTATTCAGTAGCATTGATAAATGGGCGAGTTTGTACGTATTCATGATTAAGAAAACGGCGCAGCACACCAAAGGGAGACATTAAAGACGAGACGCACGTCTTCAGAAGACACACCGTCTTCGTGTTTTCTTCATCTTGAGTGTCTCGCTTTTGTGTGCTGCACCGTTTTCGTAATCATAATCAGTTCGAGTACGTTGGTTTAAATCGAGTGGTTCTATAGCCTAAGTGCGCCTGTTCGACCAATGTAATGCACTGGTGAAATACCGCGTTGTAGAGCTGCGCTACCCGGAATTTCAAGCTTTTGCTGGTGCCATGGTATCCGAAGTTTTGCTCGTGACTGTACGTTTGGGATTCAATGTCAAGCACAAAAGGTGTAGCAAAGCGGTCAGGGGTGTACCGGTGTCGAAGCGGTAGACGATGTTGCACGCGCCGTCCTCGTTTCGGCCTCCCCAGAGGTACGCGTACTCGCCGTACCCCACCACCGTGTGGCCGTGGCGCTGGAAAGGCACGCTCTCCAGGTTGCTCTGCACCGGGATCAGAGTCCACCGGAGAGACCCTGCGCCGCCGCGCATATGCAGATACTCCCATTTCATGAACAACACCACGCTAAAGAAAAATGACTTCAATACACACTGCTGAAGCCACACTGCCAGAAGCCCTTGTCCTGCTGCGAGAAAATGTTCGGTATTAGATAGATAGATAGATAGATAGATAGATAGATAGATAGATAGATAGATAGATAGATAGATAGATAGATAGATAGATAGATAGATAGATAGATAGATAGATAGATAGATTCAAATGCTGTAGCATTACAGTAAAGTACTTTTTTTAAATTGCGCAGTACAAATTACCGTTAAATGCTTATGAGGAATTCTTTTATAGGCGTTTGGAATGCGATAACAAGCTGCCTGCCACTGCAAACGCCATAAATCCGACAGATTACGCACCCGTGTTGAGTATGTGCACATCCATGGGTCGGCGCGCGGTGTTCATCTCCTCGGCGCAGTAACCGCCGAACGAGTACACCTCGTCGCCGATGGCCACCGCCGCGTGGTTGCTGCGGCACGGTCCGCCTTCCACTCGTGCCGTCCACATGCTGTCGATTGCTCACGCACTGCGCAAGGAGACTGCATGTGAGACACATGGGAAGATGAATTATGTGTATGATTTGCCGCGTACGTTGATTGATTGATTGATTGACGCAACTGTACAAAAAACTGTCTTGGGAGACACGGCCAAAGGTTGCGGAGGCTTCTGACTTTGTTGTGACATCCTGGTAGCAAAAGCAGTTCTACAGTGCACTATAACTCAATTTGCCCAGCCGTCTCGCTCACTCACGTTGATGCTCACGACTACTCACACCCACAGGTACTCACTCACGTTCATACTCACGAATACTCACAGTCACAGGTGCTCACCTACGTTCATACTCACCACCACTCACATTCGCAGGTACTCACTCACGATCATACACACGACCACTCATTTAACAGGTACTCACTCACACTGATAGTCACACTTACACTCACAGTCACGGATACTTACGGTCATACCCACGACTACTCACACGTACATACGACCGTTTACACTCACAGGTACACATGTTCATATTCACGGCTACTCATCCTCGCAAGTACTCGCTGATGTTGATATCACGGCTGCTCACGTTCACAGGTACTCGCTCACGTTCCTACGAATACTCACCTTCACAGGTACTCTCATTTATTCACGCTCACACTCAGGGGTATTCACTCACTGTCAGTCAAGTCCACTCACACTAAGTGGTACTCACACTCACCGGCACTAGCTCACGTTTGTACTCACGTCTACTTAAATAACAAGTATTGAAGTTCGTAGCCACGTCTACTCACACTCAATATGTGCCCACTCACATTCACACTCACGTCTTTTGACAGTGACGGGGCAAGGAGAATACCTGCAGAAACGCGGATTCCATGATTCAGTGCCAGGTGAAGCAGTCACTTGACTCGTAATGAGCAAGAGACGTTCACTGCACGCGTCGAAAAGACCTGTTATCTGACTGTAAATTAAGGATCTGCTCCCCGCGTTATCTCTATCCATTTCTGCATGGGCGAGCGTTTCTTCGTGTGCCGCGGCAACCGTAACGCACAGAACGTTTGCACATTTACACTTTACCCATTTGCACTTTCACACTTTTACACATTACCCAGTTGCACTTTTACACTTTACCCAGTTGAGAGTCCCGCCTCATAGGCAGTGTCGCCAAGAGCGCGCAGCTCGCAGTGCAGCTTTCAGCGTAAGGTCCCTAGAGCTTTCATGTGCCGCTGGCGCATCTGATTGGTGGACGTTTCTTTTGGCAGCCACGTTCTTCCAAAAGCTGTTACTTCAATGCTGCAGCGAGAGAACGTCAAAGAAAGTTGCGTGTTTCAGTAGGCGTTTCCTCACATATGGCAAGTCCACTATCATATTTGATAGGAATGCGTATGTTGACGGCCGGACGCTGTCTGCGCGCGCGTGCTCCGCTCCACGTGTTTAGGAAGAACATGGCTGCCGACGCGGGCTTTGAGCGAGAAGGTGCCGGGAGAGGAGGATCTAGGGACTTCAACGTGCCCATCTTTGCGCTACCTCTTGCCCGTGTTTTCTTTGATATTCATTATCGCACTTGAGTACGGTGGAACAGCAGAAATTTATAAGGGCTTTGCAATAACGAATCATTGAAGTCGAGTAGACTATGCATACTCGAAAGAAAACGACCCAGCTGGTCACAATCAAATTGAAAGTTACTTTCCGTAAGAGGTGCATCATCGTAAAGCAATATATATCATTGCAAGTACAAGAGGTAGAAACACAGGCGTAACGTAAGGCAACAACACTACGTACAGATGCTTTTTTGTGAATAGCGATGTTATAAATGCACTACGTTCGCAAGTGTGCAACTTAATTATGCTTATAGCATGATATTTCTTTTCTTTGCAGTGTTGTGCTAATTTATTTACTTGCATTTTGCAAACAGTTGACATTTTTCAGCGTGTTTTTAGAATTATGCTGTGAGCAGCTTTGCTTTCGTCAGCGTGTTTTTAGAATTATGCTGGGAGCAGCTTTGCTTTCGTCTGCTGTATTAGTGGTTGTATGCGTATTAACCTACTACTTCTGCAGCTCCAGCGAACTAAATGCTACATTTAAGGAAGTTACGCCTTCCTCTTGCCCTACTTTGTATGCAACTGTTGTATACGATTTGCCCAAATAAATGGAGAAGTCACTAAACAAAGGACTATCCTGAAGTAATATCCCGTCATCTCATCCCAGACATGCAACAAAGCACCGCACATTCTGTGCACACGGCGTCCCAGAAAGGACTGTAGTATCTACATGAGAGCACCTACAGAGCTATTTACACGAACATGCAAGTGAAAAATACCTTGCAGGAGGATCAAAATTCATAGAAACACTACAACACGTAGAGATGAGCCACTTTAAATAATTCTGATGTTAAACGTGGAAACCAGCCGAAGGATCGTTGTGTGTGTTACAATTCTCTCTTCCGCCCGTCGTCATTTGGCTGATTTCCACGTTTAACATCGTGTACCAACTGACCCAGATTTCAACACTTCTAAAATAGTTCTGATATTAAATTTCATGAACGACGCAGTGCGGCACACTGGCGAAAATTGTTAGTAAAACTGAACGCGATTTCCCCCGTAGGCTAAAACTATAGTCTGTTTCAGGAGTTCCGTGGAGAAGAGCCAAGGCTACGACGCCATCGAGCGCAGAATTTTTTCCGAGGCGAGACGAACTGTCATTGTTCGGACAAGCAGCTGCGAGCCCACACCGTCCTCCTGCAAGGCGGCTCCTGCCACTGCAGCGTCCACCATTGGCAGGTGCCATGGCGCCGAGGGATACGTTTAAGACGTGTTTGCTCTCGTGATTGGCCGAAGGGGCCTGTAGCTTCCACAATGCTGCACGGAACTCCTGAAACAGACTATACAAACACATGAAAGCGCCACCGACAATCGTTCTCATTGTCATCTAAGATAGAGCTGTACACAACTTTATGAAATATGAAATGAATCGAAGATGTAGAGTGACAACCAAGCGTCGTCAAAGTTGGCACGAATTCCCGAATGCAGCACGCAAGTGCCAGCATGCAGAGCCGTAAAAGAGACGAAAATGCAATCACATCGGCGCAGAGGAATAAGAGGAAGGCAGTGAAGGATTCTACAAAGCAACAACTGACTTGGCTCACCGAACTCAACACGTATTTCTCCCTCGCTTCTCGTCAAATAATTTCGCTCCCCTCTCCTCTTCTTTCCTTACAAAGCCGTGTCGATGGAGAAGCACGGAATGGAGAGCGTTCCTGTCGTGCCGCCGTGTGGACTGAACAGCGCCTACGCTTGCGTTACCAGAGCTGCGGTGCTTCCCTCACACTTCGAGTGTACGTGCGTGCTTGAAGCGATCGCATTGTGCTGCAGGAACCTCAGGTTTCACTGCAACGTAGATCGGGACACGGACAACGTAGCGACTTTCACATAGGGAACAGAAGCCGCCCGCGCCTTCACGTCAGATCCCTCTATTTCTTTATAGACTTATTCGAAGCGCAATGTACAGCCCTCTTATAAGCGCTTCGCGTAACCGCGATCACCGCAAAAAAAAAAAAAAAAGGAAAGCAGGGATATTTTCAAATAAAAATGTCAGAATGCAGTCGCGGAAATGTGATATTCTTATTTCTCTAAACTGTGCAGTTCACGAACGGATTGTGCAGCAGCTGAGAAATTTTTAAAGTATAAATATTAAACGCCATATTAATCACTGAGGAAGATTTTCCCCTACAGTGAGTTCAGCTTCCAGACCACTTTCGCATCAACACGTCCGGTTGACGAAGCCTACTGCAGCTACGAAATTTCTTTCGTTCGAAGTACATTGAGAACCCAAGTGAGTGATTGAATCGCGTCATGTAATATGTGTTGTCGAAAACTGACATCGTAGAACATGTATTATGCTTCTACAGACTTTCAATCAGCAGCGAAAAAGAAAACGTAAATTTCGCTGTTTTACAGCGGAGCTGTAAAAACCTCGCTATGGAATGATCACGGTCTGCACTTTAACCGACCTGGACGGGAGAGAGCTCGTGCGTTCGATTCGGTGGTCCTCTTCCCCGCCGTGCAAAAAAGTGATGTGGCGTTTTCTTAGCGATTCCCTCGACCCACTACAAGAAAGGAATAAAAAAAATTGCACCATCTCCCGCTAAAGGGAACCATGTGTGGATGCGAAGCAGTGCGGAGATGGTTAGCTTGAGCGGGAGATGGTGTAATTTTATTGAGAGGACTAATGAGAATGTATAAGAGAAGAGAGAGAACGGCGGTGGTTGCGTGATGGCCCGAGCGCTCATCGCGGCGCTGCACAGGAGAGAGAATGAGGCGCCCGCGCTCCGTCATTTTCATACCGCGGAACTACCGTGGCGCCCCCAGCGGAACATGCAGCTGTCGAACCACCTGTCGTGCGCGCCGCTCCGTAGAGTAGAGGATTCCTGGAGGAGAGAAAAGAGGAGCGTAGGAGAGGAGAGGGGACGCGCATGCGCTGTTGGGGTGTGGGACGCGGGAAGGAGGGACGGACAAAGCCCCCGCTATAAGCTGCTTCGCATCTAAAAGCCTAGGGTTGCGCAGCTTTAGGTTAGCAGGTTAGCAACCTTGAATTCGAACCAGGGTATCCATGGTCCGAAGGCAAGCGGCGTAACTACTGGGCTATACATCCACTCTTGGAGAACGTGCATTACGGGAACCATATAATTACGTTGTACCGACGACCGTAACGCAACTTGCTGTTGGTTAGAGAAGGAGAAATTGAGACAGAGAACGAAAGAAAGATATGCACAAAGAGAGTGAGAGAGCTTATATAGTTCAAGAAAATGTTAGGCATGGTTTTCCTTAAAAATTGCTTTTCATTTGCTTAGCTTTGCAATGCATTGCAAGCTCCACAGCTCCACTGGTTAATGGTGTTTGGTTTGCGATAGCAGAGCCCCACCTAATTACCTTGTTTTAAATTTCAGTATTTCAGGAAGCTATTATAATGAACTATTACAATGAACTTTGTACTGTCAAGGAATAATAATAAACTGAACTGAACTAAACTGAACTGATGTTTCACTGAAGTACATTTTATGATAAACACTGAATTTTTCTCACAAAAGCCAAGGTGGAACAGGGTACGGCGCTTCTAACCCCGCTAAAAGTCGATAAACTTTGCAAGTTCCAGCTGGGAACGACTAGTGTCATTCATAGGTACACAGTGTGCACGGCTACACTCACGCTCGCATCACAATTTCTTCTAGTCTTTACATTTACTGGCGTTCATACACCATTTACTGGCGTTCGTACACCAGCCTGAACCTGTTCACGTTCACACTCACATATATACTCATACTCACAAATACATAAGTTCATACTCATCTCTACTCACAGTAACAACTAGAAGGGAAGCACAGGGGAAGATGGAGGCTTGAATCGACGAGCAGATCGCCAAAAACGATTAAGAACAGGGAATGTCGCAGGAGCCAACGTTTCGACAAGTGGACTTGTCTTCATCAGGACGCTCCCTGTTCTCAGTCGTTTTTAGCGATCTGTTCATCTACAGTAACAACAGACCTTCAAACTCACCTCTGCTCATACTCCCAGCTACTCACGTTCGTATCCACAGCTACTCACTCGCGTTCATTCTCGCTTCTGGTCAGGGATCTGCCTACTCACGTTCACACTCAACTCTACTCGCACCTGCTCAATTACATTGACACTGACTTCTACTCACACTCACCCCTACTCACTCGTGTTCACATTCACTTCTATTCATGCTCACTCCTACTCATTCACGTTCATACTCATCTGTACTCTCCCACACCTACTCACAACCATCATGCTCACCTCTGTTCATGCTGACTGCAGCTCACTCACGTTGATACTTGCTTCTGCTCATACTCACCCCTACTCGCTCATATTCATACTCACCTTTACTCACACTCACAGCTACTCACTCACACTGACACTCACCTGTGCCCATACTCATGGCTACTCACTCATCACACTCACACTCACCTGTACTTATACTCATGGTTATTTAGTGATGTTCACAATCCTTACTCACGTTCATTCTCATCTCTACTCACACTCACAGCTACTCACTCACGTTCATGCTCATTTATACTCACACTCACCCCTATTCGCCTATTCACTCGCGTTCGTATTCATCAGTACTCACATTTACCCGTGCTCAACCACGTTCATACTCATTTCTACTCATGTTCACCCCTATTCTCTCGCGTTCATTACTCGCACCGCTACTCACTCACGTTCATACGTTCATACTCAGTGAGTACGAGTGAGTATTCTTATGAGTATGCCGACCTATGCACAGCAGACAGACAGACAGCGAACTTTACTTTGGTCCTGAGGAGCAGACTCTGAAAGCCCCTTACAGGGGAGGAGCCGCCGCGGGCCGCTCCCACGGTGTTAAAATAGTAGGTGCTGCACAGCAGCACCTACTATTTTACACAAGCACAAGCAAAAACCACACGAGACCACAAGATTGAATATACCTATATGTACAACAGCTTGAGACAATTTGCTTATGGCTCAACAAAAATGTAAGCTAACGTATGATAACATATTTATCCCGTGCATGCCAAAGCACAAGCGGTTGGTTACCTAAAACTTGAAAAAAGTATTGAAAGAAAATGTAATACATAACAACAGATTTATAGATTCTTATAGGAAGCTGCAATAATGTGCAAAACATTGAGTGAAACGGAGGAATAGCAGTACAAGCGCATTGTTTTATAACAATATTGTTATAGCAACGACTACCTAGTATTCCTCAGAGATGGAAATTTACGGCTGATGCTAGCGTCACGCTGGTACCTTCGATCGCAATCACGCCCGATCCGAATTAAGCTCATTTCGGATCAGGGTTTGCCTAACTGTCTTGTCGCTATCAGGTTCGTGCAGCATCAAGACGATCGCGATCTACGCATCACGATCTGGCTCTCGAGTTGCCATTTCGCTGATGTCAGCGCCATGCTCGACCGAGATAGGTTTGGAACCGCGTAGCAAGGACCATGTAAAGTAGGTTTCACAAGAAGTACACACTTTGTCCCGTTGCACCAATTACTTATAGGACATTGTTATCATTTTTTTTTGTTTTGTGTATTGTTCTTACGTCCTGAATTATCTCACTTTTCTTATCCACATATAAGCTCAGAAACGTTTCCTTTATTCTGACTCAGAAACAGATCAACTACTCCTGAAAGCATAGTTTACTTCCTCGAAAAATGTTTCGCATTAATAACTTCTATAACCAAATATGACAGATTCAGAGCAGTAGTTTTTTTTTTTTTTTTCCAAAACGTTGAACGTTTTGCTTTCTGCCATCACATATGCATCGCACTCCAGCGTTATATAAGGTATATAAGGTATGTGTACTCACGCTAAGCGCTTCACTCCGGTCGGGATATTGATACAACGCGAGAATCCGAACAAATTGGAACCTCTGCAAGCAGCCCGTCGCAAACCGTAACGGCACGCGATGCGATGTCCTCTTCTTCTTTGTCGACTATCTGTGCCCATATAACCGCGAATGCTCTTCCCTTTCTTTTTTTAAAATACTTTCTTATATTCGGGGTCGGTTTTAATGTTTTATTCACCTATCCAACAGATCCTTTTCATTATAGTAGTCCGCGCATGCGCGGCGTGAGTGACGAAACGCGCACCATGTCTTTTTGGTGGTCAGAGGGCGACGGCATGGGTGACATATGGTTGAAGTGTACTGTCGTCGCATGACCGCGATGCGAAGCCTCCGCGATGCTCTACTGCGGCGGCGTGGAGGATTGCGGATCGAGGCCAAGGATGATCGAGGCACGACCCACCAGTTTCGATGTCGGCGATCCCCACTGGTGTCGCTCCTTCCTCCAATGAATGATTGCTGGGGTGTCCCAAAACCACGATCTGATATTGAGAGACGCCGTAGTGGACGGCTCCGGAAATTTCGACCACCTGGTGTTCTTTAACGTGCACTGACATCGCACAGCACACGGGCCTCAACATTTCGCCTCCATCGAAATGCAGCCGCCACGGCCGGTATTCGATCCCGCGATCCTCGGATCAGCAGCCGAGTACCATAGCCACTAGACCACCGTGATAGGGCATCTTTCCTCCATCCAAACAGAATCACTGGGACCTGGAAACTGCCGCCACCGTCCTTTGGACGCCACGCCGCCCATTGGCCACTTACCATCACGTGGTCACTTTTCTCCATAGGTGACTCCAAGAGACGCCTGACACGTACGCGCTGTCGGAAGCAACGTTCACGCATACCGCTTTCGAGATTTCGCATTTGGCGTAACTGAGGGCGTATGTAGCTTTAGAGCGCTAAGAGGAAACGCTTCTGTGCTTCGTTTTCATGCTTGAAAGCCGCTAAGAGCCGACAACAGCGCTTTTTAAAGACGATAGTCTTTCTTGGGATACTTGAAAGCAGAAATTTTGGTCTGGTCTTACTGTTTGTCCGCCTGTCACATGATTCAGCCACCTGGCCATAGTTTAAGCACTTGCCTAACGCCCAGCCATCTTGAACTGGTAACTGCGTTCATACTTGTGAACATTGTCGATCAAAAAACAAATATTACGCATATCTGAGGCGCAACATCAATACGTAATTATTAGATGGTTTGTTCCTTTACTAGAAAATAGATAGATACGCAATTCTACAAACCCTAGTGTTTGTTAGGCTGCGCTAAAAATGCGACGCTATGCAGGCAAAAGGCCTCAGCCGACGATTTGGTGCTGCCACCTGGCAGTTACCCAGAGATTCTGCACAAGCTCATGTTTCCCGACGCCACTGTCTGATGGCGTCCATATCTCACGCAGCGTAGTACGGCCGGCAGGAGACTATCGTCTCTCGACGACATTTGCAGCGAAGCATGCGGATACACGGCCAATTTATTTGTGTGTATTTTAGCCTGATAAAGCACGATAAGTTAACTGGTACGTGCTACACCCGACTATGTAGGTCGACGAAAACATATCGTGACAAAGTAGGGGAAAATAGTTCTTTCAGCCGGGACCCGTTCTCAGCGATGTCTCACACACGTTGCTTGTTCCCACTGGGGGACGTTTGCATGAGGCGTCGCGTAAATTTTTATGCCAAGTTAAGCGCCTGCGTCACTCGGTCAACTGTAGTATGGTTTGGTTTCTTTGATGTTTGATTTCTTTCTGTACATTTGACAGAAACAGATGTAAAAGCAAAAGTCTACAGAGCCTGACGGAGATGTCACAGTGCAACCTTGTGTGTTTTGTGATGGTGGCTACACGGCTACACTTTTCGTCAATAATAATTGAGATCTTTCTCAATTACTGAGAACGATTGTAACGTCGCAACATCGCAGCGAAACAGAAATCACCTTGTTCCTGCGCTCGAACTCGGCAAAATCAATTTCGAAATGGGCCGACAAATTGTCGGCACAGGCCGAAAAATTCTTGGAGTGGGCCATGTCTGAGGTGAATGCAGGTTACCTCCCTTTTCGAATCGGGGCAACTTTATGGGATGGTCACTTGTCATAGTCATTGCAATCATGTAAGTGGGTTTTGGCACTATCGGATGTTAAACGGCGGATTACCTGCTTTATGAGATGTGTGATGCTTTCACACCAAAGTTCGCTCCACAACTCTGAGAAAAAATGGATGGGTGTCACATTATTCTTTCTGCCTTAATGCACAAAACGGCGCTTTCTTGAAAATACTGCATTTACTTGCAAACGGGGCTGTGCGTGTAGAAGCTAAAAAACGTCACCACAACATTAACTTTTTTTTTTTTTCATGAACAGCTCACTACCCGTAAAGTATTGCCTTCTAGTCACGACTGCCAGCCGCTTAGAAAACGCAGGAGGAAAAATTTTAAAGAAAAAGAATGTCACCTTTTCCTCACCGTAATGTCCAGCCGCGAGTGCAAAAGATTACATTGTAAAGAAATCCTGTGTTTCCGTAGTCCTCTGGCGCATAAAATGTCACAGGACATTTTATGCGCCAGAGGACTACGGAAACACAGGACTATTTCGCGAGCTGTGGAGCACTCTATAGTAACTCCTGGCCTTTGACTGATGGAGTGGCGCACCGACGGGGGGGGGGGGGGGGGGGGGGTTCGGGGGTTGCAACCCCCCCCCCCCCTGAGGCCGACCTAGCCCCCCTCCCACTCCGTAACTGCTCCTATGTCCTAGAAGAATGTGGAGCTAATGTCTCCGCAAAACGCCGAAAAATTAATAAAATAATCATCATCATTGTTAATATTATTTGGCATTTATTCACTTTTTTTACACACGCAACGACTGTGTAATCTCGCGCCCGGCCTTTCGTGAAAAATTGAACACCCCCCCCAGGCAGAGATCTTGGATGCGCTACTGGATGAAGTTGTCCTACAATATCTCTTTCGTTATTCCCCTTCCTCCTCTCTCCCATCTTTCTATTCCCCCTTCCCGTTCCCCCATTGTAGGGTAGCCAACCGGATGCCTTTCTGTTTTTCCCCCTCTTCTTTCTCTCTCCTGGCCCAAATTTTCAAGTAATTACGCAAAACTAATCAATTGATTTCTGGGGTTTTACGTCCCAAAACCACGCTACGAGTATGAGAGACGCCGTAGAGTAGGGCTTTGGAAATTTCGACCACTTGCGGTTCTTTAACGTGCACCGACAGGGGGGGGGGGGGGGGGGGTTGTAGCAAAAACCACTGCTGAGGGTTTGTAGTAGCAATTTTGGCGAGTTGGAGGGTCTTGATTATCAAACAGCACACACATGCGAAGACAAAGGGAACGGACGACACGAGCCTTTTTGCTGCCGTGCACAGCTCGAAATATTGCTGGTGCCATCTCCGCTGTGATGTTATTGTCAAGAGCGTGAAAACATATTGATCTTTCTTTTTAATTACCTGTCAGCGTTATATTAATCAGGAAAAGGAATTTGGAAATTTTATTCAGGAATTTAAAAATTCCCCTGAATTCTCAGAATATTCTTTCCTTTGAGGCGTCCTCGCTAGGCTACAGCAATTGCTCCCACTAGCTGATTAAACTTCAAATTATTTTATTACGGTTCATTTGTATTATAAATAGTCTATCATTCTCTAACATTTCATTGTTCCTTGCGCTACCGATTCCTCGCTCTTCCTTTGTTATAGCTCAAATTTTTTCCTCTTTATATTACCCGCCGGCTTCATGGCCAATCCCCGTAGTGGACAAGAGCCACATATCAAGGAACAAAGAAAGAAAGAAAATATGGCTGTGCTCCATGCCTCATCCTCCGCAAAAGCCTGCGCAAAATCGGAAGCCGCAGCCTGCGAGGTTAAAGACGCGGCAATCGCCGTCATCGATCGTACATTCCGACCCATCGCTACTGTCCACCTTCCTGACACACATGCACCCCAGAATCGGCGGAGTAGGCGGCATTCACGCTTGGCGTTAGGGCTATCGTCGACTGCTAAGAACAACAGTCCCTTCAAAAGGAATTGCGCCACGATCGGGACAAACAGGGTCGTCCGGCGCCAAGGATCGATCGAAGTAAGTCCGCTTGGCGCTTGCCTACATGGCGTATAGAGGCTCTGTAGGAAATTGACGCCATCGTATGTGCCTTGGGGTCGCAGTGCAGTGCCGCGGGATGCTCAGGTCGCAAACGGTGTTGCCTGAAATCAAACTTGACGTTGATGACCTTCTGCTTGGCGATGACCCTTTCCACGAGGTCGGCCATGAGGTTCTGGGTGTGGTTGAACATGTGCTCCACACGAGTGTCAAGGTCAATCGACGTACTTGAACGGGTTGTCTCCGCCCAGCGTCATAAGGACGACCCTGTGTGCATACAGAAAGCAAACAGCTCATAGCAGGTGCACGCACGTCCGGAAGCGTTTCCCGACACCTCCAGGCGAGTCCCGCTTGCCCTAACGCACGAACAAGTGCCCGGTACGTCCTTATACCGACACGAAAACGAGTACACGAGACATCGTTCTTCGTAAACGCGCCCCGCTATGTGAAGCTGATCTGGGTGCCTGCGCACTTTAGGGCTAAGCCCGTCAACGAAGCCGCCAATGACTACGCCCGAGGCCCCATCAGCCGGGTGGCGGCGGAGTCGGGACTATTCCCGGGAGCGGTGCGTGCAAGGACTCCAGAACGTTTTTGGGAGTCGGGGGGAGGGGCAACTATTGTCTTTGTTGTGTTTATTATTTATTTGTCGACTGTTTTTAGCTACACAACATTATTATATTAACAATAATGGTTTTATTGACATCAGTTAATGTTTAATTCATTTCAGCCATATTAAATTTACATACGTGTTGGGTTATAGTTGGTACCTTGCTCAACTAAACGACGTGCCGCAACGTCACAAAGTACGAGTCTGTGTCTCGCTCTTCCGCTCTCATATATTTGGTAACGTTGCACCACGTCGTCTAGTTATCCTCGCTTATTTCACGTTGTATACACTGTAAAAATGGACGGAAGTTTCGGGAATACCTGTGCAGACCGCGCAACCGGCATGGTCATGCGGCCTTGTGCTTTCGAAAGCAACCACCAGCTTGAAAATTCTTGTCAAAAGTCTCATTTCAGAGTAAACGATTGGAAAGGGGAGGGGGGCTGCTTCTTCTGGAAATATGTCAGGAGGGAGTGGTTTGATGGAAAGGAAAATAGGCGCGTATTTCTGCAGACCATTAAAAGGTAGCACGGCTCAGCGCCAGATCAGGTGGGTGGGACGTCCGCTGGACATTCACATGGAATGTCCAGCGGACCACCCTCCGCGGGGCCCGGAGCTCCGACTACCTGGGTAGAGTCGTGCACACTGGGGTCGTGCGGGGACCCAGGGATTTGGTCAGTAAAGATGTTTCTCTCTCTCCCTCTGCAAACGGCGGCAACCCGCTCGCGCGCATTGCATGTCGCTGCTATAGCCGAGGAAAGCAGCACGTCAACAAAGGGTCCTACTAAGCTTTTGGGAGTCGGGGGGGAGGGGCAAGTATTGTCGTTTTTGTTGTGTTTATTTATTTGTCGATTGTTTTTAGCTACATAACATTATATTAATAATAATGATTTTAATGGATAGTCATGATAGGATAGTCATGACCCAAGTATATGACCTAAGTATATGAAGTATATGACCCAAGTATATTTTTAATACTTTGCATCCATTGCCACCTCCACTTTCCTCTCACAGCCGACGCCACAAACGGATTTCCAGCGACACGAGTTAACACTGTCCAGAGAATGGAGTATTAAAATTCTGGCTTTAATTAATCTGGGAAGCTCTTTCTAAATGTGTGCTGTATCATTCCCCACACTTTGCAGCATCTTTGTGGTGCAAAAGTGAGACGCGGTCGCAAGTAGGCGAAAAATATTTTTAAGGCACAACACACTCAGGAAATAAGACTCGAGACATCAAATCCTTTTTCCTTTTATTTTCTCTGTTTTTTTACTTTGTTTATAGTTTTATATAAATTAAACGACGAAAAGGAAGCCGCAGCACCACTATAGTCGTGGCACTGGCGCGGCAACAGACACATCGAAAACGATCGACCGTCGATCCAGGAAAGCAATCGCGCATGGACAAGAGCAGGTAATACGCTTTTCGGGCCACATGTGAGAGCAAACCACTCGTAGACCGTCTAGTGAGAATAATCTGGAACTTCGTCACCACTCATCCTGCATAAGACATCCAATGCACTGCAACACGAAAAACCTGAGCGTGTGGGCACTGTCAATGGAAGCGTGAACCAGCCGCCATCAGAATAACGTCAGCAATTCATGAATTGGCCATGTGGCACACGGACAAAGGCCAACCTACCAGAAGCAACACATTAACAACCATAGCAGACACTGAAGTGCCGCGTGTGCGTGCATGTTTGTGCATGTGTGTGTGCACACACCGAAAAATTGTCATTTACTTACAGCGGAGACAGCAGCAGAAGGCAAGGAACAACCATGCTATATCCTTCCCTGATGCAGAAATGGTAGAACACACATTCTTTGTTAAACTGCTGGCTTTATAAATTGTAAGTCACTAAAAATATAACGCTTGGTTGTGCTATCATCCTCACATGCGATACACATAATTAAATGTCCTTTGCTGCTTCTCAGGAAAGCACTTCATGAAGGTGAAACTAATGGATGGAAATGAAACATCAGCGAGGATGCCACTTTTGAAAAGATCACTGTTATGACTCGCTCAAACATGATATAAACTATTATCTCCAAGCATAATGATTATCACTATGAAACTCCAAAGCAACAAGATAAAAACAAGCATGCTATGCTATCTCCGCAGTTGTCCACGTAAGTGACAATTTCACATGCCTGTGTAGCTCCCCTGACGTATGCTGCATGCATACAAGTACGTACAGCAGTCAGCACGGTTAACTCTGAATGCTCTGTAGTGTGGCCTGGACCACTTGGCACAAGGCCAACGCCGCATGCGAAATAACATTTGCTTATCCAATAAATAAATAAATGTTCAGGTAAATATTTCGGCAGCAGCTGCCACCATTTCGCAGTGCTAGCCTCAGTCCAAGTGGTCCCCGGTCACGCTACAGAGCGTTTGAGTTAACCGTGCCGACGGATGTACCGCGTGGGTCCACCGTTACATGGCCGCCACTGATCTCCACTTGGGGGCCGTGCTCCACACTGCATGGCTACAGACTCGCACGTTCCCTCTAGGAGTGTAATAATCTGTACATATGTATTTATGCACATATATATTCATTTAAGGCAAATATTGGAATGAGAAGTGGAGGGGCACAGGCATAGGTGTGTGTTCAGCGTTGGGGCACCCCATATAATCACATGAGGGAGGGGGGGGGGGGCACGCACCACATCTGCCTCATACCTTCACATTGCACTGCATTTAGAATGATATGGCCTTAGCGAATTGCTGCAGTAAATCTCTGCACCCACCTGGCCCCTAATGGAGAGCGCTTTCGCACACCTACGGCCATAGGAGAAGGGCAGTTCCTGCTATATAATCAGCTTGTAGGGTCTTGTCATGTATGACATTCACATCTGTAAATAAGTTATGTAGGTATTTTATAGACATATTTATAAGACAGTCCAAGCAAGACGACCGAGCCCTCTGTGTTATTCCCTATGCGCCATTATGGGTTACGTTGAGTTCTGACCTGATGATTGCGTTATCTTCTATAGTTGTTAGTGATGGGTGTTTGGGCAGATCTTGTCAAACTGTGTGGCCAGTGAACAGCCCATCCCGAACACTGGCTCTAATACACATTCTGCACAGAGCCAAAGCTGAATGTCACACATCTTTGTGTGCAATGCCACAGAAATACATTCTTGTACCTTTAGTGTAGCTGCAGCCTCAAGCTCACATGCTTTTCATGTAGACAGGTTTAAGCTGCTCAACACTGCCTGTAGTGACATTAGCAACCTTTAGTTTGCGTCAGTCAACATTAGGATCTGAACAAGGAGGAGGTCAAGAACAATGCATTATTTTGAGTACATCCCACAGCAAAACGTTACATGACCTAACACAATTTAGTGTGATTCGACATGAACTGTTTGCCTGCTGCGTGTACATCAAGTTCACAAGATAGCTGGAAAGAGAGGCAGCAACTGGAGTGGTTCAATACAATGCAATGTGGTGTTGAAAGTGAAAAAAAAAGGAATGGCAGATGCCAATGCTGCTCACACATCGCCACACTTGTACGGACAATGCCCACACGCTCAACGCCAAAGAGCTCAGCACTAGATGGAACACCCGGAGGATACACGTCGAAATATACGAGGCTATCAAATCAGTAAGCCTACACCATCACATATGTCATTATGTACGACAGTCTACTACCAGGGGCAAACTATCAAGCTAGAGCTTGCTCCCAGAAATACTTGCGCTAGAGGTTGCCACTGTGGGGTACATTTTCATAGAACATACGTGGACGCCGTGTCTACAGCATCCTCCTGGTAAATGAATGGCCAAAGATTGCAACTCAGTGGACCAAGTTGGCACAAACAAGGCATACGGCCTCCCAAGTCATTAAACTTTGTGGCAATTATTTTTGATAAAATACCAGAAAGCAATGTTTTTAAACCACTTGCCTTGAATTACTGGTCTCAGCACATTAGATGAGCAACACGACTAACGCAAGAAATATAGTGCTGTAATAGCATACAGCACTTCGTGATTCCCTCCCCCTCCCCCCTTCTCCAAAGAATTTGATTTTTGCCTAAATGTAACTAGAAAAAGAACCAAACTTAACCAAATTCCTGAGTCCCAACTAACAGGTCCTTCATTTAAGCCTTGAACAACAACAAAAAGCGGTCAATTTCTACATCAACTGGACATGTGAACTGCTAGTATTAAATAAGTGATTGTTCAAAAAAACAAATTTCTGAAATTTAATGCATATACCTAAGAAAAACAACTTCCCAACATCAAATATCATGTGTACAATTCAGCTCTGAAATATAAAATACACAATTTCAAGGAACACTTGTTGACAAGACAAGAAAAAAAAAAATCATTTTTGTTATGTAGGCAAATGCCTGCCTGAAAGGTTTACAAATGAGAGGCAATGAAAGGTAAGTGTGTGTGATGCATGAACGAATAAGACAACTTAACGGGAACCTAACATTACACTGTCCTTTAAATTTTCGACCCCAGAAACTACAGTTGTCCCTTACCGTTCAACAGAAAGCTAGTCAATAGAAAGCTAATATTCAACCTCATATACTTTCAATAAAATAGTCATTCCCCAAGTGGACATAGATAAAATAGTGAACACTACTGCAATCTTCCATATCTGCATACCCTGAATTGGAACCACCTTTTAGAGACAGCTCCTCAAGCACAAATTTCTGGAAGCAGCTCGCACTCTCCCAACAACTGCCAGCAGCAAATACACTAATCACGTACCTGATTACAACACTCAATGACTATGCAAAACGTCAGGCTTGCTGCCTCAGAGACCAAAATGACAAGCAGTGGGCCGCACCTTCAAAGCAACCTGCTTTGATATACGAGACTGCTGGATAAATCATGTAGTGTGCACAGACATATGCCACTTCCGTACTTTCATCAACTGTACAAGCGTCGCGCTATGTGTTTGCTAACCATAGCGCAAACACACGGAACCAGTGCCAAGATAGATGAGAAGAAACATCACACTCGCCCAACTTGGCAAAACATGACCATGGGCCTTGATAGGTCACACTATAAACAACTCTCCTTCGCAAACCAAACAAGAAGGCAAAGGACAGCAAGGAGAACTAAAGGCAACAATTTTCACCAGTTCCCATTACATCAGGTTAAAATTAGAAGCCCGAGCTGGCATACAACAAAATACCTGAATGCATGCACCCCACATATTCGGTCAACAAAAAGTGCCATAGGGGTACCTTGGATGTAGTACAGTAAAACCTCGTTATAACGAAATTGAAGGGGGAGTGGTAATTACTTCGTTATAACCAATATCAATTTCATCTATATGAATTTCAAGGGGAATTGCGATTGCTTCGTTATATCCGGGTTCGTTATAACGAGGTTCTACTGTACTCCACGCCACAAGGGTGCAATACGTACAGAATGCCTAGCACTGACAAAAGTACAGTCAAACTTCGTTATAACAAATATGACACGGGAACAGCTCTGATATATAACTCGTTAAAAATGATTCTGAGAACATTTTGAGCGCTAAGAGACAAGGACAAGAGGAGGACAACACTACAATGCACTCGTCCTCCATCTTAGCGCTCAAGATGTTCTCAGATTCAGTTTACCAACAAGCCCAAACATTGGCAATTCTAAAAATGATTGTTCTTAACAGTTTACAACGAATTTATCACTAAATTCGTTATAAGCGATATTTCATTTTACCCGAATTCGTTATATCGAGGTTCGACTTAACTTTCAAAAAGAGCAAAAAGTATTCATTGTAAACAGCACCAAACAATAAACTCGGCCAAGAATGAGCAGACAGGACCAGAATTTATACTGTGTTCTCACTCTGATAGCCTAGTCTGGCACAGTTCGAAATTAATGACTCGTGCCAACTAGCTATAGTGCAGACATCCTTTCAAGTAGATGGTGCTTGGCATGTACCATCAGCAAAAACTGTAAGATGAGTCCTCAAAACAGGGTGGTCTGACAATGACATTCTTGGTTACCTCAAAATTTGCCACTCACAACATGGCTTGTGACTAAGAGGAGGCACAGAGCTCCCTTAGAATCATGCATGCCATTAATTATCACCTCAATGTGATGTCTACAGAATGCAAACAAAATGTAAACAATGACAATACAATCACAATAGTGGCCAGAGTAGGAGAAGCCAGTAATGACGGAAGCAATTCACGGAATGACGAACGGATAACAAAATCAAGCAGAAGTTGTTGTTTTGCGAGCAGTTGCATTATTGCTCTGATCAGTGGGCACGAATACGTACACATTGCAAGTATCAGACTGTGAATGGACACACCCAGTTAGGATCATTCATGCATGTTCTGAGGCTTAAATGCATGTGTGTTCATGCCTACTAATCAGTGTCAATCACCAAGTCACAGGCTGCTAACGTCATAGCCACAAGCGCAATTCAATTAGCCGGAATCGGCACAATTCAAACATGGCATACAAGTTGCGAGCCAGAACTTTGTTCAAGAACACAGCCCCGTCATAGATCTACCCAGGCAATACACAGGGCCAAAGCAGAAAAAAAAATGAAAGGGCATGTTACAAAGACTAAAACTAACCAAGCTTCCACAGATAATCACGTAAAATTTATACAGGTTAGCAACATACAGATTAGCCCACCCATATTCAGCCACCTGAACTACTATCATAAACAACTGTCAAGAGGCTCGAGACTAGCTATTTCACCCTGTCCAAAACCACTTTGCTCGAACAAATCTGTGCAATGTGGAAGAAGCTGGGGATTTCCTGTGGACCAATCAGCCACAAGAGTTATTTGCATGCACTGCAGTGGGAAGAGCACATGCTATTGTGCGTTAGTTGTTTTGCAATTCATTCACACATTCAACATTATGTGGAGGGCAATCACAATTCTGGCCTGCTGACATGGCCAATAGCTTTCAGCAGCAACGCACAGATTTGTTGATGTGAGTACAAAACCAATCTCCTGCAAGATGACTCCAAATAACTTTTGTCCAAAGCTTTGTTTTCATTCTCTAACCACGCTTCCTAAAAAAAAATGTTTGGATAAAAAATTCTGGAACATAATAAAGCAGTTATGAAGTCGGCAATGCATCCCAAAGACTAGTGCAATGCAACCCCATTTGTGAAGACGCTAGTGTTTGTGAAACTGGTTTGCGTAGTGTGCAAGAACTTCATTTTTTTTTTTACTATGAAATAAAAGAAAGTGTTTATTATTACCGGTCTCGTCCACTTGGCAACATTTTTAGCCGGTTCAAAGCGGGTTACATCAATACATTAAGGAACCGATCAAAATCATACCAGCAGGGTGCAAGGACATAAGGCGAAGAACACAATCTCCATTTTACAGTCCATCTATCGGAAGCACTGCTGCTTTTAAGAAGTGACTACAAGAACCCTCAGCAACAGCCTCGGCTGCCACACCGCCGATGAAGCACTAAAGAGCAGGCTACAGGCAGTAAGACTGCTCAGTTGACGGCACTTTTGCGCATGATACTGAAACCTTCTGCATGTTAACGGAACACTCTGCTCCTTTGTGTAACATTTTCCATGTGCCCCCTTAAGAAGGTGAATCACTTAGTGTTATATTATGAACACGAGTACGAGGGTAAAAGGAAGATGTGCTCATCATCATTAACTCGTTTCACTATTTTGGCTAGCACCACTTGTTGTTCAATCTGCCCTACACCTTTCTATCCTTAGTTTCACTTACAAATACTATTAGTGTAATAGAGCTCAATATCAATGTAATGAGCATGGACGTAATGGATCATGGATCTAATGAAAGTATTTCAGTGTTATATAGGATTTGTCATGAAAGGTTCCGACTAGTACTGTTCTACTTCCATAGCCGTACAGATGGCCTAACTAACACATGAGGCACAGAAAGTAGCGCAAATTCTAAGTTGGAAAAACTTCGTCATCTTCACCAACTTGTGCTTAGTTTTGAACATTTGGGTAAACTCTGACTTGAACAAAAAGTGGCAACAGAAACACATCATCAGCTGACAGTGCCACAACAATTATTACAAAAATGAATTTTCATCAACTTTTTCGCAATAGGTTTATCTCTTAAAGAGAACATGCAAATAAAGTTCTTGACAGGTCTCCACTACCAGTATGCCACTGCGACATCACAGTTGTAGTAAATACTTAAAAGTGAGAAGAAGTACTTAACAGTGAGAAGTGAAAAGGTGGCTCATAAAACCAAATAAGGCAATAAAGGCGTACTTTGCTCCAGCAACAGTTGGTATGATGCCACAAGGTGACGAAATATAATCAATCGGTGAGAACTGAGAGATTCCATGCAGAATTGCACTCTGAAAAGTGCTGATCTGCAGTGCCTACTTCATGTATCAGGAAGAAACTGCACTTGGAAGTCATTAGGTTGATTATCCTTGTGCTTACAACACCCCTTATCTGTTTCATTTGCACTTATAACCTGTCACACTGCTAGGCATTGAAAGCCATCTTTTTTTTTTTCATATGCGGTACATTTCTGAACTGCTGTCCAACAGCTCTTTTCAGTCTCCTCGATATGCATATCTCATGCAATGATACGCTACAATACAACCTGTGAGAGCAGTGAGCCAGAAATCACCTCGTAAAAGCTCCTTCTAGATGTAATATCTCCAGATGTAACAAATCGGGATCCCTACCTTCGAATAAATACTGTACAAATGACAGGCCACGAACTGCAGAATCGAAGGCCCCGTAAGAATATAAGCGCATCGTCGCGACAGCAAGCTTTTGTTGTCCAAAAATGGAAATAAGAGTTACTACATTCTGCTTCTGCAGCAAACACGCCGACATTGGCACACTCGATGAAAGGGTGGTCAAAGCATATAACTGACAGAAACCATGAAAATTTGTCCTCTCTCCAAAAGTGGCGACATCACATGCAAGCTTTACAATCTTAAAAAAAAAAGGATATTGATGAAGGGTACGGGGAGATACTATACACCATGACAAACAGACCATGAAAACTAGACCCTTCTCCTGGTTGTGCGCCTCAAAACCATCAGTTGGCACGTTTGCATCGTCCCTAGAATCAGTGCGTCATACAGTTATGAATCATTTCATTCGCATTCATGTTCAAGCGATTTGTGCAGTGCCAAATACAACCAGACACAGTGGCAACAGGATTGCAACCTTTAAGCCACTCATATCAGGATATGGTTTAATGAGTGGAAGCTACGGTTTGACCACTTTGACCGCATATGCAGCCCAGTACACATACATACAGAGTATAATGCCACTACACTCTTCTGACAGCTTTTTTTTTTCCCGTTAGTCCCGCAGGAGCTTCAGAACACTAAAGGCATTATGAATCATCGCTCAGGCACAAGCATACAAACGAATAAGGCAGCTTGAACAGAGTTGTCGCTACACAAAATGAAACTGAAACAAATGAAGTCACAAGTGCCCATTTACATTTTTTTTTTTTTTTGTAAATCCACTTGAGAAAAACCCTGCTGTGCATATTTTTTGCTCTGATGAATGTAACAGAGTATAAAAGTACAGAGACAAAAAAGGAAAAAATATATATGGAGGCGTGACAAGCACTGCAATTCTTGTCCTTTCTTTGTCCCAGTGTTTGTCCAGCAACTTTGCATTCTAATTTCTTTACCTATGCTCAGAAAGGCGCAAGTCGATCAGGCTTTAAATTTATAATGACAAGCCACACAGACTTAACCAAATGCGCAGAATTAGTGGTGAAACACCACAGATTTCTTTCGACATTCTTCTCTTAAAATGTTGGAAAAAGAAAAAGAATATTTCGCGCTTGTTACTAGTCTGTTCTTGCTCAAATTTTGTGGAAGAATCGGATTTCATGGTCCTGATCATTCAATGCAACACCTGACACTGTTAGTTTCCCAGTTTTTCCCAATCTGAATTCGCCATCAACTTTGCATCTCACAGTGAGTGGTATTTAACTTGATGGATGCATGACTACAAGTGGGTGAAGAATGCCGAAGCATGTCAGTTGAAGCTGATCTTCATTTATAGTTCCCGGCCACATTAGAAAGACAAAGCCAACTTTAGTTTCTTTTAAAACCTTGCTTATAATTAGGCGGGGTAGAATGCTTAAAAAATTTGTATCCCATGATGCTATGTTAATTCATTTTAGCAAGGAAAAGCAACGACGAGTGCAAAATCAATTTTCCTCAACATGCAAAAAAAAAAAAGACGCACATCTACATACCATGCAGTTATCTACAAACATTATGAAGCACATAACTGAAAACCCGCGTGAAGCCGTCTAGGATATTCACAAAAAATTACAGGCATGAAGCATTTTCTGGAGAAATGGTGACATATTCACAAGGAGCTTTCTTTTTGGCACATTTCAAAATGAAGCTTCATTCAGAGAACCTCCTGCCCCGAGCACTTGAGGTGCGATTCTCATTTCTTGTGCAAAACTGTTCCACTGCTACATTTGGGCCAATTTTATGTGCCTTCAATAGAGACTACTTTCATCAAGCAAAGTTTCTAGCAACTACACATACCTGCATATATTTCTGCAAGTATGAATAACCAAAAGCCGAATAGAATGCCATTCAAGATATAGGTGTATAGGTTATGGCAGGTACAGATATGACCATTCATAACCATAATGTACATATATATACACAAAAAGACATACATATGGTACAGATGCTTTTGCAAGTACAAGGTCAGTAGCACCAGTTGACACACACGCACATCTCGAAAGCCCACACATTAAATGTAGGCCTAGTTTAAACTCACCACATATATACTACTCCATTATTTCCGTGCAGCAGAACCAAGACTACGAGGCCATCGATTACAGCTTTGCAGCGAGGTGAGACGAAATAGCATTGTTCAAACACGCACTTGCGAGCTGCTCCTGCCAATAGGGCCCCACTTTCTCCTCCTCCGATGATGCCAATGATGGCAATGATGGGCACTGCCACTGCAGTGCCCATCATTGGCAGATGCCATGGCATGGACGGGCATGTTTAACATGTGTTAGCGCTCCTGATTGGCCAAAGAGTACTATAGCTTACACAGTGCTGCAAGTAACTACTGAAACGGAGTATAGGTCCGTCAGATTTGCTCGCACCGCTTTGAACCAATTAACAGTGGTGCATGTGCAGTTCCAGCTCAGTAGTCTAGGCACAACGAAATGCAAGAGAAAAATGACGAAGTTCCAACATGGCGCGCGCCTCACTCTCGTCCACTTAATGTATGCCGCACGCCTAAGTTTGAGAGGCTGCAAACGGCATGCACATGACCAATGTCAGGGCTAAACGCACACTGCATGCCCCACAGAAACAGACATGCCTAGGTGGAGTCGAAACGGCACCCACACACGAATCCTGCGTCGTCTGCTGTACTGATGGTTTGCATCTGCATGCCTACACTAAGCCAGCACTGGTAGCAGACAAAGTGCACAGAAATCATGAGCTAACAACACTGCACATCGGCTGCTAATATTGAAACCAACGTCACAGTTCAAAGGATGTCACCGCTACACTGCAACAACAAAGGGCAAGGTGCAGCGTTTCATGAACAGGTTCAAGCGGTGCCAGCAAATCGAATGAACCTCACGTGTACTGGGTATCAGAAGTAGGAAGGCTTGAACATACAGGGGTTTGCGACCCACTTGCAATCACATGGCCCCGAGTTCCATAGCGAACAGCCGGACAGGCTAGCAAATTAACGAGTGATGCAAAACTTTCAAATCTCTTCAAAGTGCAATATTTATCTTAGTTTAAATTATCACTAGCAGACTGTACACGACGCAACAAACAAACTCCGTCAATGCAAGCACTTCGCATTACAACTGAACTCACCATGAATGAATAAAAGCATGGCAAAATTTTGCTCTCTACAACTAAAGTTGCTTATTTCAGACCAACAACTTCAAACTAGGATTGGCAGAATGTCCCTGGAGGTCAAGCAGACAAGTGTCAAAAGATGAGCAGATTAGCCAAACCAGCTCAACGTTTTTGTTTTTGGTTTACTCCTACTTTATTTGCATTCCATATGGAGCAAGCCAGCTTTAGGGAAAGGCATCAAGGAGCAATCCACATTTAAAGTCCGCGGCTCTAAACTGATGAGCGACAGGCATCAACTCATGGGCGCCCTGCTAAATATCTTCGTAAACCAGGCCGAACACCGTAAAAATATGACATCGTGGGTTGCCTCGAAAACTCGTGTTGGACAGACTAGGGTAGGCTTTGAGGAATGTGGCATCTCTTTTTTTTTTTTACAAGGGGCCAAGTATGAAGAACTGCAAGGACAAAAGGATGCACAACATAAGTTGGCTAGCACATCCCCTTGCCTTGTCGCTAGCTTGACATTGGGCAAATTAACAGCCGGGAAAGTGCAATAGCAAAGTGGGGTCAACCCACCCGACTGGTTTCCCATGCAACACTGCCAAACATGCACCTGCCTACCTAATTTTGGTAAGCCTGCTGTCTTGAGCAGGAAGATGTCTGAAGTCCCAATACTACTGAACGAAGCCTAACAAATAGATTTTTTTCACAAAACGAGCATTAGCTAATGATCACTATGTTTGAGTAACGACTGAAGCTTCCTATGCATCATTTGTTGGGTAGCATTCTTTTTTTTCCTTTTCTCTGCTTTTTTTACGGTCAATTTCATTGACTTTAGGGTGTCGATGGGACGGTCTTGCTCAAAAAGGTGTACTAGTCGGCTCGGTGAAGATAATAAGCTCATTGCTGCTAGAAACGCCAGCGTGTCTACGTTTATTATTTGTCCTTGATGTCAACGTTGCAACGCCATTATACAGAGAAGATGTCTGTGGCATGCACAAAGTCATCAGCACTCCGCAGAAGGCATCCGTGCTATACAGGTGAATAGTATCAACATGCTGGTATGCCGGGTCAGGTCAATGACCCGGCAAACTCTCTTTTTATCTACCTGTGAAATTCAATTGGCAATTTTCATTCATAGTAATTTATCCCGTAGCCAGACCATGAATTTCACTCCCTGTATCTCTTTTGCAGAAAGCACTGGTGCCGATTTCAAGCAGGTGTTTACCATGCCTCCCCAATATATTCTGGACAACCAATGCCACAAAAAAAATTTTTTTTTTAAATCTGAGGAACCAAACATTCCAAATAGCCGAATTTTTATCCACAGCTGTGTTACATGCTGGCAACTTTAGACAATTGCATCGTCCCCACCTTCATGTCCATTTTAAAGCATAAACTACATTAACAGAATCCTTCCATAATAAACAACCAGATTCACAATTTTTTTTTTATTCCGCAAGAACATTTTCACTTCACACACACTCTATCATTAGTATCAGCCTGAATACTAAACGTCTGGAAAGGAAAATGCTAAATACATATATTGGCACTTTCCCTCGGCACATGTACAAGTTCTCTGTACATTCTAGGGCCTTTCCAAACGTGTTCACAAAAGAAGGTGGAACGAAAAAAACAATTTCATTGTGCGATCTGAACAGGACATTTTCGGAGCACTTCCCGATGATCAGAAAAAAAAAAAAGTCGAACTAGTATGATTTGCAACTGTTCAGATGAGGTTCTACACTGTTCAAGCAGGCACACACGACAATAAAAATGCATATAACCAAGCACATGTATACGAGGAACCAAGTGAATAGCTTCGAATCAATAATGGACGTCTTCTCGCTTCCAACAAACAGAGCAAAAATGCATCCATGGCCTGAACAAATAGTACTTGTAAAATGTGTACTATCGAGCTACATATAACATTCAAGCAGCCGTCATTTTCTGGTACTCCCACATTACTGGTGTCTAGCGATGGTAGTATGAGCTGCAGTGTCAGTACTACCTACTAATACTGGCCTAAGGTTCAAATTGGGGGCATAAACTAAACATTGCTGATCAGTACTTACACTACAACTTGAGCTCTCACTTGAATTGTTGTCTACGAGTGCAGGAATAACATGTCGATGAGCTAATGGTAACTGAACTGTATGAAGAAACATTGTAAGATGAACTAGAGAACCACAAGAGCAATTAATACACATAGACAGGACAGGCAATGTGCTAAGGTGTGCGCATTCTTTTCAGAGTATCTGTGCCTAAGTGTGAATGTTGCTTCTTTGGTGAATCTTAGAATTTGCCGCTTTTGTGTCAAAAGAAACTGGCAGCTTATTCAAGCCATCGTAGTGCTGGAAGACAGACGTGAAACAGACAGACGTTTTAGGCTGAGAGAGCCGTATCAGTTACAGTTTTCCTTAAGCTTCTAGCAGTTTATTTAAAATTGACCTATGCTGATGTTGAATGTAACGGACATTTCCAGCTCAAGAGGAGAAGAGTTTGTATTGGCTTGTGCCTAGCAACCACACTGGTGCTCGCAGTGAGTGACATGTTCCGAGACCATTATGACTGACAACGAATCGCAATGATTGTAAAACTGAATCTCTAAAGGCCAACTCTGAGCAGCTTGACAGATCTCAATTAAATTAGCTGGGTACGTTCCTTGGCACACCTCCGACATTTGTGCAAGGTTACAGGCTCGAGAGATGCGCAGATTGCTTGCAATTCAACTTTTAGTGTTTACCACAAACCGGCACGGTCTTCGTCTGCAGCAGCACTAATAGTTCTTTATACTGAAATCGTGGACAAGGATGCTCTGGTATATGGAGGTTATATGGACGTCAGATTGTAAAAATTAAATACTTCATTATACCGAGAATTTCCTTATAATGAAGTAGTCGTCGTTATCGAGGTTTAACTGCATATACATAATGTCTTGCATGGTCTAAGAGATATGAACCAGAAAGGTAAAAATAGATGAAGTATGCACAACGGAGTCAGTTTTGCCAGAAGGGTGAAGCAGTGGATTCTAAAGCAAGAAATTGTAATGTTATATGAAGTGGGTCTGGCAGATAACTATTTTGGATACAATCTCACGTAACTTTACAAAACGCAGGTGTAAGATAATACGGCTACTCTCAGTCTCTTCACGTTGAGCGCACAGAACGTATAAGGGATTACGGCCGCCGATTCACAGCATGCACCAGCGGTGGCGACTGTATGAAGTCCACAGATGCTGCCTGAGCGACACCCTCCTCGCGTCTTTTCATGCTCGTTTAACGACGGGCCGTGAGGTCGCCGTCAGGTCTCCTGACAGCGACCTGACGGCGACGGCAAGAAACCTGTCAAGACTGTCCATATACAGTAAAACCTCGTTATAACGAAGTTGAAGGGGGAGTGGTAATTACTTCGTTATAATCATTAGTACGTTATAACCAATATCAATTCCATCTATAGGAATTTCAAGGGGAATTGCGATTACTTCGTTATCTCTGATAGTTCATTATATCTGGGTTCGTTATAACGAGGTTCTACTGTAATTGCTATCACAATAAAACTGTTCAGCATATATGCAAGACCACAGATCCACCTGACAATACCATTCTGTGGTGCGGTCTACGTTGGGCAGACTGAGAGATGCGTAGTAAATTATGAGAATATCAGCAAGAATTAGTTTGCTATAGAGTTGGACATGTCTGTGCATTGCGACGACTATGGATGCAAACTTTCGTTTAGGGAACTGCTCATAACTAAAACCATGCGATCGGCGTATCGGCTGCCCCTCTGTTGCTTTTCACTGGATGCTGCTGTTTTCCAAGAGTGAAGATTAGGGCCTCCTGCGGCCTGCATTGTTACCTCTACGAATAAACACTTGCATGAAAGTTACCACTCACTCCATTCTTGCTTCTCTCCTGTGCGTCTTTCAGCATTATGATCGCTTCAAACATAATAAAACTAAACCAAAAAGCCATACTTTTGACCATAGCTAGTTGCTCAGTACTTCCACAAATGCAATTCTGCCCCCCCCATAACAGGCAAATTAGCAATGCAAAGTACTGAACCAACTTGCACAGCTCAAACAAGATACTGAAGTCATAACTTCTTTGATGAGTTTTAGAAACCAATAGAAAAGCTTCACACGGTGCTACATACAATAAAAAAAAAATGGCAAATTTTCTACGAATGTTTTGGAGCAACAAAAATGCTATGACAAAGAAAGTTCAACTCAAACTGGATGCCACTCAGCCTTAATAAATGTGATGTTTAAGCCAAGGTCCGGGTTAACACAAATTAATGGACTTCTGTGTATTAAACCCCACACTTGGCCCTTTTGAAATACACTTTCACCAATCTGTCCAGCAAAAGGAAAGTTTAATGGCTCTTCATCTCATTAAACTGCGAACAATGGCCCCACGCACAGGATCCGAAACTTAAAGCTTCGCTGTTCTGTTTTCTTAATTTGTGCTTCAATCTATCTACATGGATCACCAGCCTAACACTCTGCTGCCAAACTTGAAAAGCTACCTCGAAATGAAGTTTCTTCAAGTTTACTAAAAGTTTACTAAGGAAAGTAAGCATAACTAAGGACGGCAGCTAAGCAGTGAGCACCTGGCCTAAATACTGAAAGTTCATCACGTTTCCATTGATGGAGTTCATATCAAGCTTAAGGCCTAGCACAAAATCTTAGTGTTTAAGCAAGAACTGCTTACAACGGTGATCTAATCTTCATTCAGGGGCTAACCCTTGTCTGCAGGAATATGTCTACAAAACGACTTTGGCTCTCCACGAAAAGACACCAGTCCAAGGGCTACATAATGTGCCATTTCGACGGATGCTACTGTGTCCCCCATTTTCGGTGCCATAAGGAATTCCATGAGCGCCGCAAATAGCAGTTTCACTTCAGAAAACGGGTATATACTGGGACGTACACAAGTTATGACTCCCGGCAATTGCCACAACACGACCGATTCCATCGGTCACGTGCCAGGAAATTCATTTTCACGCAGCACGTGATGACCTTAGGAACGACTTCCAGGAAGCAGTAGAAGCTCTCAAATTGCAACAATGTCACCGAGTCCAAGACTTGCCACATGAATGTACTCGTGACTTATGAGGTTTCTCTTAAGCAATGGGGACGTCAGCTCATATTCATCCAGCATGTATGACTTGGAAATGTCAGTGAATGTAAAAAAACCTTGCAATGGTTGGTTTGAAACAGCTATGCTGGCTGCGTGACGATACCAAAGTAGTGTTTCACACTCAGTGGACTGCAATATGGAACATTCATCCAAGCAATCCCAGAGTGAATGCAAATATTGTTTGCTTTCCCATAAATGTTTGCGAAAGGCTTGTTTTACTAGTGCCTGTTTTTGTTTCTTCCCAGTGAGCAAGACTTAATAAGAAACCAAACCTAAGCCTACATGCAGAACTCTTAAACAAATGAAGTGGTTTTTGAAGTAAGTCTGCATTCAGCTTTGAAAACGAGAATTTGCAAATCTGATATGGATTGAACAGAAAAGTAGGTTCACACAAAATCTCAACACACCCACTACTACTTGAACAGAGAGCTCATCATGTGCGTATGTGCCGTAGCAATATCACAAAGTAAAAACCTATCATGAAACACTAACGAGGAATGGACTGCATGATGTATGAACATTCTGAAGATCAAAAAAAAAAAAGATTGTTTAGGCTGGTTCTACACCTCTCTTTCGCTGAGCTTTTCTACCTCCAAAGGGGAAAAAAAAAGAAAACTATGTACACAACACGAAACTACCACAGTGCCCACTTCCAGCCGAGACAAAAACTAAAACAAGGGGGAGCGAAAGTGGCTTTCGTCTTCAGCACCAAAAGATACGCACGCACGTACAGTACGTCGTAAGATTTTGGCGACACTTCCGCGAGGAACACACACACAACGAAAAACACTACCAGCTCGAGCAAACAACAATCGCCAGCAATCGCTGCTTTCACAACCACACACGGAACATCAAAAGACGCAACCCTTTCCGAGAGCTTGAGGAACGTGTTTGTGCATGCTTTTTTTTTCTCTTTCTGACAAAACCTTCGAGAGATCGCCAGCAGCTCCGCATCGACCGTACACCTCCTCTCGATGCGAGCGGTCTCTGAAGCTTGCGGGCTTGTCCAGCGGGACCCGGTGACGGCGATTCACCACCTATGTACAACCTTTGCCACCCGTCGCCCAGTGGCCATGCCGCAGAGCCTGTCGTGCTGCTGGGGAGGAGCCGGCGCGGCAAAATCAACCCGTCGTCTGCGATGGGCGTGAGATGCTGTTGTTTGTAGTCATGGCACTTATCTCCCACCTGCAAAACGCGACAGCCATGGTATGACGAGTCATAAATCCTGCCCATCTTTTCATTTGTAGCAGCAGCTGTTACATGAGTCCTAGCACACTGCGTGCGAGCAATCAATTTGCATGCCATGCCCACCAAAAGTATTTATTTATTTATTCATCACAGTACAGTCGAGCCCGACTATATCGAACCCGTTTATATCAAATTATCCCGTATATCGAACAATTTCTAAACACGGTAAATTTACATTGAGAATATATAGCAAAAGTTACTGTTACATCGAACGAAAATACCAACGACAACCGATCTACCAAACTCCATGTGCCTCAAAAGTGCCCCAGCAAGTTGGCTTTCCCTCGCGGTGGCGGGGAAAACTCCCGGCGCCACCCTAGAAAAAGTGGTTTAGACCCGGCTGTGCCACCACCACCGAGAACTTACAAGGCCGACGCATCGCCTCCTTTCCCATAGCCTTTCTTATTTTTATTTATTTATTTATTTATTGATACTGCAGTCTCAAGCAGAGACTATAGCAGGTGTGAAATATTGATACATGATAATATAAAAAAGGCACAATAGTATACAAAGAAAATACATGAAGTGAAAAATACAAGGCACACAGGTAAGAACAATACGGCTAAGAAGCGGACTAGCAGATGGAAGCTGCCGGATGGGCCGAAGGGGGGTCAGTCGACGGGATGTGCCGCGCAAAGCCAAGGGGCGAGGAGGCGGCATGTCGTTTTGTCTCCTTTCCCAAAAGCCTTTGGCTTGGCTAGCGGTGTCTGCATTATTGGCTTTGACCGCACTAGGTATTCTGCATAAATTTGCAGAGTGACAAAAATAGTTTTTTTTTTATCATTTTATCGTACTGAGTGAACATATGCGCGCACATTAAAGTTTATTAGCTATGTGTTCTTTTATAAATTACAGTTCAGTGAATATATTTTGCAAGGAAAGAAACCTTATCCGAAGATTCGCTGCTTTTGTCAAATTATAGTATGGGTCTGCTGGCAACACTGAGTCACAGTCTGTGTTGTGAACCGTGAATGTGTGGCCGCGTGGTTGTTGTGTTGTCGCAAAGATTTGACCGATTTCTGCTCTCAATTATAATAGGACATTGCACTTCGCGATTGGAACAGTGTGCTGCCGCACTTCAGTATGCCTGGATCTTGTGCTCCAAATTGCAAGTCTTCAAGCGTACGGGTCTACAGGTTCCCCAGTGACCCGCAGCGGAGAGCGGTGTGGACAAAGGCTGTTTCTCGTGAACATTTTTCGCCTTCTAAGCATACAGTGGTAAGTGTGAACTTTTTGATGCGCTACACGCATTTATAACGTATACTTAATATTTTATCATGCTGTTTCTCCTTTTTTCTGCAGCACGCTAGCTCTCTCGTTTGTAACAAGCGTGGTCTGTGTTCGTGTTCACTGCTTGTTATATCCTTTCCATGTATTATGTGGCTATAAAATCATGTTTTCTTTTCTTTTTCAGCTCTGCGAGAAACGTTTTGTTCTGACGGATTTCATCAGAACGTCAACGTACACCGACGCGCGGACTGGCAAGGTGTTTGAGGTACCTCTGGAACACATTCGCCTTAAGGAAACCGCAGTCCCTAGCGTGTTCGCCAACTGCCCCAAGTACTGTAAAAACCCGCGTATAATACGAGGTTTTTTTTCCTAATATTAGCGTTCCAAATTTCCGCCTCGTACTATGTGCGGATCCGAACGAAAACCTGCTCGAAAAACCAAGTTGTGCTTGAAGTTTCGGTTTCGTAATGGCCGCGTGGCTACGGCTTGGCTTCGTTACTTTCTCACCCTCGTGTGGCAAAGGTGAGCACTGGCGCCATTTATTTCTTTATCGCCGAGTAGTATTCTGTAGCGTGTACCTTGACAGCGGACTTGTGCACGTGTGAACCTCGCTTCGTGAAGGTGCGACATACTAGGGCCTCGAAAACAGTACTCGGCTGCATTCAAGAGAGATATCATCACAGCTGCCGAGAAAATCGGCAACAGTGCGGCCGGGAGACAGTTTGGAGTCACCGAGGGAAGTGTCCGCGGATGGCGACGACAAAAAGAAGCGCATTTCGCATGCAGCGGAAAGCGAAAAAGCTTTCGCGGTCCGAAGAATGGGGCATTCCCAGAAATCTAACTCGCCCTGACAGAGTTCGTTCGAGAGCAGCGGGCGGCGCACTTACCAGTCAGCATGGAACTGATGCAGGTGAAAGCGAGGGAGCTGGCAAGAGAAAAGGGGATGTCAAGCTCGGATTTCAAAGCCTCTGGATATACCGCTACATGTGCTGAGCAGGATTTTCCCTGCGCCGGCGAACCTCGATTTCTCAGAAGCTCCCTGAAGCCTTTGAAGAGCTTCTTGTGTCATTTCAGCACCATGTTATTTCGTTGCGCCGCTCGCGAACCTTCCAGCTGGGGCAAATCGGCAATGCCGATCAAACGCCAGTTTACCTGGACATGCCATCGCCTCTTACCGTTCACGAGAAGGGCTCGAAGCAAGTTTGTGTTCGTACCACCGGCAACGAGAAGACGCGAGTCACAGTGATGTTATCGTGCACGGCGGACGGCCACAAGCACCCACCCTATGTCGTCTTCAAGCGCAAGACCATGCCGAAAGGTGAGGAGCTGCCGAAGAATGTCATCGTGAGACGTCAGGATAAAGGCTGGATGAACGAGGACCTTGTCCTAGACTGGATAAAGTCCGTGTGGTGCAGACGGCCCGGCGCCCTGCTTTCTTTTCCATCCATCCTGGTGCTGGACGCGTTTCGCTGCCATTTGGCCGATTCAGTAAAGAAGCTATTGCGCGACTGCGGCATGGAACTTGTCGTGATCCCGGGTGGGATGACGTCGCAACTGCAACCTCTCGATGTTTGCGTGAACAAACCATTCAAGGATGGGGTTAGGCATTGCTACGCGGAGTGGATGCGCTCAGGTGAGCCTGCAGTGACGCCGACCGGGCGGCTGAAGCGAGCATCGCCAGCCACTCCATGTAAATGGATCGTAGACGCTTGGGCAAGCATCCCAGAGGACCTTGTGTGTCGGTCTTTCAAGAAGTGCGGCATCTCTAATGCCCTCGATGGCACTGACGATGAGTACCTGTGGGACGATTTGTCGGACAAGGAAATGTCCGAAGGAAGCGCAGTTGAAGACGACAGCGATTGAAGTGGCGGGTCCGTGTTCAATAAATGTTTTCTCCGCGCTTTCCTATCTTGTATTATACATGAGTAAAATTTTTCTTTTTCATTTCGCATCCCTAAAATATCACCTCGTATTATATTCGGGTTCGTATTATACGCGGGTATTCACGGTATATGTCACGTCTTACGCCGTCCACTCGAGAGGCACCCGAAGAAAAGAAAGCCAGATTAGAAGCGGCATCGTTGCGAACAGCTACTGAGCTTTCTTTAGCAGCACAAGAAGAAGAAAACCGGAAGAACCAAGTCAGCGAAATTTCGCGGAGTTTTGCCGTGCTCTTTCAAACTTTTCGGTGTCAGACTTCTGGACTGTGATCATGAAGGAGTCAAAGGTTTTGTTTTTGGACTTAGCACTTGACCGTGCTCCCGCTGTGTGTAGTTCAGTGACTGTGTCAGTCGACCTGTGCATTGATGTGTTTATCGGAGAAGCCCGCATCAAGAACCTTCCCACTGTCAATGTGCCTTCACATTTGCAAGACCTCAGGCAACTAAAGGAAGTATTGCACTCGGTTGAGCAGCTACACATGAGCCGCTCTGCTGATGACAGCCAAAAAGCTCAACGTCTTCTGAAAATTGTGTCGATGCTGTTGCAGGATGTGTGCAGCGAGTACCAGTTGCAAGAATTTCATGGATGGCATTTGGAAGTGCTCAAATTTGTAAGCGGCCAAGTGGAGCTTATTTTGAAAAATTCCTCACGCTACTCTCCAGAAATGCTTGTTTTTGCAGGACTGCTGTTTACTATATCGCCGCATGCTTATAACTTCATTCGAAGCTCTATGAAAGTGAAATTGCCCCATCCCGTTACGATAAGGTGACTCTGTTCGTCATATCAAGTGAGCCCTGCCTTAGAGCAGCATGACACTTGTTTCCTTAACTACGCAAAGTCGATCTTAAGTGTGATGAAAGAGCATGAGTGAACTGTGACTCTGATGATGGGTGAGATCCATTTAAAATCGTACTTTGACTGCAAAGGTGGTTTCATTGCAGGTGCTGCTGCCAACAATTCTTCTCCAGCTAAAACAGCTCACGTTTTTATGGTGCAGAGCCTTCTGCCAAGTCACAAAGATGTTGTTCATATTATGCCAGTGGCCCAGATCGATGCAAACACTTTACATTAATTCTTAAGGAAACTAATCACTGAGTTAATTGGATTCAGAGTTATAGCAGTTGTCCCGGACAACAACTCAATAAACCGGAAAGCAATGAAGTTTTTTGCTAATCCTCCTAAGCAAAGCATTGTATATCAGCATCCAGCTGATCTGTCTCGGCCACTGTTTTTTATTTGAGACACAGTTCGCGTGTTGAAGTCTATTAGGAATAATTGGCTGAACCAGCGGAACGTTGGAAAGCGCATATACCATCCTGACCTGAACAGCAGTGACCCCAAGCCAGCTATCCTCACAGCATCATTTAATGCATTGCGCGAGTTACATGACGCAGAGAAAAACGAGCTACTAAAGATAGCGCCTACATTGTGTTTAAAGGCACTGGACCCATCTAATATGGAACGGCAAAATGTCAAGCTTGTACTGCGAATTTTTAACGAATCCACTGTAGCAGCAGTCAACTCTACGACCATACAACATGCAAAAGGGACTGCTGACACTTTATAGCCGCAATTCTAACTTGGTGGAGGATTGCGAACGTGAAAACACCTAGGAAAGGCGAGCGCCTGCAAGATAACATGCAGTGCCCAATAAGTTCAGCATCCTGCCCCCAGATGGAATTTTTGAAGAAGATACCGGAGTGGCTTGATTACTGGTCTAGTCTTAAGCACGATGCTGGTTGTTTCACGCCGGAAACGCACATGGCTCTCGGCCACACAAGCCATGCTCTGCATGAAATTTCATTGTACTGTTTACAGGAGCTGGGATTCAAATTTGTGCTGCTTGGCAAATTTCATACCGATTCTCTCGAAGAACGGTTTGGAAAGTACCGCCAGCTTAGTGCTTCTCAATATCATGTCTCTGTTCGACAAATTTATGAGTCTGAGAGCAAGCTTAGGCTGCAGAAAGTGCTAGATCTTCCCCACTTGGAGGTGATAGCACAGCCTGTCTCAAAGGCAACTCCCGATTCACTGCATGAATCATGTTAAAGTCACTAATGCAGACATTGGAAAAAAAAAAAGCTTCAAGGATGCCTGCTGTGACTTATGTTGTAGAGTACTGCGCACACGCTGCACTGAAGAAGTTGATGTGTGCATTTTTTTGTAAAGAAAACCTTGTGTTAGAGAACACAGATTTGGACCAGGATGAAAATGTACTCATTGCAGGTATGACAAGAGGCGGACTGAAGTGCCCACAAGCAGTAGTAGTCGAATGCAGTGCTCTTCACAGAGATTATCCTCGATAAGCTGAGAGGCGATCACTATGCTCCTCAATTTGTTGCTCTGGCCAACCAAAATTGTGTCACGCACTCAATAATTTTGAGGCCCTCGACTCCTGTGACTCGGGTCATTCCCCACAGGAAGTAATGCGTCATGTTCTGAGTGCAGCTGCAAATAAACTGCTCAACAATTTATGCAAAACGGCAAACAACGAACTGACTATTCCAAAAGGAAAGCGAAAGCTCCAAACACCAAACGACAACGCCACCATTGCGACAGAAAGGCGAAAGCTGCAAACCCTGCAAAAATGAAAGGTGACTTTGCACAGAGATAGATACTGTAATAATGTTTTCCTTTTGTTAGAACTGTTTAAAACTAGGATGTATTCAAGTTTTTCTTTCTGCCCCATAGAATTGTTGTATGAGCAACTCGATTCAAGTGTATTTGTTCAATTTAAATCATTTGAAGATTTTTTGACGAAGTTTGAAACTACTTTGCACATGTTCTTTCCCACACCTGTAGCAGCCCGCGAGGGCTTACACGGGCTGCTACAAATGAAAATAAAAAAGAGGTGTTTGAGTGTTGCACATTCAGTTCTGTCATGCTGGTAAATTTGCACATTATTTCGTCTTGCTGTGATGTTCCATTTATTTTTTTCCCCATCTGTGTCATCTTTTGTAATAAATAACTTATTTATTGAAAACATGCACCCATTCATTGCCGGATATTTTCCCTCGCCATTGCCAATAAACTATGTGCTTTACTTTGCATTATAATGTAATATGTGTATCACTTCTGTGGTGACTAGATTTTGTGGAAAATGACCAAGCAAAAAAAGATCTGCGTGCAGGTAACGCGGTAAAATTTACTTGTGTTCGCAACGTAGTCACATTTATCGCGGCTTTCGCGGTCACAAGCATTTACGTATTGGAACACTCATAAAACAAAGTTTTTTTTTCTCATTTGTCTTTCCACAAAATATTTCGTAATAATAGTCTTAATTCTTATCCTTGCGCGACCGAAACGCTAGTAAAAACAGTTGGGGCTTTACGTCCAAAAACGATATACAGTCGACTCCTGATAATTCGAAGTCGCTTAATTGGAATTTTTGCTTAACTGGAAGTGAAGTCGGGGTCCTGTCAGTTTTGCATGCAAGCCAATAGAAAAAAATGCTCGGTAGTTCGAAGTTAGAAGTCTAAGGTGTCGGTTAATTAGAAGTTTTTCTCAATCTTATACCTCAAGATGATCGTAATGTTTGAGAAATTCCGTATTACTAAAGTGAAAAACAGCCTTGCGTGCTGAATTTACATCGCTAGCATCCCAGCTGACTACAGCGCCACAGCTCACGAAGCATCAATGTTAGGTACTGGCGGCATCGGCATCGCAGCTGATGACAGCGCCGAAAATGATGAGGCGGCAGGCTTAGCCCATCCGCCCAGCGCAATCGCAGCCTCGCATGGTCGCGTTGACGTACTAGGTCCATCTATGTTTCCTCCAGTAGTGTTAGTAGTTGAATCGGCCCGCCGGCATCGTTGCACAGTCACGGTAATGGCAACTCGCGGACGTTATCGTACGCTTGACTTGGCGACGAAAGTTAAGTTCGAAGGCAGTTGAGGACGGAGGCAACGGAGGCATCGCCAAGCGGCACATCGCACAGAAGAACGGAATCAAGCGCTCTTTCGAACACCATTAACAAGCGCTCGACACTCGAAGCATTTGAGAACGACAAATTTAAAATGTCACGCATGAGAATGCGCACCGGTGCCCACCCGGAGTTAAAGCAAGCGTTGCTCATTTCGATTAGGGAGGCCCGGAGAAACCAACTTCGGCTCAGTGGCGATATCGTAGCAGCAAAAGACTGATCGCTTGCGGCGATATTAGACATCAAAAATTTTTCTTCGTCCGATGGATGGCTGTACCGAAAGCACCTTCTCGAGTGGATGCTTTTGTGCATGGACAATTCCACGCAGTGCAAGGTGAGCCTCCTCAGTGCTATCCACATGCTAGCGTGAGCATGGGGTCGCGTTAAAGAGGAGACGATCGCAAACTGCTTCAGGACCTGCAGTTTTCATGCAAGTGCCTCGAGAAATGGAGGTGGTTCGTCTTCTCCAGCGGGGGAAGTGCACACAACTGAACTTGACAACGATAGTCTTCGACCAGCTCGTCCCTTTCGGAGAATACGTTGCTGTTGACAGTCAAGTTGAAACGTGTGGTGCACTGATGGACACCGAAATACTCGGGATCGTTCGGCCCAACAAGGCTGCTGACGAAAGTTACTTGGACGACGATGTTTCAAGCGAGCCACAACCTACGGCTGCTGATGTAGCTGCGGGCCTTGCCCTCGCGCAGCTGTTTTTTGCTGCAGAGAGCAACGGCGCGGAAGCACTGGGCCACGTCTACAGTCTGCAAAACTTGCTCTCTGCAGCAAGATGCCGCAAGCAGATTTCTTTTCCCAATTAATTAATAAAAATATCCGTTTTTGCCCGGTTTGGTTAATTGGAAGTTAGGTTAATTCGAAGTTTTTCGCGGCCCCCGTCAACTTCGTATTAACGGGAGTCGACTGTAATTATGAGAATTGCTGTAGCAGAGAGCTCCGAAATTTCGCACCATCTAGGATTCGTTAACGTGAACCTAAATCTAAGCACACGGACCTTTAGTATTTTGCCTCCAACCAAACGCGGCCGGGAAAAGCATAACAAGCGCGCCGAAATCCTGCCGAACACCCCGCGAGGTGAAGCCCAATTTCCAGGCCCATCCCGTGTGCGTGACGTCACGGCAGAGCGCGTAGGCCTTGAGTTAGTCCAGGTGGTGTTGGCTGTACACGGGCGAACACACCCCTGCAAAAAATGATCCTGGCCTGCTCGCAGCGCTTACAGCCAATCAGAGGCCGTCGTGCTTTCTCCGAGGCGCGGAGGCGGTACAACTGAGCACCATTTTTTCTTTCTTTATGCTTGTGTGCCTGCTGCTGCCTCTTTTCCTCGAGTCCTCATTCAGCGTGGTCCGTGCTGGTGGTGTTGCCTGTTGGTGCTCTGTGAACTTTCTTGGCGCACTGTCCTCATGGCTTGTGCAAAGAGGCAGACTTTGCCGTTCGCCGCGAAACTCGAAATCATAAATAAAGTCGAGCGCGGTGAGAAGTAGTCCGACGTTGCCGCCGCGTACAAGATTCCAAGGAGCACCTTGAGTACTATCCTGAAGAACAAGGCAGACATCAGGGCCAAGTCGTACAAAAAAGGCCAGCTGCACGTGGCGCCCGACGTGTGCGCGCTGCTGTGTACGAAGATGTCGAAGCGGCTGTTTAAGGGGAGACACTGGTCTTAGAAGGCCGAAAATTGCAAAAAGGAATTGACTTTTTGAAGCTGACATTTTCGGAATCTCTATCTATTTTCGCACAAATTGCACAAATGTGCAAAGTTTCTAGCTTCTCTTCTCATTATTTTTGCCGTAAAATTAATTTGTAACACCAATATGAGGTGTGTCTGAGCGCTAATTGTTGCTAAATTGATTTCGGCCGCTTCGCTTGTTTGCTTCTTCTGTAAAAGTCAACCTAGGAAAGCTAGAGCTACAATTCCTTTTGCACAACGTAGCTAAATATGCATAGAAAGCAACGCTGCAAGCAGATTTTCAATCTACAGTTCAAATTTTTGTTATTTTGATTTTAAAATTATCATGTTTTTGGCTAGGTGTAGACTATGAACTCATTAGTGCTGTAAATTGAGTAGTAGTTGTTCAATTTCCAATCACCTTGCAGCATTGCTCTCCTTAGGCTTTCTAGTATCCATATATGGGTTTATAATAATGTTACGTCACATAGATAATTTTTCATTGTTTCGGCAAACTGAGATTGCTAATTATCTCTGGAAATAATTGATCTGTGTAAAATATAACTGGATAGTTAAATAAAGCTAAAAAAACTGAACAAAGCTGTACAGTTTCATCTAATTTGGCTGAGAAATACCCTATGTTATCTCTAAGAACCATGTCCCCCCTTAAAAATGGTTTGTGGACGTTCGGTCGCGAGACATCCCGGTGTCCGGCCCTATGATCAATCCAAACTATCAATTCACAAACACACAGGATGTCATTAGCAAAAATATGTGTGTCAGTTAATAGGTTTAGAATGCATGTTCTCTTACTGCACACACTTACCATTCCAGGTTACTGTGACATGTCGACATGCTTTGCTCCCAACAAGGCACACGAAATGTGCTTAATATCTCAAAAGCTACACTGCATATTAGCAACATAAGTGCATACATTACTGCTTAAAATTTGCACAAATACTCAGCAAGTTCCAAGAATGTCGGTTGCTGTAACACTCATGGTACGACAAAAAGTATGCACAGAACAGGTGCTGGCTCCAAACTACAATTTTACTAGGAAAACATGCATGCACATATATTGTGGTCCTCAACATTGCAAAGCAGCTTGCAACACAGGCAAATCCTGATATAATGCCTTGCAGACGCTACTTAAGGGGGGACATGGTTCTTGGAGATAACATAGGTTATTTCTCAGCCGAATTAGATGAAACTGCACAGCTTTGTTCAGTTTTTTTAGCTTTATTTAACTATCCAGTTATATTTTACACAGATCAATTATTTCCAGAGATAATTAGTAATCTCATTCTATTGTTTGCCGAAACAATGAAAAATTACCTATGCAACATAACATTATTATAAACCAATATATGGATACTAGAAGGCCTAAGGAGAGCAACGCTGCAAGCTGATTGGAAATTGAACAACTACTCCTCAATTTACAGTACTAATGAGTTCATGGTCTACACCTAGCCAAGAACATGATAATTTTATAATTAAAATTAAAAGAAATTTTGAACTGTGGATTGAAAAATCTCCTTGCAGCATTGCTTTCTATGCATATTTAGCTACGTTGTGCAAAAGGAATTGTAGCTCTAGCTCTCCTAGATCGACTTTTACAGAAGAGGCAAACAAGCTAAGCGGCCAAAATCAATTTAGCAACAATTTGCGCTCAGACACACCTCATACTGGTGTTACAAATTAATGTTACGGCAAAAATAATGAGCATAGAAGCTAGAAACTTCGCACATTTGTGCAAAAATAGATAGAGATTCCGAAAATGTCAGCTTCAAAGAGTCGATTTTTTTGCAATTTTCGGCCTTCTAAGACCAGTGTTCCCCCTTAAATATGAAAATTCTGTATCAGCGAGTGACATTGATGAGAAACTAACAAAGTTATCACCTTTCCGTTCAATGTGGAAGGCTTCAATGCTTTCTCATGCTATTTGTTGTTTGTGGTTTAAAAGTATCACTGTGTCATGAAAGAAAGGGTGCACAGCTGTATCCTTTACAATGGGCGGCAAGGAATAACAGCTATTTGCCAGACAACGAAAGTTCACGATCTCTGAGGCATAGGTTTACACATCTTCCAGTATGACCAATGTAGGTTTTTCCACACGATAATGGTATTCGACAAACACTGTTCCCCTTGGAATCTGTATAGTGGAAGGTATGGGTTTTACCGCAGTCATCAAGAGCACTATCAAAAGCCCATCTTTACTGTCGTCCCACAAGCCCAGCACCAACCAACGATGAGCCCATACCAACTTGCTCAATTTTCAACTTCCATGAGGTTTTACCAAAACTAATCAGGAATTTAAAACAATATTTTAAGTTTTAAGCTACAGTGTGCCCCCTTAGAATGCCCCATTTTCAATGTTACAACTACATACATAAATGATGGTTCATGGGACCATGTATTGTCAGTGCCAATCTTGGTAATCACGTGACCACTCACCTGATGTCTTGTGGCAAGTGGCTGATGTCCATGCGTGCATCTATGACAGCCAGCAGGCACAGTGTCTTCAGTGTTGGTGCTGATAAAGACACAGGGAGAGAGAGAATAAGCAATTCCTTCATTTCCTTAGTGAATAAGCCACAACCCCCAGCAGTAATATTCAATCTGTAAACTAAAAAATTCAAACAAATTTTCGAGTTTTCGAACTCCTCAATGCAAACAGTGCTTTCAGTTATTCATATTATTTTATACTTTTTGCATATCGTAACCAAAAGTACACGCTGCCTTTGTTCCTTCTAGCTAAGACAACTGTGCTTAAGAAATTCAAATATGGCAACAAGGCCAATTCGCTGCAGTGCAATTGTCAAAGCACCCAAAGTCACGAGCAGAAATACAATGAAGGATGCAGCAGAACTCAAGCTGTTGCCAGTCGAACTGTTTATTGGGTGAACCTGTGCTTAGCAAAGCAAAGCAAACCACACAGCAAGACGACGGTGCCGTGAACAGTAAGTCGTTGGGCGACGGAAGAACTTACTAGCGGCAAAATGCTGTTGGCTTTTATACACACATCATAACGCTTTCTCGCATTATCTCTGAGATTCTAGAAGACACTCAAGTGTGCACTTTGGGCATGCATAGTTTCAAGAACAGTTGACACGATGAAAGTGATAACGGAGCTCCCCGTAAACAAACCAAAACAAGCGCGCGTCTCACTATAAAAAAGAAAGAACACCGTGACGGCACCGATGCACGTGACAACTGGCCATCTTTGCCTTTCCTGATAAGTCGCTAGTGTAATCCCCACACCTGCAACTGATAACTCCCGCAAGGTTCTGAAGTTCTCTCAAGTTTAAGTTATCTATTGTCTAATGAATACGACAATTTCGTGAGCACACGTGCTGGCGAAAAGCAAAAGCCTGTCGAAGCTAAAGCAACAGCAGGGTTCGTACAGGTATTGAAGGAAAAAAATTCAAGGATTTTCAAGGAATTTCAAGGCCTTATTGGAGGATTTTCAAGGCCCTTAACTCTCGCTGCAAAAGCGAAAGAAAGAAAGGCCTCCGACCATGGCATATCACGTATAGGCGCATTTTTTTCTCACCACAACAAAACGCCTTTGCTACTACATTGTCCGGAATAACTCCCCTGCTTGGGGAGTTATTCCGGCGGATGTCCGGTATGACATCCGGTATGACATATCGGACGTCCGGTATGGCATATCGGGCGTGACCACATTCAGGGTCCAAAGAATTTCGGTGTCAGTGACATGCTCGTGCGCTTTACAAGCATCGTTTAGGCTTGGCAACACCTCCCGAGGCGTTGCGCTTGGTATCTGCAATTACAGAGCGAACTGCTCTGTCGTGACAGGAGCCAGGTAGCATTCAGTGTGCTCCACTGCGCTACATTTATTGCACTAATATGCTTCGCACTTTTCATGGGACTTTTAAAAGCCGATTCACCCATGCCAGTCACATCGAAGAATTTGCCGCAAAGCTTGCACTTAGCCCGATACGGACTCGAGTCGGGTGCAATCCACTGCTTGTCGCCGTCGTGACATAGCCACGTAGGCTGGAACTTGCTTTTTCTGGGCATTATTGATCAGCACATCACTTCACAGAAGGCACGATTATTTAGAAAAGCGTTGACACCAAGGAGGCACAACAACGGTAAAGCCAGGCGCACGGGCGTGACCGCGTGACTCGGCGGGCGCTCGCACGGCTCGCAATGATGACACCGCACGACCAGTGTTGCCAGTCGCCCAATGAGAATCTGCTATACAGGTATAAAAACCAAGACTTTTGTTCGCTACAGTTCAGAACTTTTTCTAAAAGAGAACATTTCACCAACAAAAGCCGTATTGATGCTGATAAATATAAATTAAAATTTAATATTTATGAAATTCAAGGTTTTTCAAGGACTAGTCAGAAATTCAAGGTTTTAAAGGGCCTTGAAAACAGCCTTTCGAAATTCAAGGGTATTCAAGGTTTTCAAGGACCTGTGCGCACCCTGCAACAGTCCACTGCGGCAAGAACAAAGCACCAAAGTCATTTCCGGAGCCCTCCACTATGGCGTCTCTCAAAATCATATCGTGGTTCTGGGACGCAGACCCCCCAGAAAGCAATCAATCGACTCACCAAAGTCAAGGACGTGCAGATCCGAGTGATCCATGAGTGTCAGATCATTGGCGTCAAACTCCTCCATCCGCTGCCTGGCAACTTGATTGGGAGTTGGACTGCACGTGCAAGTGGTTCAAGCATTCAACGTCACGAAATTGCAATTGCCTGATTCAACTAATGAGGCTCAATGCCCTGACACTTATTTCTGTAACGACAATTCAGAGTGCCTTTGATTTGCAGACAAGTCTCAATGTACCAAAAGTTAGTTGATCTGTTGCTTCTTGTGAATTACACCATGTTCGCAAGCAGTGACGTAACTCTCATTTAAGGGGGGACACTGGTCTTAAGCAAAATGTTTATTTCCATTGCCACTAGAGTAATGAAATTTGCAGGCAGTGTGTAGTTTAAAGTGCTGGTTTCACATATTAAAGTAGTTTTTCTTTAAATAACGAGGAAAGTACTTTGCACGATGCTTTTTTGTTTTAGGTTTCCGGGATGACTGGCAGAAACTATGATAAAGTAAGCTAGCTAAAAATTATGCAGACATGTTCGTGAATATTTGAGGAGTGCAAGAAGCATTGTTTCATGTTTCTGCCTCAATTTTACCTAAAGTTACAAAGAATTAAAGATCTGACTTGACATGTGCGTTTTTTTCTTTTGTTACTTCTTCAAAATATATAAATGTTGCAGAGCTTAAAAACACTGTATTACATGTTTGTTGCACTCCTTAAAAGACTAACAACAAGATAAAATAAAAATGACTGAAATCGGATTGCTATCAAAATAACTACACCTCCCAGAAAATCGCGAACCAGAAAAAGCTTTCCGAGAAAAGTGCGAAAAACTGATGCCCATGTACCAAGTGGAAAAGGCATTTTATTTGCTTTGATGCAACAAATTGCAAGAGCCAATGATTCAGAAAGCTCTAGGGAAGTAAACTGCATGAGCTTTTCATTGCTGCTTCCCTTTGCAAGCTTTGAAATGGTGTGAAATTTAATTTTGGGAGGCGTGTCTGGAAAGAAGCTTAGTTATTAAATATGAATTTCTAGCAAAACTGTTTACTTCTCAGGGCCAGATTTCTCTGAGAGAGTGCAGAAAGACATGCTGAATGCCATCGTAACAAAATTAGAAAATGAACTTTTTCTTAATTTTTTCATTTTTAAGACCCATGTCCCCCCTTAAGGAAAGAAACATTTGAAAAAGCTGACACGCAACAAAAAGGATGCAAAGTGCAAGCCTCCTCGGCTTTGTACTCTGATGGATCGCAGATAGTTATCGCAAGAATTAGACGAGCCAAGGATTAGACGGCAGCATTTCGAACCAGTGGTCAGCTTGTGTAATGCCCTTGCAGAATTTGTAATAAAAGTGACAATGGAGCAAGGCACTGCCCTTTTGTCATTTTGTCACCAGGCCATCCATTGCACATCAGGCAGAACACTGCAGTAATTCTTCTAATTTCAAACATAAGCAGTGCAAACAAGGTTGCCACAGCAGAGAGATTGGACAGGACGAGCTCTGTACTCGAACAGCGCCCGTGTCTTTTTGTTTGCACTGCTTATGTTTGAAATCAGAAGAATGCAAGACCAACTAGCCCCGCAACGTGTTCCACTGCAGTAAAATCTCGTAACAACAAACAGCACATTAACAACCTTTTCAGAAATCTCGTGTCAACTTTCTAGTTTCAAAGTAAAATTACCTCACCCCCCACAGCATACTTCAGAATACCAAACTTTGCAGAATAACGACTCTCATACCTAGTTATGAATCCTATTAACATCGCTTCACTACTACAAACTCGTATTCCGAAGTCAACGTGACCCTTCTACTTGTGTGAGCAGGTTGCCACAATGGGAGAAGCAGGCTAGCCGATGAAGCTCTTTGCCCACGTCCTGTTCTGCCAGAAACCCGAGACAGTGCGAGAGGTAAAATAGAAACACAAGAGAGGGTTTCTCTTTCTTTCCGTTCTTTTTCATGAGGTGCTGTAGTTTCAGGTTTTACGAGCACAGACGCAGGAAGCATGGCTCGAGGGGGGGAGGATTGCGTAAGCTCGGGAGGGAAAACATAAAGCCGCCATAACAAAACCCTGGAGGGACGTTTCTTTTTTAATTATTATTTGCCTTTTTCCTTTGCTGTGGCCGAGGCGCAGAAACGTACAGTTCCTAAACTGTTTCTCACTTCTCTCAACGTTGCTTGTGCATGTACTGTCAGCCTCTTGTCTTGTTCTTGTTCTTTTTGGTGTACTTACGGGGATCGCAAATCTAGCGCGTGCCATGCTGTGCCATTTGCACATTGTCATGAGTTGTATTCTTTCTCCCTAGGCGAAAGAGGTGGAAATGTTTTACCGAGTGAAATAAAAGTGAACATTCTCAAAAATCAAGAAAGCAAGCATGGTCAAGGATTGGACGAAATTCATGATACGGTAAAACCTCGTTACAACGAAGTGTGGGAGCAGGTAATTACTTCGTTATAACCATTAGTTCGTTATAACCAATATCAATTTCATCTATAGGAAATTCAAGGGGAATTGCGATTACTTCGTTATATCTGATAGTTCGTTATATCCGAGTTCGTTATAACGAGGTACTGCTGTACATGCGTGTGTCCACTTGGCTACTGCTGCGGCAATTCATGCAGCGATTTTTTTAGTACCTGTTCTCTAGCTCTCTAACCTCGTGGTTGTAAACAGTAGCAACTGCGTTTGTGTGCACTAAGCGAGGTGCAGTCGTTATCTGATCATGCAGGCTTGGTGCTAGCTTTTGATCACACTGCGGACCCATAAAGTAAAACGCGCACACTCCCTTACAACAGCAAAGCCCTGTGTCATCGAGTTGTGCGTGATGTGTGCCGACAGTAATAGCACAGACAATGCACCAGCGCTCACTTCCGCAGTTCTTATCGACTGTGCCCTGTCTTGAGATACAACACGCCCGACATGTTAGAGAAACAATGTTGGGCAGTGCATGGCAACCAAGCTGTATTTGTACATGCTGTTGCAAAAGTCAGATGTCTTAGTCAATAAAATTTCTGTCACCATGGCCAATTTCACAGTATTCACTATAACGATCTTTCAGAATAGTGAACAATTTTCGGTGGTCCCCTGAAGTTCGTTATATCCCGATTTTACTGTACAGGCCGTTTTAGTTTAAATACCACAAACGATCTGCAGATAGTGGCTCTTGTGCCGTTACACTGCGCCAGAAGGTTCGTGTACTGCTTCACAGCATGGTTCTTTCTCCCATTCTGGGAATACACGTGTAATGTCATCGTTAGTGGAAATAACATATTACTGTATTTGCACGAATCTAATGCGCACCTGTATTCCGGTAAAACGGATCTAAAAATTGTATGCGCATTAGAATCGAGTGCAAACGAACGACACCGTTACCATATCGCCGTCAGCATCAAAATGGCCGCCTCCCAACGCACTTCGGGCACTGTCGAACGGTCACTGCCGAGCTAGCGAGCTAGCGGCACTGCGCTCTTTGGCGTGCATAGTTTATCTATTTTCTATGTCGCCGCCAATCCCCCGCGTAATGATGCCACGACACACATGATGCGTAGACCGCCGATTATCGCCGCGCCGGCTTGGCAGTCTTGCGGCCAACCAAGGTTGCTACGTCGCCAATCTCTAGGACGCCCAGCCGCACAAGCTTTCGATAGCGTTCGAGGGTGGTCGTAACGGGAAAATAGATGTTTCCCATCCCCGCACGCAAAACGGCTCATCATTGCATTTCTCCCTCACATCCATGCTGAGCCCGAGCCTCTCAGTCGTGCCCGCAGCTTGACGTCTGAGATTGCACCGCAGCAATCCCGGAGTGACCACGCCCCGACCATGCTTAGGCTTAGCTGTGCCACCCTGCACAGCACGCATGGCAGCATGCAGCAGCGGGCGTGAGGGAACTGCAATAGCACGGAGGAATGCACCACTGCGAGTAAAGGATGTTATCGCCGCTTGCCCGCGGCTATGCCCGGCAACGTGCGGTAGTTTGATCGGGACGCAGGACTTATGAATCGGCGTGCCGAACGTCTTTCGAGACACGGCAGATCAAGTGAAGCGGGACTGCAGGGGTTCAAAGTTAGCGGTGCGTTTATTATGCGAGTGCGTTCATTACGCGAGTATGGCATTTGGTTTTATGAATGTGAGAAGGTTGATCACTAAGGCTTTTTTTTTATTCGTGTTGCGAAAAATCGGTGCGCGTTACAATCGATGTTTCACTTTTTTTTTTTCCATCGCGGGAGACGGGTGCGCGTTACAGTTGAGGGCACGGTAGAATCGTGCAAATACTACCGGTAAGTCGAACTAAAAGGGCGAATAGCTTCAAAGAATACATCTTTGTCACGGAATGACGTCTCTAGGCGGAATAATTGGAGATTCGCGGTATTCACGTACAAGCGAAGTCAGCTGCCCTTGGACCCCTTCTGAAGAAAACCGGAAGGAGATCACTTTCCGAGCTGGAAGCCACCGACTTGGTGCTTTCTTATGGGCATCCCCGCTCAGATTCTTGGAACACCACAGACACGGTGCTGTGGGTCCGCATTGTAAGCACACACATTTGGGCACCGTTCTGTGAGCGTTGACCATGTGCTGTACACTTCTGCGTTGTCGGCGGCCCCTCGGCACCGAAGTAGCACAGATGGCTTTGTTATGGCAGGGAGAGCGGGAACCCCCGCGTATTGGGCACTTATGGCCTGTCAATCAGGCGAGATGAAGGAAGATGCTGACTCAGCAACCTCAAGAAAGTGTTTGGCCATCGCTTTCTTCCGTGCATCGCTTCTTCCGCCCCTATTCCGCAGACAGCGAATCAGGGGAAGGAAGAGCATATTTAAGCACGGAGTATTGATGGGAACAGGGTTCTATTCGCTTGCTTGACATGGCATAGAAGCCGATCACTGCGTATCACTTCTAGAAGTTGTTAGCATGGCGTTGTACCGGCTGGCCACCTAACCTTAGCTGTTTCGCCTAGTTGAGACGTGCGTTTACCGTCTGCAATGTAGGCATCGGGACTTCCATCTAGAGCAGCTCAACCTGCTCGAGCTACTGGAGCAGGTTGAATCTCGAGCAGACAATCTCAAGCAGCTCAACCTGCTCGAGATTGTCTTCAACCACTAGCTCCCCGGAAACATCGACGCTGCAACTCCGTTGGGATCAAAGTTATATCAGAACTACGGACTTCTTGAACTTGATCGTCAAGGACCCTTCAACGCTGCCGGTCATCAACACGCATGCCATCACCTGTTTATACAGTCGAATCTCATTAATTCGAACACGCTTAATTCAAACTTCCGGTTTATTCGAACTGACGCTGCTGTCCCGGCAAAGTTATGTGTATTTCAATGGCCGAAAACGCCCGGTAATTCGAACGCGCAAGCATCTGCGACGGTTAATTCGAACATCCCGCGCTCCGAAAATTGCTCGAATCACGTGCGGCGCCTACAACGAGGGTATTTCCACTGGTATTTCTGACCCCGCCGCGGAGAAAACGCGTAATAGAGCCCCCCCCCCCCCCCCCTTCCCCTTCGCGCTTCATTCGTCAAGGTATCATGGACATTGAACACTGGCACGGGAAGAAAAAAAGAAAAACGCGCACAGCAGGAGACGCCGATGTGACAGCACAACTCGCGGGGAGACCGGGGGCCCCTTTGCCTCTCTCCTTTGAGGAGAGAGTCGATTCCGGTTGTGGCCTTCCCTGCTTGAGCATCCAGGAAAGAATGAAAGACGCTGTTATCTGCGTTGCCGAGGCATGGCCGCTAACTCTTTCCTCCGTTTTCTCAGAGGAGAGAGCCGTGCGGCGTCTGACGTAACCAAAAAAAAAAAAAAAAAGACCAACCCACCGAGCGATCACGTGTTGCGTAGCCTCCTCGCCTGGCCAGCCCGGCTGCGAAAAAAAACGCATTCGCAGACAAAAGCCGCGGCAGTGGAGAGCCGGAGAATATTCGTTCGTGGTCGTTCTTTTGTGGTCGTTCTACGGCGCTGTATTATAAACTGCTCCCGAACAAGACGATTACTTTTCAAGGCGACGATTGTGCCGGCGGCAAGCTAAGCAAGGAGAGTCTGACGGTAATGGTGTGAACAAACGCGACGGGCACGGAGCGTTGCCGATTGCTAGTGATCGGTAAATCGGCCAAGCCTCGCTGTTTTAAGGGCGCGAAGACCTTGCCAGCCAATTACGTCGCCAACAAGAAGTCATGGATGACTATGGACATTTTTTCAGACTGGGTGCGTACTCTGGACAGAAAGTTTGCCGCTAAAGGCCGGAATGTATACTCTTCGTTGACAACTGCACGGCGCACTGCGACATAGAAGGCCTGCGCGCAATTCGGCTCGTTTTTCTGCCCAAAAACACGATGGCCCATGGGTATGGGAGTCATTCAAAATTTGAAAACTCTCTACAGGCGCCATATCGTGGAACGGATGCTATTGTGCATGGACAGCGACAAAACATTATGCCGTCGACCTCCTCAGCGCTATCGATATCCTTGCCGCTGCGTGGGCCTCCATTAAGCCAGACGCCATCAACAACTGTTTCCGGCGATGTGGGTTTGGCCAATGCCTCCGCGAACCCGCGGCCAGTGGTGATGCGGATCAGGCCAATGATGAGGCAGTGCAGACTTCGTCGGACGATGACGATAACTGCGTGTCCGAAAGGGGCAGCAGTGTTCTTCTGAACGGCATGGCCTTTGAGGGCTACGTGAATGTGGACGCGGGTGTAGACGTCTGTGGTGTCGTCACCGACGCCGAAATCCTACAAGCCACGTGCCCTTGACAGAGGGCTTCAGGGGACCCTTTACTCCCAGTGGCGAGGACTCTGATGCCAGCGACGAAGTACCCCCTGTCCATCGACTCCACCAAATGCAAGTGAAGTAGCGTCGGCGCTGGACTTAGCCACGTGCTACTTCTCTTTCCAGCAAAATGCAGATGCTGGTTTAGAACTCGTTAGCAAGCTTCAAGCCATATTCATTGACTCATTGCAGGAAAAACGTGTGCAGACGCGCATAACCGACTACTTTTCTTAATGATGGGTATGGTGTAAATAAGCGCGAAATAAGCGGGAATAAGTGCGTGAAAATAAGTGCGAATAAATCTTTGTGTGCTTCCCACTCGTGTTCGCTCATTGCACATGTGCCGCTGCAGGTGAGTGCTCAATTCAATGTGCTTTCTTTAATTCGAACTTCTTTTAATTCGAACAAATTTTCGGGCCCCTTCGAGTTCGAATTATCGAGATTCGACTGTACCACGAACTTTCTTCGTGAACTTTCATTAGCTTTTGTAGATTAGATTCCTGTATATTGTTCCCTACTTGTTGTCTTAAGCTCCTTAGTTTGTTATTTTCCCATGCTAGTATATTGTAAAGCTTCTTGACCGCTGTTAAGTGCTTGATTGTTAGTCAGTTGAAGTGTGTTGCCTTGTATTCTTCGTGCTACCTTCTCACTATAGAATAAACTTCGTTGTTTTGTTTTTCCAAACACGTCTTCGATGCTTTCACTGTGTCTGCTTGCATATGGAACGAGCGAAACTGCTGTCATTCCCTGGCCGACTTCGTGCCGGTGACGCTTGAATGACGGCCCTGTTACAATCTGCATCGTCATTTGTTCACAAGACTACAAAGGCTCTGTACCGATGAGTATAGCATAATAAACTGCGCAGTGCAACTGCGATTCTTCGCATACAGAAGTTATACCAGATATGACAGCAAAACATTGCCAAACCGCACCGGCCACCTGGCGACATGTTTCGAGGATGGCCGGCTTGCATGTGCTGATGGTTCGTGCATTCGAATCAGCCATGCTGGATTCAGAAACTGTCGTGCAAGCCCAAATAATAGCATATCTCATACAGTGTCATCTGTCTGGGACGTTTCCAAAATTCACATCATTCCAAATCTCTGATCAAACATGAATTTTACTGTATAAACAAAGACATTGCAATTCAGGCTGTCGCCTAGCTTTTACGCTAGTTTAGACTGAAGCTGCTTTATTTTTGAGCCATGCAACAGCTTTCAACGTCGCACATTCATTGGGCCAACCGAAGAGCACGTTGTTCGGCTTGACATTGGTGTTGTGCTGCTCTGGGAAATACCCAAATCCTTTGTGGCCAATGGAAGTGGCAGAACAGATGTGATAGCCTTGCTTGAGTTGATTATCACAGTGAGTGCCTTCGATTTGCCAAGCCCCAAGCCAGGCCCCGGCGGCGCGCGGAACGCCTCGCCGACAGACATGGTGCCATTACCACATGACATAAAGGTCTCCTTGCCTGCCAGTAGACAGGGCTTCCAGGAGGTCCCCGTAAAAAGCGAATGCGCTGAAGGCGTACATCTCGGCCCGAAGCCATTCGGGACTTGTGAAATAAATACGCTCTGTACATCAGTCTTTGTGTATCTTTCATCTTTATGCATGACATACAGTAGAACCTCGTTATTACGAACCCGGATATAACGAACTATCGAATATAACGATGCAATCGGAATTCCCCTTGAAGTTCCTATAAATGAAATTGATATTGGTTATAACAAACTAATGGTTATAACAAACTAATTACCGCTTCCCTTCAACTTTGTTATAATGAGGTTTTAGTGTATGCCCGCTGTGAGGGCTTCACTGGCATGGCGTCGGGCCATGCTACCTGCGCCCACAAATACTGATTCTTTTTTTTTATGTCATTGAAATTTGTTTTTCGTTAATGCTGCCCCTTTCTTTGAACATTCCTCAGACATATTTCGTATGAGAAAGAATCAGCCACCAACTGCACACTTTACATGCAGGCAGAAATTTAAATGTTAAGGTAAACTGCAGATTTTTACCAACTTCATTATATCAACGAAGTCCTTTTGCAACATACAACTTCACTCACCGCAGAAGACACTTCACGGACACAAACATTCACCACAACCGCAGCAGTGAAACCGCCTGCCACTCACCTTGTGCCACCAAACAGGAACAGCCGGTCACCAACCATACAGCAGCATTGGCGCCTCCTGGCACACGGGCCCTCTCGCTGGATCTTCACCTGGCTCCAGCATGAGCTCTCTGCACAGTACATTTTCTCTTAAGCGATAGCCTCAGACCTGTAAGCTGTGAGGTCACATTACAGGGTACAGAAAAGACACTCACAGGACTTTGCACGGGACAAAGCACAGCGGCAGCGTAAGCTAAATTTTGCAGAGCTCTCAATCGTCCTTCTCTTTCAGCCTTGCTCTATTATTGCTTCTCCTTCCTTCTAGCTTCCTCCTCCGCTTCTTCGCCATCTTCCTATTAGTTGGGTTCTTTTTCTTCTTCGTGTTTGCACCTGTCGTTGCCTTTTCTTCTTCCTCTACCCTTCTTTGCCATCTTCTTCCTCTCCTTCACTCACTGTCATCCCCTTTCTTTTCGTCTACGACACCTCCTCACTCTTCTCCATCATCGTCACCAAAACTGCAGCCAATGACAGACTAGCATATCACTGCTTGAAACACCACTCCTACTATAGCAGAGCCATGGCAGAGAATGCAAGCAAGTGAGGAGAGGCAGCGGGGCGTCCAGTGGCGCTGCTGAGCCGTGTCCAAATCCTACAGGCATAGTTTTTGGTTCTCATCAAAGCTGTTTAGCAGTTACGGACATCGGTGGCGGCGGACACCCTCGCCACCACTTTCGTCCTCTGTAATGAGCCCGTAACGGCTTACACTATAAAGCAAGAGGAGGCCCGCACTGCTCTGACCACACAGGAAGGCAACGAACAGTGACTTGATGCCACTCATCACCGAATCAGTACCAAGTCAGCATCAAATCAGCGTTGGGCATCTAAATATGCCACATTTCAGTGTAATCCATGAAGTGACCATGGATGTGGTGTTTATTAGCATATCGTAAGTGCTGCATGTGCAAGTCCTGCACATGCGATGGCTGTGACACTGCTCTCCAACCCCTCTGCCACGAGGCAGTAGCCAAGGCTGTTTCGCACGCAATTCATGCACTTTTTTTTTTAACACGAAAGTGTTTCGTGCCAGGGTCCACCACGGCCCCATACGTCACTTCCGTAACAGAACTGATGCAGTAAAACATACACGCAAGAAAAAAAAGAAAAACCGCAGAAAAATTTCTCATTCTGCGCTGCAATCGAACTCGCAGAGCCTGACACCACGATGAGAAGTGGCCAATGCTCTACCACTGCACATCGGTGCACGTTCACCCCAGCAATACGAACACGGCTTACATTCTTTCGTATCTCGCTTCTTTCACTCTTGCTCGATGCGTTAGTCTGGCTCTTCGCGTGCGCACCGAGATGCATTTTGCCTAGAACGGTGCCGCCATCAAGGAGAGGCGAAGCAAAGAGACGGCTCGGCTGGACAGGTACATACACCTCTCCAGTCCGGTCATGGCTTTACTTCGCCTTTCCTGGATGGCGGCACCATTCCACACCCGTCCAAAGTGTGCCGTTCGTCGCAGACGGCGTTTCCGCGCCGTCTCCGTCTACTCTTTCAGTATGATGGCAACCAGAAAACTACTGCTTTAAGTGCCTGAGTACGGTAACGACGTCGACGTGTAACTGTGGCGTCAGTAAGCATGACTGATGCCTTTATCGCGCCCCATTTACTGTCTACTGTGTCCAGTTATTACGTTAACTACTTTAGCTACCACAAGGGGATGGTCACAGTCATGGATGCCATAGAGGCAATGCAAGAACGTGGGTTCACGCATGTCAAACGGTGCTATGCCAGCAAAGCGCTGATAGCAACGGGCAAGTTCATATCAATGTACAATAAACATTTAACTGTTCAGGTGAAGACACATTTCACTTTTGCGTTATACTCAATCCTCTGACGGAGGGATCAGCCCACATTTTTTTTAACACCTTTCCCCATGGCAATGAGCAGTGATGTAGCACTCCACCTCTGTGCAGGCGCTTGCATGCTTGCAACTTTGGAAAGGACTCGCCTGCTATACACACTTCTGGGAGTGTGTCACGGCCAGGCCGTGCACCGTCAGGACTGATGAAGAGGCAGCGTGAACAGAGCAAGTGGGAACAGCAATGGTAGCACATCCACTGTGCTCACGTCAATCGGGACGCTTCGTGCCTCACCTGACTGTCATAACTGATGAGCAGTGTTCGAAATCTAGGCAACAATTACCCAGCTGCTTAGTTTAAGGTGGCGGTCTCACTCCGGCAGCTCGACCAAGCCGTTCTAGTCACGTTCTGAGCGGCCGCGGCAGCTTTTCGGCTCGGTGTACAAAGCTGTCTTACGGGTCATTGAAAAGCTTGATGTCTGTAGATTTAAAATGTGTAAGTAAATTTTCAGACAAGGGGATTTCTAGAAAGTGATGTGACCTTGTCGTCATGGTGAGGAACTTGTCCTCTCTTCCCAGCTTCTGATCCCCCTCCTGCTTCTCTTCTTCGTCTCTTTGGAGCCGAGCTCCTACAGCTAGCGTTACTTCTGCGAAGAAGGATGGACGGAAGCCTTCCTGCTATCTGCCCGCCGTCGCGTTGTCGACTTGAAAGATGAGACCGGCCTTTCACACAAACACAACACGAGACTTTATATCCGAGACAGACAGTACATATATACGTTGACAGACAGTTACATGACTTAGCTTCGGTTGGTAGGACCTAGGTGAAGCCATCGGTTGGTAGGGCCTAGTGGTGGGACCGTCGCTCCAATTCGGCAGAGCCGACCAGTGCATAGCACCTCTCCAGCGACTTCAACCACCACCCGGACTCGTGCTAGATGTCCCCTCTAGCACTATCCGCGCCCGGGCCCCGGTTGGGAGGACCTTGGTGGAACGATCGCTTCCATTCGACAGAGCCGACCCCAGTGCATCGCACTGCTCCTGCGACCGTAACCACTACCCGGAGTGGTGCTAGATGTACTCTCTAGCGCTATCCACTCCGTCCTCGCCAACCTTCGGGCTACCCTCCAACCTACCGCTTACCTTCAGCCTTTCCAACCTCCGCTTCCAGTCCTGCTTCCAGTCTCTGGCTTCCGATCTCCCCCTGCCAGGCAAAAGGGGCCACCTTATATACACCGGTTGCTCCGCCCCTCAACCACTCACAGCCAATCACCAATGGCGATTTACACCCCGACGCTGCTCTAACCAATGACAACCGCGAACAACACATTGGGTACGCTTGCTGCCCACCACGCTGCGGGGGAGGGAGTGAGGGCGCCAAACCAGCTGCACAATACAGCCTCACAATGGCCTCCTCCTCCCCCACCTGTTCACCGCGTGGATGCGCGTATTTTCCGGCGCCTGTTTGGCTACCTTGGCGTACCCATTCCCCGTCTCATTCCGACGACCCTTACAGTGTATATTATAAATAACTACAAAGGTATAGTTTAAAGAAGGACGGGCGTGAATCAGACCTAATGACAAGGATTTCGCTGACTGTGTTCCAGTTGCAGCGACATTATTAAAGATCTACTAGCTCCACTACAATGTTCTTTGCACAGCACCTTTAAGACATAAATACCTAGTAATGTTGGAATGGAAAGTTGTGTTGCGTTCTTGCTTAGCCCTTTACTGGTTTTTAAAAATAGCCAACTGAAACAATTTTCGCTGCAAATTGTCTGGAAACTACTCCCCAGACCAAGTTGATTTTTGGAGTGAATATAGAAGACAACATTTTTGAGTCCCACTGCTCAGTTTTATTACCGCACAAGCAATACGCTTTTTGCTATAATGATCTAAATTAGGCTATATCAGCATAGCTGGTCCTAGTTTTACATACTTTACCAGAAAGCTGTTAAACCTGTAGGTGTGAGCTCGCGCATGAAGAAAGTGGGATAATAAATCTATACTCTGTTTCATACATCAGGTGCAACGTTGTGAAAGCTACACAAGTAGTCCGTAAGGAAAAAGAAAAGGAGAGGTGTATCGCTCCGACAAACGGACTACAAACACTAGATACAAACTCGCATATTTAGATTTTTTCCCCCGGCAATACGGGCGCGTTTTGTCAAGCTGATGGAAAATGTATCATTATAAAATGCTGCCGGTGAGACATTTATTGTTTTTCACTCACCACAAGAAACGCACTACTTTTTGGTCGCGCAAGTACACAGCGTAAACACGAACACTAACTTTGACACCGTTGCACCTGATGTATGAAACGGAGTATAGTAAGCCAAGAAGTGGCCTTTAGATAAAGTAAGCAGACATGCCAAATGACGCACTCAAAGTTTCCTAATTTGTTGGGCTCCAAATATCAATGAAGTCGCTGTTAATTTGCAAACAGCATTGAAAACAGAGCAGGCGTAGGTTGAAAGCTACATCTAAGGTCCACTGTCATATTTTCAGACATGAATCGCAGCAAAAAAACTGCAGGAATACAAAAAAATTCCATTAATTTTACAATTACAAGGAAAGTTTTCAGCTAGCACCGCTTACACGAAAAACGAAAATGCTGCATCGACAAGTTCCCACTTTCACTGAGTGTGGTGCACGTGGCTATTCTACCTCAAAGGGCAAAGGTTCACGACTCTTCAACCAGACATTTACGCACACAAGGAGCTAAAATCCCTGTATAACCGCGCTTTGCCAGGTAGTGGTAGCGAGAAGTCATGATCTCCCATCCTCCTCCCCTCTATAGTAAAACATCATTATAATGAAGATGAAGGGGGAGCAGTAATTACTTCGTTATAACCATTGGTTCGTTATAACCAATATCAATTTCATCAACAGAAATTTCATGGGGAATTGCGATTGCTTCGTTATATCCGATATTTCGTTATATCCGGGTTCGTTATAACGAGGTTCTACTGTATTTTGTTGTCTGCTGCAGGGCTGTCTGCCATTTGCTTCCTAACCTGACTGGTTCTGCAACCCTTGCAGGGCAACCCCCTACCTAGCTCGTGACAAAGGCTCGTTATTAATGTTAAACGCACGTTCCTGCATTCTTTTGTACTCTCCCCATGGGTGCACAGGGAACAGAAGGCTGGGAGACAACAAAGGGACCCAACAAGACAGGTCTTCGAGTGCTTGGGGGCCCCAACCATCAGGACTTGGGAAGAAAGTGGCTGCAGCAACAAGAAACCTCTCCACGGAGACGGACACGACAGAGACTGAAACCTCCAGGCATAGCCGGTAGAGAACCCCCCTTGTCAGCATATCAATCGCTTTTGCTACTTGACAAAGCGGTTATACAGGGAACTTAGGAGGAGCGCTGTAGAGGAAAAAAAAAAGAGAAGCAAGAGGACCTGCACATTGTCGTCGTTGCCTACGCAAAAAAAAATATTAGTCTGAAGTGAGGACAATGCACAATTCATGTCGTATGTATGGGTGCAGAGTCAAACCACTCACAAGGTCGGGGAATTTCACAGGCGCAACACCAACAGTCTTAGTGAAGCGGTTGTCTCTGTTTCACATTTCTCCTTGACATCAGGGGAGCTAAGAAACACATGGCATTTACTGGCGACAGACATTGGCAAAAACAAGCGCATCCTGACACCTCTTTGGTGGGGTCACGTGAGTAACAACTCTTGGCACCTAATCGAATACTGCCACAGACAAACTAGTGAAACAACAGCTATTCGATTCCAGAACCTAATAGAATAGGATATCATTGGATTCGTTGTTCCTGCTGCTAGTAATTCGTGTCCGGAACATTTATGTGTACAGTACAACCGTAACCTGCGCATTGATAGCTGCAATCAGTGGTTATCCACGACAGCATGTATGATCGGAGACAAGCCCGAACAATGGACATCTGCAATCAACAGATGGGAAGTGCCTATATAAGCACACATAGTAGAAATCTTTATGTGCACACATGTGCATATTCATCATGTTACTGAGTAACAATTCAGTCTTCTTTTACTCCTGCACTTATGTGCAGGGAATACAGCGACACGCAAGCAGTATTATTTTGGTCGCATTGCTTGCTCCACGTTTTCTTGTTGTATTCTTCGGAAATTAGGCAAGACAGGTCACCGGACAAAAAGTTATTGTTGTCGCAGTCAAGTGTCATACTCTACAGGCTTACTCTACAGGCTTACTCAACACACTACATTTTAGAGAGAGGTGGTTGAATGTGTGATAAAAAGACAAAAAAGCCCCGACTGTGCAAGCGCGGAGGCAAGCTCAGTGTTCATGGGCAGAGAGGTCGTGGGAGTGACCCCCAAACCTGAGCGAAAAATGACAAATGACACTCCGAGAACCAAGAGGAAGAAAAAAAAAATGGAAACACACACAGGCACAGACACCTCAAAGGAAATGCACATGCACGGACAGTCACAACAACTGCCACACAGGCCACTTTGAGAGTGTGACTAACAATAGTAACTATTTGCGCTCACTGGAGGAACACAAAAGGACAGAATACAAGCGAGGGGAAAAGCAACAGCACTGTAGCTGCCCCCCCCCTTCTTGAGTCGTGTTCTTCGCGCACTGTCACCAGCTGGTATGAACGTTCACGTCTTCTCCTCACCCAGAACCTGTCTGGAGTTTTCTCCATTCTCTGCTGCCCTTAAAGCCCCTCTAGCTGCCCTAACAGAGTGGCATCGCCTGGTGGCAAAATTTAAACTATTTCAAGATGGTGGCTGTGGAACCAACACTTAGCTGAAGAGCTACACACACCCCCCACTGTTTATGCAGCACTCAGTGTACACATTTCATCACATTTACATACGTACATAAGCACCTAGTTTTATTTACAAAAAAAAAACAAATGAACAACAGGTCATTCAGGGTCATGCTAAATGAACAACAGGCTCACCTGGGTCGTACTTGTGCATGTCGCCAAAGTGAGTCAGCAAGAGTCCATTGTAGCCCCCAAATATGTACAGCTCTCCGTTGTAGACAACTGCACGCAAAGGGATGGCACGCAGATGTGACAAGAATGCATACATGCTCAATATACTGGCAGCTATTATTGCCCAGAACAAATAACAAAGGCAGAAAAACCAAGTAAGGGAAACCCTTGACTATTTCTCACACAAATTTCAGGAAAAGAAAGAACAGTGGGCATTCATTCCAGCAACAGAAAAGGCATCACCTCTATAAAGTTGCTCACAAATCCATGCAACGCCATGGAAGCTGTGTTGGTGCAGAAAAAAGCACACCCCCCTTGGCGACTGACCGTTGAAACACTTTTGAAAGCCATATCACACCCAATTAGAATAAGAATCACAACTACACACTGATCCTCAGCTCTTCACAAAACTGGCATGTCAGCCAGAATGCTTTAGTCCCAGCTCATTCATTCACGTGGACAGGTGCAAACCTGATGGAACTGCCTGCTTCTGTTGCCTCAATTCTCCGGATGTCTTGAAAAGTGCAGATTTAACCACTGGCTGAAACAATTTGGCATTTTGGAATGCACGCATACAAAACTATGCCCTTTACGTAGGCAAAATTTGCACAAAATTTATGCAAAGTTCAGCGCAGTTGGCTTTGGTCTGCTACACCAAAACCAATGAACAGATCACTAAAAACGATGGGAAACAGGGAATATTGCTGGAGCCAATGTTTCAACAAGTCAACTTGTCTTCGTCAGGACTGCAACTACCTTCTCGAGTGTTCGAGAAGGCAGTTGCCGTCCTGAAGAAGACAAGTCCACTTGTCGAAATGTTGGCTCCAGCGACACTTTGTGTTCTCAGTCATTTTTAGCGATCTGTTCGTCGATTCAAGCCTCCACCTTCCTCCGTGCGTCTCTTCTATTTTGGATGAAAACAAGCTATTCAACGGGCCAATCATATCCCTCCTGCATCAGTTTTTGACAGAGCAAATAGTCCAGCGAGTGGACAGTCGCAACAGTGCTCAACGGTGCGGAGAGGCGATGCGGGGCCTCGCCGGCAGCTTCCACAGCCCTGCAAGGACGCCCCCTCCAGACAGAGCGACGCTGCATTTACCGTACCTGTTACACTGCGGCGCGTGCACCTCCGTCTTGCTCTTACACCACGCCATATTTTTGCTTCCCTACACTGCCTCCGTCACCTGTGTCAGGGAGACCAGAACAGGGTCGCTGCGCTCATCGTGAGTTATCAGTGCGAAAGAAAATTGAAGGAAAAGAAATGACAGTGGTTTTGAACCGGCTTGACAGCCGAGCTTTTGCCCCCTTGGTTGCAATGGTCATTTATGGGAACAAAGATAAATAAAAAATAAAGAACAATTCCTTTGTTATGTTGGTGCCCAGTTATAAACAGTGAAGCCCACAGATGTACATGCAATTAAGCCCAACCTTACATGGACATGTACAAACACTACCCAATAGTGTGGACCCATCTACAGAAACAGTGGGGTTTAGTAATGAACGAGATCTGAATGTTCCATTATTTAGTTAACAAAGATATGGTTGTTTCGTTACCTAGTTAAGAGACTCATCTCTTCATGGACGACTGTTTGCTTAAAGGGGCCCCGTTTGCAAATTAGGCAGGTCGTGCGTCGCTTCTCCTGGCACTGTGGAATGTGGTGATGTCAGAGTGAACAGGGGAAACGTCAAGGGCTGTGTGTTTATAATTTTTTGTCCCAACAAAGAAGCCGCCCTTTTTTCAGACTACAGCAACACACAACAGCGATTACTGTTATCAGCAGCGGCGTGGCAGTGGCGCCAGTGGCTGTAAGCATGTAACATTTGAGTAACATTTGTTTGGATCGCGTGTCGAATACCATAGCCAATTTACTGAGCAAATGGAAGGATCAAAAGGGTATGGGTACTTATGGATTTCTCTGGGGAGCGTTCCAAGCCCTTGTTTGCCATGTATTCAACTGTGGCTACCAGTGTTCTTTGTGTGACAAAACAAGTTACAGGGATACCAATCACCGCTACTACAAACGAGAAGCTCATGGAACTTGGAATGTACAACGCCCTAGAAGAGCTAATCGATGCACAAAAGATAGTGTGATATGAAAGGTTGGCGGAAAGCAAAACCTGTAGACATATTCTAGGGAAGCTGGTAATCAACTACACAAATCAGTTTGGGTATAAAGTCACTGTCTCGTACAAGGCACGGGAATGGATGATTATACGGCCAATTCCAAAGAACACACATCTGGAATGCCGCAAGGAACGGAGAGAGGCAACGGCAGAGAATTTCACAGCACAACAGTAAGAATGAATACATACAAGCAGGGCGGATCACAGTGGTAGACCATATCAAGGACAATAGAGGATGGGAGGATCGATAAAAACAGGCTCCGTTGAAGATGCTGAAGAAACGGCCATAGACAGCTCTTGCCATGGTGCCCACCAAGGCCACGTTTATATTTAACAACTCGCAGAATGTCATCTGATGATTTTCACAGGATTGCATATCGAATACCACCACCAATTTACTGAGCAAATGAAAGGATCGAAAGAGTATGCAAGCAATCTGCTCGCCAGCGCACACCTCCTTCCCTGGCAATCAGGCCGCACATCACATGGCTCAATGGCTTACAGATTGAGCGTACGAAGTGAATTCACTGACTATCAGAGAAGACCGCACTAAACTTGGAAAAGTGGTGAAATACCAAGATATAACAAATCATTATAGGCTAGAAAGAAGGATCTATCCTCCAGCTCACGGGAAGTTTACCAGAAGGCAGGTAAGGACCATGACACCTCCTCCAAGACGGCACCAGACAGATATAAAGATTGTGACAGGGCACATTTCAGCCACATACCCTGGGCATCCTCAAAGGCTCCCCCTTGAAGGGCCAATTCGTAAGCATGAGGGGCCGGGAGGCCGCACTCCTCAGCTCCAACCCAAATATTCAATAGAAAATTACCGAGAAGGCTGAAGGCACCACCAGGACACCCATGGTGTCCTGTCCGTATCCTTGGATTGCAACCCCCCCCTCCCGCTAGGGAGAGGGTGTACCTTACTGCATATACACAAATGAACATTTTGTTCTCTCTTATAATTATTCAGATATTGGGAGACGCGTCTTTAAAACACTTGAGAGCAATTCAACTCTGTGTGGGTACGCACCCAACAAAGCTGTGTGGTGTGGCACATATAAGAAGCACGATATTGTCATTTTAATGCCACAACCCCCCTTTCCCCTCACTCTGAGAGGGGGGAGGAGGCACGCAAAAGCCGTGCTACACGAACAGCTGTCGCCAAGCAACAAAGGGCATTATAAACCACTATGCAGAGAGAAGCACAAGAAGCACCTCGTTGTCGACACCAGGCAGACAATTCAATTTGCTTAACGGAAAATGACACAGAGAGACTTTGCCGCCAAGACCCCTTATACAAGCCGACAAACACATGCATGAAGACCCTCGAGCAATAGGGTAAAAGCCCTCAGGTTCATGGAGCCGAGAATTAGGACCTAGAGCATCAGTTTGCTGACTTTCAGGTTCGTACAGCCGAGAAACAAAGCCCACTTATTAGAACTATGCCTCAATTTGTTAACATAGTGTCATGACACGATGCACAACCATTGCAACATACTTCTTGGCTTGCAATGTGCAGCTGACTGCATTCATAACAGACCATTGAACCACTGCTTTTACTGCTTCACACATTCTATAAGCATCCTAGAAGGCCACTATCCCAGCTTACACTATGTCTGTCTGCATGCAGGCATAAAAATTATTTTCCAGCCATCTGCTCAGGTCCTTGCCTCACCTCAGTGAGACAAGAACTCACGGACTCGCCTCACTATGCACAATATAGTGCTAAAGGCGAACTGAACAAATGTTGTATTTCAAGTGCCCCTGCAACAAAACACACGTTCCACTACAGCAGAGGGCTCCGAGCCATATTTAAGCACAGTGAATTCGAGTGTCTGGCTTGATCAATTTGATCAGTATGCAGCATGCCTAGGTGCATGAGCACTTGTGTTACGTTCCAACTTCCTTGGAATGAAACCCACCACCTCACGAATGACTCATCTGCTGCTGCTGTTCTTTCCATCATGCTATATGAGGAAATTTTTCAGTGTACTTACAACCAATCAGAAACATTTGATCAAATGATGTCATTCACGTCATGGCATTGTGTATCACTTATCTTGCACTGCCTATCCCACAGTATTCCTCCTATGTCCTTGCAGTTGTGATGGGTAAGTACCGTATTTACTCGCACAATGAATGCACTTTTTGTCCCCAAAAATAGCAGGAAAGTTGGGCGGGGGGGGGGGGGGGGGTTATTATGCAGGGTAAATTTTACGAAAACATTTTCGGGTTGAAGAAAACATTTTAACGTGCAAGAAAGATGGCACTGCGAGTCACGGTAATGCTTAAAGCGACGCGTGCGATGAAATTTTACTTCAAGAACAGTAAAATAAACATCTATACGGCATCAGTGCCACGCGACTCTGCACTCGCTGCAATAGCCTTATGGTGGCTGCGTCTCGTTCCACTGCGATGGTCTTTCGCTTCCTTTTAACGCGTGGTTCGCTGACAGCACCACGACAGCAGAAAAATGGCAACGCTGTCAAATGGTCAGCAACGAAAAAATGAACGAGCCGAACACGGCGGTCTTCATCACATATAGAGTTTCTATGTCACCATGTGTCCTACCCATAACGATGCCGCGATGCACATGATGCAAAGGCCAATGACCTCACTACGCCGGCTTGCAGCCAACCAAGGTCACTACGTCACCGTTGGAATCTTAAGTTATTGATAGCGGGTACCTTAACAGGTATCCGCTATCAATAACTACAGATACATATCAGACCATGTGTGCTGAACATAACGCCGAGTCACCTTAGATTCGGAAGTTTTAGTGCTACCTTATCTATTACTGACCCTGGCATGCCTGGTGGATGCAGCAAAAGGTGCCAAAATAAAGCATGGTATTAGTGTACTTACACGATATATCGTTAATAATTGATCATTTCACATATGAATCTCAAAGGGATTGAAAACGACACATGATGTGATCATGTACGATGATACTGGAAGCTCCCTGAAGCATTACCTCAGGAAAATGAGCACAAGATCTAAACAAGGATGACGGAAAGAGAGGTACAAGCACGTCTCTTTATCGTCCTTGTTGAACGTTGCGCGCTGAAGTTTCCCGACACCATGGACCACCAACCGGCCCAACCAGCCACTGTGCTAGGTTACAGTTTTTGTAGCAGTTTATACAGCCCTCTGTTCAAGGCATGTACTCAGAGCCAATGCATTCAGCTGTCAAGACCCCATTGATGCACCCCTGAGAGGACCAAAAGAATTGATTGAATTATCCAGCAGGTCAAATTTTGCAAAAGGTAACCAATTCATTTATTTATTTATTTGCTTTATTCAATACCAGCAGCACTTTTCTCAAATAACACGTAACGACTGAAGTAAGTGGAATAAGTCCACAATAAATGAACAAGTGAAGTAAGCGCACTGACATTTTAACAAGGAAAACACAGCCTGCCTCTGGTTCTGTGAGAAAGAGAAAGGTTAAAAGGTTTCATTTACTTAACATCCATCATCATCACTTAAGAGAGCAAGGAGTCTGCGTGTGTTGGCAAAGACAGCTATATGGTGTCAGTACCGTGCGACTCTGCACTCGCTGCGATAGTGTTATGGTGGCTACGTTTTGTTCCACTGCTATGGTCTTTCACTTCCTTTTAACGCGTGGTTTGCCAACAGCAGAACGACCCCAGAAAAATGCGTTTAGAGTTTCTAGAGTTTCTATGTCACCATGTGTCCTTCCCATAACGATGATGCCATTATGCACATGATGCAAAGGCCAATGACCTCACTATGCCAGCCTGCAGCCAACCAAGGTCACTACGTCGCCACACCAGCGTTCGCAAGTCGAGCACATTAAGCACAACGTCCGAGACTGCCACAATGCAATCTCGGAGACCACACCCGGCGATGCTCGCAGTTCCCTCCCGCTCGCCGCTCGCCGCGGCGAGCAGGACCTGCTAAACCTACCGCCGCTGCTAAACCTACCGACGTGCGGCAGTTTTATCGGGACGCAGCAATTATGAATCGCCATGCCAAACGGTTCGCAAACACCACGGATAGAGTGAAATGGGAAAGCCACAGCTCAGCCTTTTGCGGGACTGCACGAGTTCAAAGTTGGGAGTGCGTTTGACACACGGGAGAAGAAAAAATCTGGAATTTGACTACTAAAGTTAGGGATGCGTTTATTATGCATGTGAATACGGTATCCATGCACCGAAAATCCAACAATCATAAGGTAAGCCCTTAACAGGTATCCGCTATCAATAACTACTAATACATATCAGACCATGTGTACTGAACATAACTAATGCTGAGTCGCCTTAAATTCGGATGTTTTAGTGTTACCCTATCTGTTACTGACCCTGGCATGCCTAGTGGATGCAACAAAAGGTGCCAAAACAAAGCATGCTATTAGCGTACTTACACAATATACAGTTAATAATTTATCATTTTAAATATGAATCTCAAAGGGATTGAAAACGACAGATGTCGTGCTCATGTACGATGATACTGGAAGCTCCCTGAAGCATTACCTCAGGAAAATGAGCACAAGATCTAAACAAGGATGATGGAAAGAGAGGTACAAGCACGTCTCTTTATCGTCCTTGTTGAACGTTGGGCGCTGAAGTTTCCCGACACCATAGACCGCCAACCGGCCCAACCAGCCACTGTGCTAGGTTACAGTTTTTGTAGCAGTTTATACAGCCCTCTGTTCAAGGCATGTACTCAGAGCCAATGCATCCAGCTGTCAAGACCCCATTGACGCACCCCTGAGAGACCAAAAGAATTGATTGAATTATCCAGCAGGTCAAATTTTGCAAAAAGTAACCAATTCATTTATTTATTTATTTGCTTTATTCAATACTAGCAGCACCTTTCTCAAATAACGCGTAACGACTGAAGTAAGTGGAATAAGTCCACAATAAATGAACAAGCTGAAGTAAGCGCACTGACATTTTAAAGAGGAAAACACAGCCTGCCTCTGGTTCTGTGAGAAAGAGAAAGGTTAAAGGTTTCATTTACTTAACATCCATCATCATCACTTAAGAGAGCAAGGAGTCTGCGTGTGTTGGCACTTCCACATATTGTAAAGACCATAGCTTAAAAAAAAAACTAACAGGGGCTTGTCCTATCCTCATGTCGTCCAGTCTTCACTTTTTGCCGCCCTATGGTCTTTACAACACGGTAGACACTTCATGTGGTTCACATGAGCTTCATCATTTCTCACTTCTCGTAGCTGCTAACTTACTGGTAATGGCCTGAATTCTACCAGAATTGCTCGGTGATGGTGTTCAGCACCCGTTCACACTGTTTTTGGGCTATTTCTGACCAGTCTTTCCATATTTTCTGCGGTTCCTTGCCTGGTGCCTACTGCAGCCCGCTAGGCCTAAAGGCTCTAGGCCTACTCATCACCATATTTTGCTTCCAGGACAATGTCGTAAGATGGAGTACCACGTCAAGGAAAAAGCGGTTTCATCCCAGGAGTACGAGAATGTTTCACGCTGGTCTCAAGCCATTTGGCCTCGCAACAAGCTCTGCCCTGGCGTAAAGCAAGTGCCAAAGAGCTATCCAGGCACCCAGCGGGAAAGCCTGCCCCTCCACTGCAAGGCAAGTCAGCTCCGCTCAGATTAAAAAAACACACTCCTACAACCCGGCTGCCAACCATGTCGTTTCAACCAATCTGGTAACTCGAGAAACAGCACTCCCCACTCCACTCCCTGGACAACGCCAGCAAGTCCAGCCCCCTAATGTCAATTTGAGACTTCCAGAAACTCAAGAATTTGACCTCAAGAGGTCAAGAAGCCGTTCGAGAACAAGCTTCACACAAGGTAGCCATTGAAGCCGTGTCTGCCACTCCCAATACAAACACACCAACACATCAGCAAGCAGGGGAGCTGGCGTCTGCAGCCTTCTTCATTTGAGAAAGAAAATGCAAAGCTCAGAGCACAATCAGCCCACCAAAACCGCAATATTATACTAAGCTAAAACAGCAACTGCAAGCCCTAGTACTGCCAAGCCGTAGTACTGCGGCTTTTTCCATTACCCCCATATTTCTCAATGAGAAATAAAAGTTGATTGATTGATTGATTCTAAGGCAGGATCAGTCCCTGACAGTGTTCGTGCAGCCCTGAACACGTGTCGCCGTGCTTGGGTCCTTATCCACCTTTCCCACTCCGCCCCTTCCTCACGCACTGTGACACCCACAAGCAATTCTCCCGCCAAAAGAAAACCCAGTACTGAAAATGAACTGGCACCTCAGCCAGTTACTGAGCAGCTACAGACGCTCAAACATACCCTGCAGTCTCTCCACTCAGACACAGTGAGTTGGGTGGTCAACATATCCACTCACTTTGAAGCCAATGAAAAGCGCCAACGCACACATGAAGCCTCATCCTCTCAACTACAAACCCAAGTAAGCGAACTTCTTTCCAGAAGTCGCATTCAGCACGCACCGCCATTCTATCTTTCTATAGCCACCCAACACGGCTGCAAAACAACACAACATTAGAGTGTGTCAGTGGAACTGCAGAGGTCCTTGTGCTAAATGGAACAACCTGCAAAATCTCCCTGCCGAAGAATCCCCAAGGGTAACAATTACCTTACCAAAAACCCTGGTCCCAGTCAAGCTCAGGAACTACACCGCATATGAACCTGGCAACCAACCCCAGACTCGAATAGCAACCCTGATCCACTATAATCTTAACACCGTTGAGCACCCCGGGAGCCAACCTACATTGATGATATCCTGCTTGAACTCCTCCTCGCACATGCAAGGCTACCAGCCTTTGCAATCTCAGCCTTACAACCCACCAAAAACTGTCCTGCCTGCCTCACTAATGCTGGTAACTTCAATGCCAGCCACACCAGTTGGGATTAGTGCAATAACAGCAGTTCTGTGTACTGTTCGATTATTTCGACATTCTTGTAGCACTGCCATGTAAAAAAGGACCTTACAGTGACTACACTTTGCATTTTTATGCAAAGCATATGGCAAGAACAAACGGGGGTTGCCGACATAATGAACGATATTAAGAAGAAAAAATGGACATGGGCAGGCCACGTGATGAGAAGGCTAGATAACCGATGGACAGTTAGAACGACGGAATGGATACCAAGAGAGGGTAAGCGCAGCCGTGGGCGGCAGAGAGTAAGATGGGGGGACGAAATCAAGAAATTCGCAGGCATCAAATGGAATCAGCTCGCGCAGGACAGGCAAGGATGGCGAGGATTGGGAGAGGCCTTCGTCCTGCAGTGGACTTAAAATTGGCTGATGATGATGATGATGATCTTCTTAAGGACATTTCTTTCACCACCCACATCGGAAACAGCATGCAACGAAAAACCAGCCCTGACCTCGCACTCTTGAAACACATCGGAGATGGTTGCTGGACCAACACCATGCACTCCCTCGGTAGCGATCATCCCGTCCTTTGCACCAAGTTCAGCATTACCTCTCTCATAATGTCTAAGCGACATGCAGTACGTATGGTCAACTGGATAAGTTTCGCTGACTGGGGCGGACAGCCCCGGACACTATCACATATCATGAAGCTCAGATGACCGCTTACCCGAGACATGAAACTGGCAACCTCGACCCCTCCAGATCCAAAAGATGTAACGGCAGTGGAGAGACAACTCCTTCACATGTGGGAAGCCCACGCCAGCCTTCCAAAGAGATGGCTAGCCAGCCCAAAAACGCAATCAATCTGTCAAACGGTGCAAAGTCCACCTCATTAGCAAGACTGAAGGTCACGTGAGTAAGCGAGCTCGCCAGCTATGGGGGCAGGTCTGCAACCGTATGAGTGGCAATCTCTGTCTTAAAGACACGCGGTCTTTCCCAAGATCTCTTTCAGGACAAGGCAGCAATGCAGCGTCTTCAGACCACATTGGTCCCGGGAACACACCACGCCCCAAATAAAATACTCCGCAACCTCGATGACCATTCAGTTGAAGCAGTTACAGACCCTTTTCAACCAATGCTGGCACGATGGCACACTTCACTGATGCACTTTATTCAGTCCTCCGAACTGTCGGAGCTCTCCCCCGAGGACCACTGCTTTTCGCTAGCCGCCTCTCACAACATGCCGTGTTCGGTGCCGCCGAGAGCGTTGCTGATGCAGCACTTCTTAAATGTGCACACCACCATTTCTTCCCAGGCAGAGACCTCCATACCTCAGAGACCCAAGCACAAACTGTCGCGAGAATTGGCCTGCGCAACCGGCCTGTCGGGGTCCGTGGGTTCTGCTGGCGGGGACCTGGCACGGTACTCGCAGACGAAATCGCCACTTTGTCCTCGAGCTCCGGGTGCACAGCTTGGCGACCGCGAAACGTCGTCTTCCGCGCGTTACACACCGACAGTTTGGATTTCTGGTTGTGGCAGTACCTGACGCTTTTCTCAGACATTCCAAAATGCCGCTGCGCCGACATGTTGCCAATTGCTTCCGCGAATTCAATAACTTTTCTTTTAAACGCGGCAGTGAACTGGTGCCGCGTCCCGGTATTCATAGCTGGCCGCAGAGCAAGGTCGCAAGGTCGCCACTCACTAGGAACACTAGCTGAACAAGAAAAGAAAAATGGCGTCGGGCGTCGGCCCATGGAGGTGATGTCGATGCTGATGCCCAAGAAGCATGCGACGCTCCCGGTTGCCAGACGATCACTTGGTTTGTGCCAAGGGCCAGTATACAGGTCGAGGGGCGACTTTTTAGTGACATTTTTTGGAAAAAATCTTGACCTATATTCCGCACTATACGGTACATGGGTATCATTTTTGCATTGGGGTCTTCCAGGGGCAGGCCGAAATACAGCAGAGACCACTTATAACATGACCGCTTATAGTGCAGGACCGGCTGTAATGCAGATTTTTCTGATCCCCATTTACCCTCCCATAGAACTTAATGTATACACATACCGCTTATTGTGCAGTTCCATGGGATGAAAGACCAGTTATAATGCGGCTACCGGGAAATCGGCGGGCAATTGAGGTAGTGAGCAGGCTTCACAATGGAAGTGCGCTGCCCAAGAAGAGCGCAACGAATCGCCATGGAGGAGGAAAAAGCCCGGAACGAATGAACAAGGAGAGGAGGGAAGAAAAAAAAAATTACACCATCTACCGCTAAAGGGGACCATGAGGCGATGTGATGCAGCACTGGGGGTGCACACCGCGTTTGCACCAGTTTGACTAGGTGTCGCGTCTGCATCGATTTGACGCTAGCAGAGGCTACCTGCGTCAGGGTTGTCTCTTGCGGGCGAGGGCGCGTTCTCGTTCCTTGCGAGCTGGTAAAGCGTTCATCGAAGAAAGAGCGTTTCCATAGTCAACGCGCGCCGTTCTGAGAGGAGGAATTCCGAGTGGAGAGGAAATGAGACAAGGAGAGGAGTGGGAGGAGGACACGCATGCGCAGTGCGGGTGTGGACGCCGACACCGCAAGACAGAAGCGAGAACGCAGGAGAAGAGCAAGCAGGTGTTAGGAGAGAAGTGGAGAGAGTAACGCGCAGCTCTTGGAGAAAGGGAAGGAGGAGAGTTGCACATGCGCAGTGTGAGTGTGGACGCCGACGCCGCGGGACATGCCACCGCTAAAAGATGCTTCGCATCTAAAAAAAAAGCCGCGGCAGCAGCGTGTCACGGGCACGCCTTATGAGAAGAGGATTGATAGGATTGCCAAGGCAACAGAAAATGCTGCTACGGCCATTTGTCAGCTCCGAACGCGTGCCCGCGATCGCACTGATGTCTGCGTTACCGCTGTTTGTCTCCAGTTCACTTTTTTTTAATTATTTCACGCACACTGACCTTGAATCACCCCGCGAGCATGATTTCTTGTACACCCGACCCCTGTGTTGTCAAGGGCAAGCTTCCCGTGCGGCGCGCCGCCCGCGATCCCACAAACTAGGCCTAACGAGTGCTACCTTTTCGGTGCTGGCTGCAGGTAGGGCCGCGGGCGGCTGTGGTTCATGGCGGCCGCATTAGAAACGCAGACGAATCACTTCGACAACGTAAGCGAAGTCCTGGATGGCAGGTGCACCACTCTAATGGCAGTTTGCGGTCGCTACATCACGCACGCGTCAGAGAAAACGAAGGATAGCATGTGCAGCAATCAGTTCCCGTTTCTGCGCAGTCCGGTTCCGAGGGAAGTCCGCATAAATGGCGACGTCGCGATAGCGCTTTTTTCTTTACTTTTTCATTTTTACACAGCGCTGCCGTGGGCTTAAATCTTTGAAATATCCAGATTTTTTTTTTCTAAGCGAGTGAAAGCAACCCTGTCGCGCGCTTCGAATGTCTAACACGCGCCGCTACCAGCTCGACAGTTTTTACGCACATTTTTACCTTGAAAAATGTTGTTTTGGTTATAGCGCAGTACCGCTTACAGTGCGGGTATTTGCAATTCCAGCGACTTGCGCTATAAGCGGTCTATGCTGTAATACATTTTCAATGAGTATATTTCTTCAGTGCATAACAGTGCATCTGGAACCCCACTAAGATGGAAACTCCTGCTTGTGAAAAGCTGAAGCCTAATGTGCGTTGAAATTCACATGTGCTTAACAAATTGCAGAAAAGAAGGCACCCAAAATGGGTCCTATGTGCAGCAGAACATGACCTGACAGTAGAGTTGTGCGAACATCAAAAATTTTAAGTGCGAAGCGAATCTCAATATTTATGTTAGAATATTTTTCAAATAATTTTCTAATATTTTTTTAATAATACCATGCCAATTTATGGAGAAATGTGCTGCTGAACATGGGCAAAAAATTTACTGCATGACTAGTGTGCTCCCACAGTGATGTTCGAAAGTCCTGAAGAACAGTCCAACAAGAGAAATGTGCTACCCAAAGCTGGGCTAACTTCACTGCAGCAAACAAGTGTTAGCTTTCCCGCACTACATGGGCGTTAGCTTCGCCGCAGCACACGGGCGTTATGCAGCAAAGTGTACTACATGCGGGAATAGGCCACTCGTTACGAGACATAGCACATCTTTTTCTCCTAATTACCAACTTCGAATAGTTTGAATAATAAAAGTTCAGTGTGAATCGAGTCGAATAGCAAACGCTATTCGAAAATTATTCGATATTTCAAATATTCGCGCACCCCTAGTTGACAGTTATAATGATTTATGAGCACAAAAGAGTAAGGTTGGTTCATCATAAAAGCAACTCAAGGAAAACACTACTGACATGGGATGCCAGGAAAAAAGAAACAATGAGCATGCGAAAAATGTCAGTAAAGCTAATAGAATTCATGCAGAATCACACGCAAAACGTCTTCTTAGCCGAGGGCTGCAGACACACGAAGACAGCCTGGATCATCTGGGCTCGAAATCCTGAAAATGAGAACTAGTCCGAACTCACTAAAGCTGCAGCCAGACCCTGCATGACACTGAAACTCACTGACTGCATTTGGGTACACATACACTCGTTTGGCCATGCAAGCAGCTCACATTCAGGTTTAGAGAATCATAAGCATGCTCGGACTCATCACATCACACTGATCTGCAATGTACATTTGCAATTTCACAGTCACATGCCTCATACCGGCAGTGCAAGCCACTAAAGTGCCACCAAGGCTATCCAGAGGATCTCTACCAGTGTGTTCAATGAACCCTGTTACTCCCTCGTTCCCAACGCTAGCACTGAACAGGAACTTTATCACTACAGTTATCAGTGGAAGCTGTACAGGAAGAATGTGTGGACACTGCTCCAGATTTGTAGTGTCTACGAGTCGCTGCCCCTTTCCTTTTCATCAGAACACAGATATTGCGACAGGTAAACAAAACCTCAACATCAACGTTGCCACAGTGAATCGGTCTAGTTAATCTCTCCAGCATAATCTTGCAGCATGCGAGTAAATCCCCCAAAACTGTATCATTTACACTCACTTGACGCTTACACTTACTTTACGGCCGCGAGCTGCGCGTGTCACCACCATCATCAGCACCATTTCATTCACTAGCCCTGCCACGCAGGCAGCCCACGAGCACACCAGAGAGGATCGACTACAGTACTCACAGGCAGAGTGGCTTCGGCGGCCCTCGGGGGGCACGCCGTCGACGCGCGGGTGCACCCAGCACGACGTGGCCGTGTCCAGGTAGGCCATGCGGTTGCAGTAGACCTCGCTCTGCGAGTGATACGGACCCTGGCTGTCCCCGCGGCCACCCCACACGTACATGCGGCCCCCGATGGCCGAGGCCGAGTGGAAGTCCCGCCACTGCGGCGGCTGGCCCTGCGAAACACCCGCATCGTGTGCACGCTTTCGATTAACCGGCAACAGTCCGTAAAAACATCTCTAACAATCACACAAGCAAAAAGCCGAGCTGCAGTGGAATTTAAAGGAACACTAAAGTGAAAAGCTATTTTTCTCATGTTAGTAGGTTACCTTTTCACAATATAAAGAACGCCAAAGGAAATGCGTGTGGTGATGCCCCTTTGAAGTTCCAGCACTATAATGTGCGACATCACAGATATCTGACGGCATTTGCTAAGGCCAATGTGACTGTTTATTGGTAAGAAAGACATGCGTTGTGTTCCAAGGAAGCCAGAGAGTTAACACAGGGTGTTTCAGAACATTTGATGGAGCAAATTTGGCGAGGATACCAAAAAAAAGAATGAGAAATCGCCTTTCTGACATCATTTGGTTCTGAAGGAAGTTCTAACGAGACTTTCAATACTAAAGCTTTGACATTCATTGTCTCTTTTAATACTGAACATAGAATGTCTAAATTAATGACATTCAGGTTCAAGTATACATTATCATGTTAAACCACTTCACCTTTCTCACTATAGTGTCCCTGTAACTATGGTTAAATTCACCGAATACATAGCACCAGAGCCATTCCTGGCAGAACTGCAAGGCTGGTACTTGCAGTTTCCTTGCCGACAGCTTCCAAATAGTGGCTAATACAGTAGAACCTCGTTATAACGAACCCGGATATAACGAAGCTGTCGCGACTCCCCTTGAAATTCCTATGGATGACATGGATATTGGCTGTAATGAACTAATGATTATAGCAAAGTAATTACCGCTCCCCCATCAACTTCGTTATAACGAGGTTTTGCTGTACAGTCGACTCTCGCTACAACGAAATTGACGGTGCACGGAAAAAATTTCGTTGAAGCGAAAATTTCGTTGTAGTGAAATTGAAGAAATATAACTGACCTGAGCTGGTAGAACAATGAAACTTTTATACCTCAATCTTGCGCACGGCACGCGGCATCATGGCGGTAGTCGGAAGGGTTCGGAAACCACGAGTACTGAAACCATACCCGCCAAGTTTGGAGAAACGGAATCCGAGATTTACGTATTTACTCGATTCTACTGCGCCCTCGATAGTAACACGTACCCGTTTCCCGCGACCAAAAAAGAAAGAAGTGAAACATCGATTGTAACGCGCACCCACGAAAAAAAAAAAAGGCCCTTAGTAATCGACCTTCTCACATTCATAAAAACAAATGTCGTACTCGCGTGGTGTACGCACTCGCATAATAAACAGACCGCCGACTTTGGACCCCTGCAGTCCGTCGAACGGCCGCGCTGTCGCTTTCCCGCTTCGCTTGATACGCGGTGTCTCGAAGGTGCTTGGCGAGCCGATTCATAAATCTCGCGTCCCGACAAGACTGCCGCACGTTGCTGGGCATAGGTACGGGCAAGCGGCAGTAACGTCCTTTACTCGCAGTGCTACATTCCTCCGTGCTGTTGCAGTTCCCTCAAGCTTGCTGCTGCATGCTGCCATGCGTGCTATGCACAGGCTGGCGCATCTAATCTTAAGCATGATCGTGGGGCGTGGTCTCCGAGATTGCCGCGATGCAATCTCGGACGTCATGCAGCGCACGACTGAGAGGCTCAGGCTCAGCACAGATATGAGGGATAAATGCAATGATGAGCCATTTTGCGTGCGGTGACGAGAAACATCTTTTCCCCCGTTACGGCCACCCTCGAACGCTACCGAAAGCTGCGACGGCTGAGCGTGTCAGAGATTGCATCGGCGACGTAGCGACTTTGATTGGCCGCAAGACGGCCAAGCCGGCGCAGCGAGTATCATCTGGTATCATCGGCCTACGCATCATGTGCGTCATGGCGTCGTTACCTGCGGGACCGGCAGCGAAAAAAAGTTGTCGACCGCGGGGTGGGGAGCTATTGCGAGAGCAATATGGTATGTACACTGTTAGCGGGTTTTTGCAGTCGCCGTTTTTCTGTACGAAGTCCAGCTCGATAACACCACCCATGCATCGTATGTTCTACGCGCGAGTAAAAGCGTGCTAACGCTGGGGACAAACGCGGCTGAAGCAGAAATGAAACGACTCGGCCGTCTCCGCCGAACGAACTGAACAATACGATAACATCGCGCTGCGTGTGATGGCTGTGGTCGGTTGAGGAAACGCCCAGCTCTTCTTTTGTCGGACGAAGGACCAAAAGGGGCGCCGGTGGGAGAGGGGCGGTCGCGCGTGCTATCTCGACAGGCATCGGTAGACGGCATCGGTAAACATCGGTTATCAACCACGCAATCAACAGCGGCCGTTTCTGGTGGTGCCAACACGCGATTTCGACTTTGTAGACGCATTTTTATCTTCTGAAATGCACCAAAATGTTTCGGATTGTGCTTACTGCATAGAAAATCGAATTTTCGAGATGGAATTGCATCGTCAGATTTCATTGAAGTGAAAACAGCACAAAAGAATGTGTTCATTGTGGTGGGCATATTTATGCATTGACTCCTATGGACTGCTGACGGGGATCTGAGAATTTTTCGTTGTACCGGAAATTTCGTTGAAGCGGCGTTCGTTGTAGCGAGAGTCGACTGTAATATGAAATGTGAGCATGGAAAATGTCACCATTAGAGCACTGCACGGGCATGAGCTCTTGTTGCCCTCCCCTCTCCCCTCCTTCCCCAAATTCCCCCTCCTCCACTCATACTGCCTTACTTTCCTGTGTTCTGGACAACACGGAATCTCATTGTTTTACTCCCCCCCCCCCCCCTTTGTCCCACTGTGATGCAACAGCTTCGCACCTGGAATTGAAATTTTGTCAATGCCCACGCATAGTGGTACAGCGCACAAAAACGGCACACTACAAGAGAAGAGGAGACGAACCAGCACTGACTTGCAACTGCAGATTTATTATAGAGACACAGACCTCCTCCTCTTCTTGTGGGTTGTTTATTTGCGCTGTACCACAATGAATGCACAGCAACTGGCCCAACTGGCCCAATTAACTGCACTGCTGCAATGCATATGGTTTGAACGTAGCAAGCTTCGTTCTCAACAATTATAGTGGAAGATTAAGCATGACACAATGTAAATGTAAGTAGTTGTGGCAGGCACTAAAAGACCGGCAAAAAAATCTTTGTTTCAAATTTTTTTCATGCTATTTATCATTCTAAGACGGGGCTTGTCACAGAAAGGTACATTGAGTTGCCTACCTATTTGTTGATGATACGCAATCATACACTTAAAATCTGCGAGTTGCCTTTCAAGGGTGATGTCTTTCGCTATCCTTCTGTGACAACCTTTAGAGAATGGAATGCTCTTTTGGCAGACTTTGTTAGCCCCCATTGCAAACAACAACGCATTTTACCACATTTTATGTATGCGATAACTTGTTTCTGCCTGCAATTGTAACCCCCCTGCTGTTATGCGCACATGGGCGAAGCAAGTATGCAATAAGTAAATAATTAAAGAATACTGTAGAGCATGTTGTATGCCAAGCTATGCAACACGCTTTTGCCCTCACCCTGGTCGGCACATACTGCCACAGCATAGTGTCCAGGTCCAGGTAGTGCACGTCCTGCGAGAAGCGGTCCGCCTGCTCCTCGAAGCCACCAAACACGTACATCCGGTTGCCCATGACGCACGCCGAGTGGCCGTCTCGCGCCCCTGGCACGTGACCACCCACCTTCGGGCGGCTCCAGGTTAGGGTGTCTGCGTGCGCGTGCAAGGAGGAGGAGAATGGAAAAACGTGAGGCACTCCTCAACCGAGCATTGATGCCCTCGGAAATGTGCATCACTCACTAGCCAATGATTTCGTTGCAACTTTCGCATTCTTCTCAATGTCGTAGACAACGACATTCCAATGCCACCACTAAAGACTGCGGGACTTCAGAACTGCTCTTTGGCCTTCAATGATTGACCTCTAAGGTTTTATGTCCCAAAAACCATGATCTGATTGTGAGAGACGCCGTAGTGGAGGGCTCCGGAAATTTAGACCACCTGGGGTTCTTTAACGTGCGCTGACATCGCACAGCACACGGGCCTCAACATTTCGCCTCCATCGAAATACAGCAGCCGTGCCTGGGACTTGATCCCGGCCCCTTCGAATGATCGGCAGAATGCCATAGCCATCGCACCATCGCGGCAGGGCTATTTGGCCTTCATGGCGCAAGCTTTGTTACAAAAGGATGCTATCTTCTTGTTGTTCGGTTGAGTGGGAAAGGAAATAGCAATTTCCTGGTTGAATTTTTCACAGTACAATCAGACCTTGTTATAACGAACCTGCATGTGACACCGAAGCAGCTTCATTACATTCAAAAATCTGTTACTGACATATATTCCAAACGTTGTATCAAAGGCAAGGCCTCTCTTTGACTACTTCATCATAACAGTGCTTATGCACAATTTCTATTTGCTTTTGTATTTATATTTGCACAAAATAAGTCAACGACACTTTGAAAACAACTATTTCCTAAATGGAAAATTTAATACGTCAATGCCTGACAGTACAGCAAAAGGAGGAATGAAACAAGACAAAGAAAAAGATTGACAGAGTATGCAGCAAAATCTAGCTTACAGTGCCGCTGCACTGCGTCCTTTGCACAGGCCCGTGATAAATATTAATTGCTTTCCATATACATCATAATTGCTAGACTAAAGTTATAAACTACAACTACAGTAAAACCTCATTATAACAATGTTGAAGGGGGAGTGGTAATTACTTCGTTATAACCATTAGTTTGTTATAACCAATATCAATTTCATCTATGAGAATTTCAAGGGGAATTGCGATCGCTTCGTTATATCCAATAGTTCGTTATATCCAGGTTCGTTATAATGAGGTTCTACTGTAATGTGTCCTGTGCCCACCTTGGCTTCACAGTCTCTTGGTTTCGTCATATGTCTAACATGAGAGCCTAGACAGTATAATACTACTGCTGCACATACACAAGGTTCAAACAAAATCAGTTTTCGCACTGTACTGCAAAGATTTTAACAAGGCACATGGAAATGGGAACCTTTGCATCGAAAACTGAAGAGCAATCTCGCGCCAATTAGGATCAAATAATTGTACCAAAGTGGTTCCATTTCTGTTACAACAAAGCAATCAACCTCACACTAGGTAGTTCCCAGGTCTATAGCAAGGTATTACAGCATACTGCAGCACAATACAATGGTGGCACAATGCTGCCGAATGACCACAGCCGCTAACAAAATATCATGTGATCAAACTACAAAAGTCTGCCACTAGCTTTTAAACACACAGTACACAGGCAGCACTTTCTAACACACCATTTTTTCTGCTCTCAAGCCTGGCAAACACTGAACGATGCACACATTTATTCCGCTACATGGGTTGTTACTCACTGGTGTCAAAACGGTAGAGGATGTTGCAAGCTCCATCGTCGTTGCGACCGCCCCACAGGTAGGCATAATCACCATAGGCCATGACTGTGTGACCGTACCTCTGGAAGGGCACGTCGTCGGGGTGCGACTGAGTCTGCACCAGCGCCCATCGGAGGGACACTGCACAGAGGACAAGACAAGTCAAACCCTGTGCTACACTGTTAGCCAAGTCAAGCCAAGCCCTGCTTCTTATGCTACACGGGTGCATTACAAATATGGCCAACATCGTAGACATTCTACTCTCGCAGCTCGCCCGAAAGACGGCTTCGAGCATGAGTCACCCAAGCAGTAATAAAATGTATCTGAAAGATGCTCGTACGTAGTCATGTCTCTTCGCATCAACAAGAGGAAGTTAGCAATAGAGAAAATTGATTTTTTAAACTTGCTTCATCTTTCGCTACATATTGGCTATTCCTAAAAGCAGACGACCATCCAGGCAAGTTTCCAAGCATTCTACTCAGCAAGTGTTGTCTGTATGACAAGGTAGCCTCCATCCACTTAGACAAACACTGTCTTTTGGAGCTGTCTACTCTGCCAGCTTTGTCACAACTAAAACAACACTAAAAATGGCTGCTGTCCCCTCAGCTCTCCCATCTAGCCATTCACTGTGGGTATTACATATACTGCAGGCATTGAGGTGGACATCATCTGCCTCCATCATCAATTAACAGCAGCCACCATCAATCGTCGCCTCATGTTCTTCACTGGTATCATCATGCCTTTTTCGAATAAAACATCAACTCAACAATAACACGCGCTTCATCCCATATGGTTGCCAAAAAAGACAACATGCCACAGCTGGTTTTTTCTAGACGGTTAATAACACGCGACAGAGGATAAGCTACCCACACATGTTCATACATATCTTGCGTCACTGTCTGCACTCCTCACTGTGCCAAGCGAATATTTCACTTTGCCCAATTTAGCTATAATTGTACCTATATATACTCAACAGAACAACCTTGGCACAGCTCTGGGGCCTATTATACCCAAATATTATTATTACCAGCCTTTAAGTATCAGCTAAACAGACAACACACACCATTGGTGGTTGTTGGATATTATTCAGTATGCCAGACTATGACTCCCAAAGATTTTTGGCACCATGCGCATGTCAGTTTGCCTCAAATCTGTCGTTAAATCACAGCACAAGCACTTCGTTCGGTACCATCAAGCGGTAATGGCAGCATTCTCCTCATATTTCCTACCAAAAACACCTTCAGACACCTCTCCAAATGTATCTACCCATGTCTCCAACATAGAATTAGGCAAACAGGCTATTTGAAATCGGCAAATTAAACGGACCCTGAAGCGGTTCTGGTGATTTTGTACAAATGTGCTGCACCGATAGCTCGGGTCCTTCTGATCATTAGCATAACAATACCAGCAATCTGTGTTAAGCGTGTAATTTACTACAAAGCTTTAAGTATGCACATCGCGAAAGATCGACGCGACGCGACTCGAAGCGTTTTCAACCACCCCTTCCCACGGGACATGCGTTGGGTGCCACGAAGCACAAGCCACGGGACGTCACGAGCACCGAAGGGCTAGCCAACGGTACCGTCGCAGCATCTGGCGGTGCACACCCGAGTCGCCGACGCACTATTACAAAGGCTAGCACTGCCAAGGCCGGCAGCCTCAGTAGAGATTGCGGCGCTATGTCGCTACGGAGGGCTCAGCATAGCGGCTGACGTGGAAGGCACAGTCGTCGCTAGCGTGCACTCTGCAGCTGATCGAGTTGAGGAGGAACAGCAGTGGTAAGGAGGAAGGCGACAGAAATAAGCTCATAGCTGCCTTAGCACATGGTGCTTCGCTTTATTTATGGTGTGAATGATTTTACAATTGTGTTGCCTAATCAGTGACACAATGTTCAAAAAAAACATTTCAGGGGCCCTTTAAGCAGTTCTAACATATCCTGCAGCTTCCCTTTGGCAATGATAAACTGAGCAGATGCAAGTGCTGACTTTTCAACTGCGCAACCGTGCAAGGTGAGGACAAAGCGAAGCCCTCTTGCCTGTGTTGAGGACATGGACGTCGATGGGCTTGCGTGTGTTGTAGTCCTCGCCCGTGCAATAGCCGCCGAACGAGTAGACCTTGCCGTTGATGGCCACGGCCGCATGGTTCACGCGGCGTGGACCTCCTTCCAGGCGTACCGTCCACATCCTGCCGTGGCAGCCCGCACCTTTCTGGCTGGCTGCTGCCCCCTGCACGATCAAGAAGCAACACTGCTTATGGAGTGTGTCGATAGCGTTCAAATGTAACACAAGCCAACCACTACTGTTTCACGCCAACACCATCCCCTACCTTTCCTCCAAACAGTGAATGTTGAAGCCAAAATACATGCCAGCCAAAGAGGTATGTAAGGAAACGAAGTAACCCATGATCGAAAATGTTAACGGGGTCATGAAAGGGATATGGAGCTGCCAAGCTGTAATTTTCATAACTTCAATAAGCATTTGAATTCCGAAATATTTCGGCGCAATATTCAGCGTACATTTAATAACGCACATTTTAAATCCTAGCATTCTTGCACTCCTATAATGGCCATGTGACACTACAGGCTGGCATAGCTACTATTCAATGATGTTTCAATGACATCAACAGAAGTTATTTAATGTTAACATTTCGTTTGCCTTGAAATAATAGATTTATATGAAAGCTAGAAAGTAAGAAAACACTTGGACACTGTGTGGTGCCAACATGTAGAAGCAAGGCTAGGGCACAGTTTGTCTTCCCATGGACTCCGAAGGCGCATCAATCTTGGAGGCCATGGTGGCAACTAAGATGACGTCAGCTGCAGAGTACAGGAGAAAGCAGGTTGTGAAATCTAAACTGCGCTTTTATCGCTCTAAAGCAACCCAGACGATGCAACGAAACAGTGTATATTGTATGTTCGAGGGCAAGGATTCTGAATACACGCGTCATACAAAATTTTCAGAAAAACGTCTCATGACACCTTTGAACGGTGTTTTCCCTGACAAATAAAGCACCTAAGTAAGCTTAAATACATCTAACCAGCATTCTTATATTCACGGTGCCACCAGTTGATGGCAACTTAATGGTACTTGGGAAACAACAAAGTGAGACATAAAATCAGTTTGAAAGAAACTTTTCCGACTGTCTCGTTAATTTCATGATCACAGGCCCACTACAAGAGCAGGAAACAAAGCTCAAATTTCTTTTCTTATTCTGCACCAATATCGGGTATGTTGCTGCAGCATTACCGATTCCAAAGTATATTTCTTCATCACTGTCAGCATTGGCTTGACAAGAGCTTCCAAAACTTGCCATTCTTTCGTTGCTTTAGGTCAAACGTAACCCATATTGAGCTATGAAGAATAAGGTATGTGTGACATAATCGTGCTTGTGCTATCTTGTTAACTTCTTATCATGCCACCACTGCCGGGGCAGTGCCTTGCGCATGCGCGCTATACAGACACATGTACATATATGCCAGAGTGAATAAAGAAGGGGGAATTTTTCCAGTTAGTGTTCAATGCTATGTCATTCGTCACGGAAACCCGACAGTATGCCCGTGCAAAAACTTCCAAAAATTCATATCAAGGCAGGCTTGTGGGAGGAACATAATGGAACGCCAACACCAAACTTTCCTTTTTTATTGCCTTTCTCGACAAGTATGTCCGCCCCGCAAACGTAAGGTAGTCTAGATATCACTGTACAAATGCAATGAGTGAAATAATTTCCGTTCTCTTCAGATACACTTCTAATACGGTGATATCTTGACACAATCTTCGCGAGAGCCGGAAAATAAAATCTGAAAATTGTATCAGCCGCATGAAAATACATTGCACCTATGAGGTGTTGGCAGGGAAGAGAAAATCAATTACCCCAAAAAAAGTGCACTGAATGGGACTGTATCAACGAGATATCAACAAGGTACTAAACCCGAAAGATGTAAACAATCAATATAAAAATTCCATTAGTTCGATGAAGCACCTGTTCTGTCATATCTCTGCTGCCAATGAAATGACGAGGAATGGTGTTGTACTACTAACGGAGAAAATGAAAAGCCGGCCCTTCCTGTTTGAATTTCCTGTCGGAACATTCGTACACACGAGTAAGTGCAATGTGATTTCCAAACCACTTTCTCACACTGCAGTCCCCTCACATTTAGCTATTCTCTTAAACTTAGAGAGACCTCGCTAGGAGTGGCTATTCTGAGCTAACAAACACACTGCATAGATAGCGGGCTTGCGATCACGAGGCTGCCAAGAACCACGTCACTACGCACCACGGAAGAAACTCAAATGTAAAAATGCGTGTCAGTTCCTCTCTTCTCGCAAGTATTGCTCACCAAGAGGAGAACATGACACTTCGCACTGCCACGGCCTGCTTTGTCGCCACACAACGTATCCGCGTCACTAGAAACCATGACACTTGTCGAGTGCGTGTGTTGGCAGCTCAAACCACGACTTCTCCAATCAGGAGGCTATGCTATGGTGGCTCGCTCCTCGAAAGGGCAACCAGCCGAGTGCTCTTGGCCTTTTCCTCTTTTTTGTCTTTTTGTTGCCCACACCCGCAGCACTGGCATGTGGCGAGGGTGTCGTACTGGCAGTGATCCTCCCATCCTGAAATCAGGGTTTCATGCCACTTGAAACATCTTTATCTCTGCTAATAACGGACCAATTTACAAGATTCTTGCTGTAGAACACTCCCTATTGGTCTCGAGATCGAACACCGTCGGCACCTAGCGGCGAGTGGACGAAGCTCCCAAGTGTGGATAGCTCCTTGCGTCGTCTGCTAGCCACTGCGCTTTTACCATGCGCACGTACATCGCACATATCTTCCAATATGTTTGTTCCCTGAGCTGATGATGTGTTGAATGCTTTTGTGTATTCTTATATATCCAAGCATAAAAGTATTATTCACAGCATTATTTGGCATTGCGCTGCAGTCTTTGCTCTTTCTTAAGTTCACTGAGCGCCTGTGTCTTGCGTGCATGCTATGTCATCATCACACCTCCGGTTCGCCACAGCTCTTTCAGTTTAGCTGCTGCTGTGCATTTCAAGTATACGGCTAAGTGCACTCAGCGTCCTTCTGAATAATACCCCTGTCACACGAGGCAACTAAAGTGCACTTTGAGGAAGTGCACTTCGCCGCTAGTGTCATTCGCACGCTGTCACACGGGAACGTTTAGTGACACTCGCTGCAAAGTGCACTTGCAGGCGAGTGCGTTCGCCGAACTCACTTCGCGGCGACGAAGTGTGTAGCCTCGGTACCAGCGGCTTGTAAACAAATTCGCTAATGCACAATGCGGCGCCCGTAGTATGTTTAAAACATTGTTTTCATTATTAGAAGCACTGCAATGTATTAAAACAAATCATATTTCAACAAAGAAACCTCGCTATTCTTGTCCTCGGGCAGTTATGTCCGCTAGGGGAATGCACATTCCCAAAGCACACTTCTGTTTCTCGTGTAGCAGCGCGTGAGCGTAAGTGCACCTTGTGAGCGTAAGTGCACTCGCTCAAAGTGCACTTTACTTGCCTCGTGTGACAGGGGTATAAGTCAAGCAGGAAAACATCAAGGTGTAAATGCAGTACTGCAGCGATATCGGCTCGCGATGTGCGATTCTGAGCATGACAGGAAAACAGCAGACGTCTTCAATTGAAGAACACATCTTTTCTTTTCATGTGCACAAAAAATAAGCCTTTTCTGGTCGCGGTCACGCGAGTAATCATGCGAAGAAAGCGATGCGTTTGAGTATTAAACTGTTTACTTAATATAAGCGTGTGTCAAATATCGTGAGAGTACTCAAGTGACGTATACAGTCCCATGGCTTGACTAACTGAGCCAGTTAGAGGTCTTGCAAGCGTTTCATGGAACATGACATGCAAGGAATTTAAACACAAGTATGCGTGTAAGTGATACAGTGGAGTACACAAGCTGCTACTTCAACTCAATGCACAGTCACAGCCCTTTTTTGTTGCTGTCGCCAATAGTGAAAAATGAGCGAGAACTCAATGCTAAACCTTTTCAATCACGTAACAGCAATGTGAACATTGTAGACAGTAGAGAACTTAAGTATGGTGAAAGAAAAATAGACGGAGAGAACTGCCGAGGAAGTCAAACTGTGAGGGTGGGTGATGTCAGCTAGTGCCCCGGTGAATGGCATGTAACACTTCCTTCACGTGCAATAAAAACGTTTTGCGTGATTACTGCACTGAAGTACGAGATTGATGGATGCATGTATTACCATTTGACTGCAATCAATGCTTTTATTTAGCTTACGATTGCCTCAAACCGCTGACAACGGAGAGCCACTGTGTACATTTCAATGTGCACCGGCAAACGCCTATCCACACTCAGGCGGTGACAGTGCTTCCATTTACATGTCGATCTCGAGGCCAATAGGGCTATAAGAACCTGCAGTGCGTGAATGGGCTTTGCCATGTGGCGTGGCAAGAGGCCCTTTAAAGAAAAGAAATCCTTCTCGACTCGCAAGGCTGATCCAGTGGTTTCAGCCTGCGGTCCTTCTTTATGGACGAATATTTGGCCCGTAACACTTCCGCAGACTAGTACAGAACGTTAAAGCACTATTTCAATACCAAATAGCTTGGTAATTATGAAGCTTCCCCTAATGACTAGAGAGGCAGTTCCACTACTGCCAGAAGCACAGTTTGCCAAAGCATCTTAGCTTATCAAACCCCTTCGTGATGTTTTTGATATCCCCAATAAGTTAGACATGAAGCATTACCTATATAGAGAAGTACAATGCATAGGATGCTCAACCGACAACCAACGAGGATGAAACAATAAATTACAAGGAATGGTGAATGCAGCAAAGGACAACAGAAGGTAAGAAGGAGTGATGGAACTAAGAACTTTGAAGGCACAAGAAGGCATCAGCTCACACAAGACACGGTAAATAGGATATCACTGGGAGAGGCCTTCCCAAAGCCATCATAAAAGACTACAGATGATAACAAACGATGAAAGATAGGACAATGAATGGCAGAGGCTAAGAAAGAAAGCGTAGTTTAACAAAAACAAACATGCACGCGCACACACACACACACAATGATGGAACCCCTTTTCTTCACATTCAGCAGACCTTAAAACGACCTGTGTAAATCTCGTAGGGTTATGTTCACTGATAACAAGTTATGAAATTTCGTGCAGTTGTATTATACATCAGGGAGAAAGAGCAGGTTGAAATAATTCTTTAGAAAAATGACCCATTAAATAAATGAAGGAGGAAAAAGATGGATCAAAACGTGCATTGCATGAATGATAAGAAAAAGGTATCAAAGCTGGGAAATCTGTAATTTAGACGGCGAGTGAAGTAAGTAAACTGGACCTGACACACTAGTCAAAGGTTAAAGGGACACTAAAGTGAAAGATTAAATTAATTTACACTAACAAATCACTCTACAAATTTTGGTTGTTGATTTCACTGCTGTCGTTTCTATATTAGAAGCAAAAATACAGCTTCACCTCTTAAATTGCATGCTGAATCCTATGCAACTCAACACAAGGAAGGCATCATGGACTTGCAAATCTTTTCATATTTTGGCCCCTTCAGCCTAATGAAATTCCACGAAACTCGCTGTGCTAAAGTTCCGACTGCAAACACAATTCATTCTGCACCACCAAATGATATGGCACTAGCATGCCCCTTCAAAATCGATCACGCTGCAATGAGTTGGTGCAGAAACTACAAGGTGTGTCACCACCTCCATTTTTTTTTTTTGCTGCATGCGGATTTTTTCTTTTTGTTTGCTTACCAAGCATCTTCTCGCACCAAGAGTGGTGGTTTTGGTATTGTGAAGGAGTGATTTACTAATACAACAAAAGATAATTTTGATGTTTAGTGCCCCTTTAAGAGAGGGACAATCTGATGGCATAAAATTAATTCATTCGTTCAATTACAACCACACCTGAATGTTTACACTTACTCAGGGCTCGCCTGTTGCATTACCCTTCGTCCCGCCATTGTTGCCATTCTGCTTGTCACATCCTCTCATTCCCATTGTGTGCTCGATGTTCCCATCAATGGCACTCACGATTCAACAGCATGATGAATGGAAAACAATGGAGAAATGTCTCATTCAGAGTGTATGTGTTCAAAGACACTGACCATTGCAGAAACGAACTGCAGCTCAGGCTTACCGTCTTTTACATTGCTTTCACCTATTAATTCTTGCTTACTGTAACAAAATTAACAGCAAGTCCACTGATAAGCATGAAACTGCCAACCCCACATCCACAAACAGGTATAGGTTACTTTTAGATCAGCCGTACACAAAACGACGTGGCAAAAGTAACAGCAAAACACACACAACAGCCAGGTAGCCCAATTTTCCTCGCTATCGCCAGCTTAACGTGCTGGACCGCTAGTTTGACAGCTCGTTAGTAAGACACAAACTGAGGCAAAAAGAAGAAGAGCTAAGTGGAAAACAGTGAAGCACTGCAAACAAGAAGGAAAAGTTGTTTCATTTACGTCTGGCTCGCACTGAAGCGTGGACGCTTTCCTGCGACGTCTCCTTCGCACACAGGAACAGAGCGCAATCGAAAGCAGCATCTGGCGCAGAACTCGCGCAAAAACACCGAACACTTCTGATTCGAGCCTGTGCGGGCCTCACGTCCCAGTGATGCACCAAGAGTGACGGCAAACTTCTCTAGTGGTTCCACACACACAGCAGGACATGTGGTGCACGCAAGAACACGTGCACGACGCAACTACAACACATGACGCAGCCGTGCGCGTCTCCCACAACAGATGTCTGCCTCGCACAATGTGATCGGGAAACACGCCGAAGATAAACAATGGGCGCCCGTGGAGGTGCCGCACCCTTATCTATTCACCCAAACAAGATTACCAAAGCGCAACAAAGGAAATAAAAAGAGAGAGGCTTGGCTGCCCGTAAGAACCGTACATTCCTGACCGTGAAAATACTTGAGAGCCGACAGATTCTCCAGCAAGGTCAAACAATGATAGAAACCGGCTCTGGCTGCCCCGGATAGCGGTAATGCGTAGAGCTGAGAACAAGCCGGGCAGCAAAAAAGGAAGCCGAGCAGGGTCACCTATGCAAGTACTACGTCGAGCAAAATGTACAGGATTATCATTGCGTTTGTACAAGCTCGTTGGATCCACCTTAAACAAATAAACTATTAAACAGAGACAGACCATAGGCTCCGAAGGAGCACCAGTGCTAACTACCATTTAAGATGGCCGATTTTCAACGACACATCTTTCCTTGTAGCCTATCACAATTTTACAGGTACAATTCAGATATTTAGGAAATCTTACGTGATATGTAAGGCCTACAACAGCAGCTTACATGCGCAAACAGAATATTACAGCAATATCCTATTAGGTTTCGCTACTCTTACATAAGTGCATCCCTCAGCATCAAAGTTCGGAACCGGAAACTCAGACCAGCATCCACTTGTGAATCTAAACACAGCCAGGTTCTATCAAATCAATGCTGTAATAATTTGCCTCGCAGGTTAGCTATTTACTAAGTTGCAATGTGGACACACACTCTACAGCAGAGAGAATGTTCAGCGTAGTAATGTTATCAGAGAAATCGTTAATGTTACCAGAGAACTTTACGTTATCAGAGAAATCGGACTTGGTAAAGAGAGTTGGCTATTTGTAAGAGATTAAAAAAAAAAAAAACAACACAAAGCTTTACAAGAAATCTATATGATAACAAAACATGCTCGCAACTACAGGCAAGGCACTTATCAAACTAATTGAAAACAGACTGTGCTCACACTACGCAAAACAAGCTGTGCCCAAAACCTCACCTGTTTACTGTCTACGGGATTTTCAAGACAGATGTGATGACTAAGTCGTCATATCTTACCTATTGCCACTGGTACAAATGTCTGCATTTTTTGTACTGCAAATGCTGCATGCGGTAGTGCTATGGAGGTGGCGCTACCACATGCCTTCGAACACATCAACGTTAGAACATGTAAATTGCTGAAAAAGTCATGAAAATATTGAAACTGCGAATGAGGAATGGAAATAACACGCTTAATATTACAACATACTCTTGAGCACAGGTATTTCGGTAATAACAATTTACCTGTAGACACAACGCAAAAGCAGCAGTCAACTGGGAACAGCAAAAGCTGACAGCGAGCAAACACTAACAGATCACAGCTCTTACAGCAACTTTGCAGCTGCTACTTAACCTTGTACAGGACCTTCTCCGCATATGCCTGCCTAGAGCAGGTACATTTCTGTTGCCTTTTCACCGTTAAATCTGCAGGCATGACCAGAGAAACTTTTCTATTTCCAAATATACTTCTCATAAAATCTTGCTGCAGTGTTCGTAGCATTATCAACCACACTTTCGAAAAGTTAGCAGATATATATGTTCCGAGCAGCTACATTAAGGGTGGATGTGGTAATGAAAGCTATCTTTGTTACTTATGGGTATGAATTGATGAAATTTGGCACACTGATGTAGTTTGTGATGCTGATATCTTAAATGAAATCGGTTTTAAGCTGCCTATTATAGTTCTTGAGTTACATCGCCTTATAGACCGTTACAGTCACCCCTAATTCATCAGTTAATTAGATAAAATTTCAGTACCATTTTTACTTAAGGCCCACTGTGTGCCGTAAAGCTGTTCGTTGATATTTGTTACGTCCAAATGAGTACAGAAAAGATTTTTGAAATGTCCTCTACATATTTTCTTACGAACAACTTTTGCAAAAGTACAATTATAAAAGTTTGTGTGACGTGCATGTAGAAATGAATAGCGTTACGGCGTTCACCAATGTTTCAGGATCTAAGCGAAAGAAACAGTATGAACTTAGCTTCATTAGTTATGAAATGGCACTGGGATGACTGACAGCAACTGCTCAAAAAATGGAAGCTGAGAAAACGGAGCTCAGGGTTTTATTTCATGAAAACAGTTAAATATTAACTCTGAGCAGCGAAATTTTTGCTTGCTTTTGCTGGTTTTATTTTTTGTTTAAGAAACATGGCACTGTGGCTATTTTCAGGTTCGATCTCTTCTCTTTAGGAGGATGCCAAGATTGTGGCACCTTGCAAAGCCAGATTTTCTTGCGGTTTTGGATGACAAGACATAGATAAAGTGTCGTTTTCTTGACTACTACTGCGTATTTTATTATAATATTCAACCACGAGGTAAAAGAAAGTCTGAGGACTGTGAAAAAAAAAATTTTAAAATTCACAGCATATCCACGGAGTGAATGCTAATGAGTGGGCGAAGCTTGGGAGGTTCATCGTAGATCGTGCCGAGTTACGGATTAATTTAGTTAACGCGCACGCTACGAATCCTTATGGTTCAACTACGCACAAGTGAAATCTCCCACCAGCACTTCATTGCAAGTGAAGATCCATTGCCTATATATATATATATATATATATATATATATATATGGGTCGCCGGTGAACGGTTCTCCAGCGCGAGCAGTCAGTATTTCTCAATCAAGAAACTCGCTAGAAGACGCTGCCTGCGCCAACGTTGTCTCTCGGGGGTGAGGGCGCGTTCTCCTTCTTTGTGAGCTCGTAGAGCGTCCATCTAAGAAAGAGCGTTTCCATAGTCAACGCGCGCCTTTCGCTCTCTCTCTCTCTCACAAGACAGCAGCTGGAAGAGTGAGAGAGCTCGCACGCCGGGAGGCACGCGCCAAGGGCGAGCACGAGCCTCCCGGCGTTGCATGGCGTTGCATGGTATTGTGAGCGGTGTACATTACACGATACGACGATACGTGACAACCGACCCACAGCTTAAGGAGCTTCGCCCCTAAAAAGTTAAAAATTTTGACCAAATTGAGCATTCCCATTGCCACGTCCCCCCTTAAGTACCATGGCATCAAACAAGGTGAATACTCAAGATGTTCTTCATGAAAAAACATACAAGTAACAGTTTCTAACATGATATTATGCCTGGCTTTAAATACAACATGACGAACTAACTATGCCAACTCCTGTTTTGTGCCCGCAACATATATTCTCCAGCCACAAAGACTGGAATTTCCGCTGTGAATCTCTCGAATCTGGACACCTGAACGCTCCAACTAGCCTGATCTAAAAGCTGCACCTGAAATTGCAACTGCAAGTCTCTTGGTTTAACCCGAGCTCTTTAGCACGTTAGTTATGACAACGATGCAAACACACAACATAATTATCGATGTGCACCTAAATATAAGTACGTGGTGTTGTTTGCGCACACGACATACACGAGCGCCTGTGTATGTTGTGTGTTTGCGTCCTCGTCATAATTTATGCACTAAAAAGATCGTCCTAATGGATTACTAATGGGCCAGATCCAACACCTTGACCTGTTGGTCCATTTCAGATAAGTGTGTGCCGTCTTGACCACATCTTGTCACACTATCCTACGGCACAAAATGTCGACCACCGAAGCTTCGGTGCTCTCGTTTCACTTCCTACAAAATTCATGCTCAATAATGCTGTCAGGGCGCATCGGAAGCAGTGCAAGGCACTGGATCTTCCTCGTCATTCTTTGGAAGGACAGACACAAGTACGCAAGATGGCTGCAATAACTGACCGTGAATCATGGCTGAAATTAAGGGGAAAAGATGCAGCCAGCGACAGTGAAGGACAGAACAATGCACATTCTTTTTTTTCTTCACCTTGGCCCCAAAACCAGGACAACGCAAAGGAGGGCAATGGCAGATATGTAAAGAAGACCACGATGTGAAACGACCCCTCTCTCCCGCACGGGCAAGGTCCTTGCTAGTGACCTTAAGGCCGAAACAATGACTGCGATTCAAGCTTTCCTTCTTTCAGTAACGATGCAACCAGCAGCAAAACAATGCCCAACCCTCTTGTTTTGTTTCCTCAGAGTGCCAGATGCTGCTTTTAATTAAAATAACTTCACTTTCCTTGATCTTCATTTTCTCTTTAAATTAAAGGTCTGCATGCGATGGCGCCTTCCACTTTTTGCCGTCTCTGTGTGTGTTATGACATGCTTCTCCACAACATAAAATGTCATGCTTTCTCTTCATTCTTAAATGCTGTGCACTGTCTTCAACGAGGCGTTCCTCGACCGAGCCTAAAGGTTAAACACCCATTCAAGTGACTGATTGATTTGTGGTGTCTAACGTCCCAAAACCAGTTCTGATTATGAGAGACGCCGTAGTGGAGGGCTCTGGAAATTTCGACCACCTGGGGTTCTTTATCGTGCACTGACATCGCACAGCACACGGGCCTCAACATTTCGCCTCCATCGAAATGCAGCCGCCGCGGCCAGGATTTGATCCCGCGACCCTCGGATCAGCAGCCGAGTACCTTAGCCACTAGACCACCGTGGCAGGGCGACCCATTCAAGTGGAAAATCAGAACAATAATACGGTCACGGCTATGTGAACAGCTCATGGTGCTTCTGCTTCTTCATGAACGATTAAGACGACAACGATGTTGGTGCGATTCCAAGAGGCAGTGCTACCCTGGCCACCAGAGCTATGGTTATTATGCTATACTGTGCACTTTCCGAGGTAGGTGATCAGTGCCATCTGGATACTGTCAAATAAATACTCTTCATAACATATTTCTCATGGTCAAGTGGGCTCAGTTGTCCCTCGTAGCAATAATAATAAAAAAAAGGCGTGGACTTATTCCGAAAGTGACATCACCGCTTGGACTGCAACCTAAGAAAGACAAGCTCAGCATTTCAGTGAGGAAAGGCCAACAAAAAACAATGACCAGTCAACGGATTCAAGCAACGCCCTTGCAGCGTGTTGGCCAAATCGTTGCTACACCGATAACCATGGCAAATACCCAAAAGTATGAACTCCAAATTTTTGTATGTAGAAATGTATAAAACCCACTCCTGCGATTAGCCCAATTGGGCTACAGTATCTAAAAATAAATAAAATAAATAAATAAGCTGCCACAGAGGGACAGTAACCAGGCCTTCGTTATGCTTCCCCAGGAAAACAGGATGAACTGACGGAAGAGAAAAGCTAATGTGAAAGAAAGGTAACCATAACAAGAAAATAAAATGGTTACGGAAATCTGGGGAGACCACATAGTGCATGTTTGTGTAGTAATGGTAGCAATAAAAATATGAACAGCATGCAAAGCCAAGTTAACACATGCAAAAGAAATGTCAGAGTGAAGATAGTACCTAAAGTATGTACAGCACATTTTCAGAGATCAGAGTTAAGAAGCAAGGTGAGGCCTCTACATTTAAACAGGAAAAAAAAAAAGAATACATAAGAGCTGAATTGACCTAACCGATGTCAAGCAAAGAGAAAAAAAAAGAAAGAGTGAAATGGAGACCAAAATGCTTGAAGATAAAGGCAAGAACAAATCTTGACACAGTATACCAGACATGAGGCGCTACTTTGAACACAGTTCCCCAATGCCTGATGATCACCCAACTAAGTATTCCTGTGACGATGCATCGGTGAAATCTGACTGATCTGTATCGTATTGAACACTTCAAACAAGGTCAGGATCCAATTTATCTCGATAACATGATGTTTTTAGTGTGCTATCTGGGTGCACTGTGTCAAACCAAACTGAGCAGTCATGCCTGCTATCCCGACAGCCAGACATGAAGGCAAAAATGGCTGATTCAACGAAATGGGAGAGGTCACATCTTTAAGCTACTCATTTTGCTTTATTTTATTTTACTCATGTTACCCACAGTGGCCACAGGTGATATAGCGTGGAGGCGGGATTCACAGAAAGAGCACAGGTAAAAATAAAGCATACATATAGGTTGCAGGTAAATGTGGAAAGAAACACAAATCTACAACTTTTCAATTGGTAAATCAACAAGCTTTTTTGGCAGAGCACTTAGTTCAGAACACGAATACATGACATATACAAAATGAAAGCACCAATGGAGATAATGCTAACATCCTACGGCAATCACCATAGTCATGGATCATTAATGAGAAAAAAGTAGATCTTAATCGAGTCTTACTGATTATTTCTTTAATATGAGTGGTCAAGGCATGAAGAGATGTAGAGAGCTTTACGTCAGATTTATCAGCATCACTATCTCGCTCTGTTACCCAACCGTGAACAACAATTTCAGTTTTGTATGCCCTATGGCCTCAAATGGAAGTTGGAACATGTCGACTGTGAATATGTAATTGTTTACATGCGTGTTGGTCAAATGCAGTATCATTCGTATAGTCACTACAGATGAAAAAAAGCAAAGTTATCAGCCCAGGAAGGTGCTACAGTAGAATCTCGATGATACGAATTCGTAGGGAGCACGTAAAATATTCGTGTCATCCCGAATTCGTATGAGCCAAAACAAGTTAAAGCTGATCATGAAGATGAATAAGAACTTTATTGGGGTCAACTACTTCTTGCTGAAAAAATCTATGATGTTATTTTTAATTTTTTAGCTTCGCTGTCCCTCAAGAAAGCCGCCTGAAAGGAGTACCGTGCGGCAGTTTCTTCACTCACGCTGCCAGTTCTTAAGGTGTGATGCCGTATATCGAGGGCGTCAAGGTTTTCCCACATTGACGGTAGGAGATCACACTCACCGGCATCCTCACCATCACTCTCAGACTGGGCAACCTTTGCCTCGTCGACCAATTCTTCGATGGATCGCAGCCCACAGGTCGCTACGTTGTCGTCCGCGGTGACGAAGTCTCGCACTGAAGCTCAAGTTTCAAGGTTCTCCCAACCCTCGATGTGCGAATCGTCGTCAGGCTCTTGGTTTTCTTCCGTCGGAGCCGCATCCGATTCCGCGAAAAATCCACACTTTTGAAAGCAGATCGCGATCGTGTCCTGGGTCACATTATCCTAGTACATGGCCAAGAAATGTAACGCGTCGAGCAGGCTAATCCGCAAGTTTTGATCCTTGCGTTCAATTTTCGCCAGGAGCCTCCGCACAAGCAATCCCTTGAAATGGTGCTTCACATTTCGGATTATTCCCGCATCCAGCGGCTGTAGACGGCTCGTGGTGTTTGCGGGCAGGAACCTTACGGCGACATTGCTGAAGTTGCAGTCTTTGGGAGGAGCCGAACACCGGTCGACGAAAAGCAAAATTTTTCTGTTTTTCGCTGCCATTTTCCGGTCCAAAGTCGTAAGGAACTCGTGGAAAAGATCTTCAGTCAAAAATCTGAGTCAGTCGCTCGCATGAAGCGGTGATTTCGCGTATTCGTATCATCTGCAATGGCTGGGGAAACTGTTCGTGTAAGACCGAATAACAGCACATTTTATACAATGTAGTCCGTCCAAAACAACATTAAAATTCGTATCATCGCGAAATTCGCATCAACCGCAATTGTATCGTTGAGATTCTACTGTATTCAAAACGCAAACACAAGAGGGTCTATACACGGGTCCTAAAAAGTATGCTACCTGTTGTATGCCAGTCCTAGAATGGTGCATTTTATGAAAAATTCGAGACAGAGCTTGCCTGCTGAAGAGAGTGAAGGTAAGTTTATGTTTAGCAGCTGACACACTAAAAAAATCTCAGTAATACTTTGCACATATCAAACGCACTGCATCAAATATTTATGCCTTAAGCAACCGAACAAGTGAGGTTTTCAGAACCGCAGCATATATTTTCATTGCAGAGATATTGACTAGTATATGTTATGGTTGAATGCTTTTTTTAGCCTTGCCAATTCTCAGAAATATCTAAACAAGTTCTAGGTGTAGATAAATGTTATACTTAATCAAGTCACTGAAACTGAGGTTAAATACAAATGATTTCACTCCAGCTGACTCAGCACTTCCCTCAAATGCAGCTGAGCTTTTTAAGTGCATTTAATTAAGGAGACTGACTGCTAACCCAAAAGCTATGGCTTCAATCCTGGCTGCAGCGCTTGCGTTTTCAATGGAAGCAAAGATAGCAGAGGCCTGTGTGCCTAGTGCTGTCAGCGCACGTTAACCCCTCATGTGTTTTGGACAAAGAGAACTCATCCTGCCAGAAAAGGTTCCACTCTTGTTTGTTGTTTCGTGGGGTTTTACGTCCCAAAACCAGTTCTGATTATGAGAGACGCCGTAATGGAGGGCGCCGGAAATTTCGACCACCTGGGGTTCTTTAACGTGCACTGACATCGCACAGCACACGGGCCGCAACATTTCGCCTCCATCGAAATGCAGCCGCCACGGCCGGGATTCGATCCCACAACCTTCAGATCAGCAGCTGAGTGCCATAGCCACCACACTACTGTGACAAGGCTCTTTCAACATTAAATAGTTGCTTTTTAATACAATCAGACTTGAAAACAAGCACCTTTGGTAAAGAAATTTCCAAAGAAAAAATTGACGGCAGATCCACGAGGTGAATGATGATGAGATTGGGCGAAGCTCCTGGAAGTAATCATCGGTTAAACCGTGAAATTTCTTCCGTTAATTCGCCCGATAAAAATGACGTGAAACGATTGATGAAATGTTTTATCAAACTTTTATTGCTGGTTTCCGTTGTCCTTTCATTATGACCGCTTTGTGGTCGGTGAAATGTAAGCTAAGTGGTTCTTGCACTGGTTGCAGATGAAAACCATTGCTTTACCTGGCGTCTTTCGTTAAGCAGTTGGCGTCTTTTCGTTTTGCTTTAGAAACATCTGGCGTCTTTCGTTAAGCAGCTGGCGTCTTTTCGTTTTGCTTTAGAAACATCTGGCGTCTTTTCGTTTTGCTTTTAGAAAACATCTGGCGTCTTTCGTTGGTTTATTTCATCAATCAACGGCGTTTTGAACAAAATTTTTATTGTTTAATCACGCACAGGAGAAATCTCACCAGGCACTACCTTGGAGGTAAACAATGGCTGCTACTGGGAATGAGAGACAGCAGAAGTCGGCTTTTAACACTTCTACTTCTACTAACGTTTCCTACTGGAACATGCCAATGGCTGCTAATGGGGAATGAGAGACAGAAGAATTCGGCTTTTAGTTAACGCGCACGCTGCGAATTTTTTTTTATTGTTCAACAACGCACAGGAGAAATCTCCCACCGGCACCACCTTGGAGGTCAAAGCGTAAGACTGGTTACGCACTACGACTACGACGGACGAACGGGTGCCGCTTTAAGGAGCTTCGCCCCTAAAAAAAGGGGAAATTTATGGTGCTCTCCACTCAGCGTGCCTCAATCATATCGTGGTTCTGGGACACAAAACCCCATAATTAGCACAGTGAGAAGCCCACGCTGCCCACAACCCTCCCTTACGAAAAGATATGAACTACTTGCAAGCGTCTTTGCAGGGGCAGCCACCACACAGGTGGTGGATCAGCATGGTGATCAGCTGCATTACACACAGCTTGCATACACCTTACCTTAGCATGCTAATGTTAATGGTGACAAGCTATATAAGTGGGTCATGTGCGATGACGTCTTCTTAACCACTGGGGCAGAGGTGCATCAAATCAACAACCGTGCCTTCATATATTAAACATAATGCAATCAGATGCGAGGTTAATAAATAAAATTGAAAACATGGAATGTTTCAGCATGTAGAGCCCATGTGCATTGCTGGCTTAACAAACAAAAAACAAAACAAATCGCGTCAATACGGAAGGTTCCATGCAACCCATAGCAACAAAGGCCTACAATGTGTATGTATTGTTCTCAAAAAGTACCAGCGTGGATTTTCGTTCCACAAAAAAATAAAAAAGAAAAAAAGAGGGGGGGGGGGGGGCGCATTTATGAACGCTGGCAGTTATCCCATGCCACGACACACTGCCCGAAAAGAAGCAACTTGTACTGATCGTTAACTCCGCTGGTTTAAAAAAATCTAATTAGGCGAAGCGCGCCTCCTACGTCAACAAGATCACAGGGCAACAAGAGAACGGGGCTGGATGCAGCTAAACTCGAGAAAATGCCAGTCGCGACAACGGTCACTGCCCGTGCCTCGCAGTCTAACACAAGCGCATGCAAATGGCATATGGAGCCGTCCCTGAGACCACGGCGAGGACAAAAAAAAGGACGTGACCACGTGAACGTGACTTAAACCTTAATGAGCTGACAGCGATGAATGCAACCTGGCCGTACCGTCGACCCTTGCAACGATATCTTAAGTCGCAACGATACATAAGCGTCATCGCGACATCCTGCAACTGCACTTCGAGAACACAAACATGCACAAGTGATAACACTATGCATGCACTGTACCACAACTGCACGCATGGAAATTTCTCGAACCTGCGTTGGGCGACATATCGAGGGGCCTGTAGAAAAAAAAAATGAAACGAAAAGAAATAAAAAGCGAGCCTTGCAGCGCAACACAAGTTTTGGGAGAGCCAACGCGCACAATACAAGCCCATTTCCGAATGGCGTGCAAACGGTTTGCACGCGTGAAGTTAATTCTTTCTAGGCGAAAATGAGCGAAAGAGGCCGATCGATGGCGGTTGAAGGCCGGGTGGGCCGCTTAAATAACCAAGCAACATACACCACGCAAGCAGTACTACGCACAGCAGGAAACCACGCTGGAAACGCAGTGCCCAGCATGCCCCGATTAACAAAAGCCCCGCCCCTCTTTCTATATATACACAAACATACCGTGACAGAGCTTGCTGGATAACTCCGGCTTGTCTAAATGAACGGCCGCTTACTTTTTTTTCTTTGCCCCGTTAGACGGGCGCAGGGAGCCAGCAAGTAGGCGCAGGAGGATTCCCCTGCTTTTCTTCTTTTCTTCGCTGCAGCGGACGGCCTTGATGGTGGAGGAAAAAAAAGAAATGTCGAGCCGTCCCCCGTGGCACACAACACTGCACTATTTTCACGCGTCTTCGGCCCGAATGGCGGCAAGAAATGCAATCGCTGGCGGAAGTTGACAGGCGTTGACACTCAGCAGGTCACCGCGGTGCGCGTTCCAAGGAACGATTTCGATTTCTCGACGCTCATGGCGGCCATATTGAGAGAGGCTGCGCACAGTGTGGCCAGCCAGCGCTACCGCTCGTTTCGCCGCCAGGGTCGGCGTGCTCGGCGCGCGATTTGGAACGTTCTTTCGGAAGCGTGCGATAAAGACGAGGTGGCCTTGGCATTACTTGCCGATATCTTATCATTATTTCTGATAGAATTCGTGGTGGCTATCCACCCTCCCCCGTGGTTCTTGATTCTTGAGCCCCGTAAGTTCTTGATTCTTTTTTTTTTGTTTAGATGCGAAAGAACATGGCAAAAATTGATACGAAAAGAAGAAACATACGAAAAAGAATGAAATGGAACGAAAGAATTAGAAAAAAAAGGCTATCACCGGATCACTGTGTCAAAATAACTTTTTGTGAGCGGAGTCCAGCACATGTAAGATATTATATACGTATAAGTTCTTGATTGCTTTGTGTTCTCTAACACTGTTGTTGTAGTTGGGCTGACACGTGCCGCGCTTTTTATTGTTTTTTTTTTTGTTTGAGTTCTTAGATTATCAAAATTGAGGAGCTGAAGCATAGAAATGAAATTATGACGCGGAAAGTTGACATTGAAGATGGTCTCAGTTAAGATTTTGCACGACGTGGACGCGACAATGAACCTATATATGAGAGAAAATTCTAATAGAAAAACTAATAGCCTATGAGGTTATTGACACCAATAGAATTTATTAGTATTAGACTAATAGCTTGTACAAGACTTATAGGAAAACATAATACCATTGTTCTAATAATCTAGACGTTTGAGGCTTACTACACACTATAAAATTTTAACTCCCTTAAGGGTGTGAATGACCTATCCCAAGGGCACGGAGTGAGCCCATGGGCGACACCCTTTTTGTATGTAGAGCAAAAATGGAGGATGCATGCGCTTTGCAATCGCACTGTGAGTGACACAGCATTTGATTTTAGCTGCATTTATGATCACGCATTACACACTAACAAGACACCGCAGGAACATCACACATGCAAATACACACTCGACCATTTCAACAGAGAAAGTTCGCCTTATTTCACATGTGTACACAGACAGTCCCGTATATATATTCCAGATTCCTGACCTGCTATGTAGTGCCAGTGGGGAAGTTAGTGTTATGCGCAATAACTAAATAAGGATACACAGGACATCTGCCAATGAAGGATAGGCTAACTGGTAGCTGTGCATCACACATATCTGTTAATCTAAACCCACCAAATATTCAATGCCAAATTGCCAAGAAATCGTACATCTCTAGGTTCCTCATTTACACCCTTAAGGGTGTAATTGCTTTTACTGTGTAACTAGTACAAACTAATAAAGCTATTTAAAGGATTACTGAGTTGCAAATTTTGTGTTTTAATACTTATCTAAAGCCCCAGCCGCCTTCCTTAATTGAGAAAAGATCCATTAGACAAATTTCGAAAAGTCTTATAGAGCATATTGATATAAACTAGTAAGGCTAATAGAACACTGTATTAGACTAATAAAACACTGCATGTATTAGACTAATACAAACACCTATAAGACAGTAAAGATTCCTATAAGACTAATACAATACTAATAAGACTAATAGAAAACTTATTAGACTAATACAAATCTCTATTAGAATTTTTGCTAGGGCAAGAACATTTTAAACAAATTATTGTAATCTGATTTCAAAAGTCAAGTGCACAGTGCGACGACATTGCCGTGTAGCCAAGCGGTATACACCGATTATCAATGTATTTCTTGCAGCGGAGTGAATCTTTTCCTACTTACAAATTATTTTTCAAAAATTCCTTTTGTACCACTTCAGTACCATGTAAGCGGCGCACATATCCCTGTGATTAACTTGGCTGCCAGCAATCATCCCGACTGATTACGTCGGCTTGCCGCAAAGTATTATCGCGTTTCTGGAATACAAATATTGCTTTTGGTCGTATTGCCATGGATTTAATTTTTTAAGAGTAAAGTGTCAACTACACTCTTAGCACGGTAACGCAAAAATGTGAAAATATGCTTGTAAGGGTCGTCGTAAAAAGACGGAAAGTACGGTAGTCCTAAATGGTGGGGTCTGCGCCGGCGCGTAGCCACGTGGCGGACATGCCGTGAAGATGACAACCATTGTTAAAAGTCATGGTACTGTATTGGAATGTGCGACGGTTGACAATGGAGAACCGGCTTGACAGACGGCCCAGGCGAAACGTATAGTTCGGGTGGCGTGTCGAGGAATGTTCGCAGCCACCGGCTGGACCAGCTGCTGAGGCAGCAACCATAATGGATTTGCCTGTTAAGACCTAGTTAAGAACTAGTTCACTATAATGCCATTCCATGAAGCGTCTTTGTTAAGAGCACCTGCGAGCAAGGGGCTGAGTGGAGGCCAAGGTTATTGTTCACGGGTTGAAGTCAACGGGGATGTCTCATTGCTGTATGTTCTTGTTGCCAGCGTGGATGGTTGTTTCCGCATGTTTCCACGTTCCTTTCGGTGTGTTTCTTGTAGGTGCTATAGTTAGTGTATATATATATATATATATGATGAAGGCCGGTCTCCGGCTGAAACGTTGAATAAACGCTTTCCGCATTTTTGTTGCTAATTCCGAGGGTCTACTACTCATCTCTCTCTCTCTCCCTCCCTCTCTCTTTCTATATATATATATATATATATATATATATATATATATATATAGTTATTCTTGAGAAAGGAAGAGGCGCTAATTTCTGTCTCCCATGCTGGGGACACGGCTAAGCGCCTAGGAATGCGTAAAGCCCTTCCAGGGAAAGTAGCGCCAACCACTTCTCTCCTCCTCCTAATTTCTCCGCCTCCCTCTCTCGCCCGGCGCGGTCTCCATGGTGTCGCCGCCTATGTGGGACCTGCCACAGCTGACGACGGCTGACGCGCTATCGCTGGAAATACCCGGAAAAGTTCGTGGGAACCCTGCGGAGCATTTCTTGGGTCCGGAATTTGCTACGCCAGTCAGTGAATGGCGTTAATAATGTTGTGTTTAAATGGCACAAAAAAGAAGAATAACGTACAATTATTTAAGACGTAAATGGTCCGCTCGTACAGGACTTGTGCTGGTAAAGTACGGCGCATGCACGCAGTGTAAACAAGCGCGACTTCGCGCGTGATTACGAGGGTTCCAGGTTTCCAGTGCGTGAATTTATGTGCACGTGCTAATTCGTAGGTTCAATTACGCACATGCAGAATACCTTTGCGCGGTTGGTGCGGGAAATATTCCAGCACCAACCGCGTGGTACGCTACGCTCCATGGGATGGCATTATAGTGAACTAGTTCACTATAGATGGCACGCTGGTGCCAAACGCCTCTTAACAAGCGAATCCGTTATGGTTGCTGCCTCAGCAGCTGGTCCAGCCGGTGGCTGCGAACATTCCTCGACACGCCGCCCGAACTACACGTTTCGCCTGGGCGGTCTGTCAAGCCGGTTCTCCATTGTAAACCGTCGCACATTCCAATACAGTACCACGACTTTTTAACAATGGTTGCCATCTTCATGGCGTGTCCGCCACGTGGCTGCGCGCCGGCGCAGACCCCACCATTTGGAACTACCGTACTTTCAGTCTTTTTACGACGACCTTTACAAGCATATTATTACATTTTTGCGTTACCGTGCTAAGAGTGTAGTTGACACTTTACTCTTCAAAAATTAAATCCACGGCAATACGTCTTGGCCGAACAATGTTTAGCAAACAAGGTCGCTTCTTCGCGCTGTTTGGATGATGCACGAGTGCTGGAGCCTGAGGTCATAAGCAATGTTCTCACACGCAGATGGTATTCATAAGAGGAAAGAACTTGCGGGCACATCGCACCGCATGACAGATGTTTTTTTTTGTTTTTGTTTTGTAACAATGGAACAGCTTGACCCCTGATAACAAGGATATGATGGCAAAAACTGGACAGCAGTTCTGGAAATAGTCATCTCTACTCCTACTTTCAATGGCACTACTAACGCTATGGTTGAAGCGTGAGTATTGGCCGTCTGCGACGCCGGAATATTTGGATAAGACAGATGGGCTTTTGTCATGAAACGTGCAAGTATCCACTGCTAAACCCTTTGATTCCAACGATGCTTTCGGCAGCAGCCGAGAGATTCGATATGCAGGTCCGTGTACTCTGCGTTCTCCCCAGGTGACCTTTGTTACTCCAAAATATCTACTACGACTTCCCTAATGGCGGGATCACTTCAAGATGTCAAGAACCTTAAACACAACACACTAAATCAACACATGTGGGAGTACACTGACGCTAAACGACTGCATTCGGTGCTAATTTCCTGGTCGACCTGAACATACGCCCTTAATAAAGTTGCTTTGAAGTCGCAGGCCAGTGGAAGACGCGAGTATTGTCCACGCGAAACATAGGCATAAAACAAGACGAGCCCATACTAAGAAAAGTCAACTTCAGCGTGTTAAAACTCCACGCACAGCATCGCCAGGCCAGCCGTACGCACCTTCTGCGCAGCACTACTTATAAAGCAGAGAGAGAGTGCATCAGCTGAAGCGTACTAAAGAACCACGCACAGCACAGGGTCATGAAACGTAGTACGTTAGGGTCATGAAATGTGGGACTTACTTTACAAAACCTTGCGCTTTTTGCAACCTCCTTCAAGTCAGTACGTCCGATCCTGCGGAAGCAGCACGGCCGTACAACACAGTTGTCCTCCTTAGCGCGTTCTTCCTATCATTGACGCACAATAACACACGTACTCAATCAATCCGTTCACGAGCACAGCACCGTCGTCGCGAAGGTCCGAAAATGGCGAACGGAGCGCGGTGGAAAGAAAAAAATAGAGAAAAAATACAAAGGCGCTCTCGCATTTTTTCCACGTGACACGAACTGGCCAATGGGGGAGCGGAGGAGGTTGGGGGCGCAGCCGGTGGAGGACAGAAAACGCCGGGGAGAGGGCGGTGGCGAGAACAACAATGAACGGCGGTACTTTTAAAAATAGAGGGGCTTTAGGTATGCGGGGTTCTGTTTGATGCCTGTATGTTGCAACGTTTTCAGCACTGACCTCTCTCTCCTCCGCCAAGTGAGCAGTAAAAGGAGAGGGGGATGTAGGAGGAGTGCCCAGTGTGAAAACTGTTCTGATTTGCTGTCAGGGATTCAGGGGTTGAGCAACCAGTGTTTATAAGGTGGCCCCTCGTACTTGTAAGGGAGGTTGGAAGACGGATGAAGGTTGGCGAGGTCGGAGCGGGTAGTGCTATAGAGGACGTATAGTACGAGTCCAGGCGGTGATTCTGGTCGCAGGAGCGGTGCTATGCACTGGTCGGCTCTGCCGAATTGAAGCGATGGTCCCGCCTAAGTCCTACCAACCGAGGCTACTGTCTGTAAATTGTATGTACAGTCTTGTATATAAAGTAAAGTTGTGTTTGTGTGAGAAAAAGGCTGGTCTCCATCCTTCAAGTAGAGACAACACGACCAACGACGGACAGGCAGCAGGGGAAAGACTTCCACCCATCCCACTTCGCAGCGGCAACGTCAGCTGGGGGAGCTCGGCTCTAGAAGAGAAGTAGGAGGAAGAAGGAGAAGGAGGGAACCGAGTACAAGTTCATCACACCAAAGCACCTTCTCTCTTCTCTTCTTTATAAAAATTACTGGTGCAGTCGGCAGGACCGCAACAACGACGGCAGCGAGTGCACTGCATTCGAAGAAGAACGTCGTGCTACGGGTGACGATCCCTTCTGGGGAGGAACAAGACAACGATCTCCAGCCGGAGCGAAGAAAGCAGCGGCCGAGAACGACCAAGCCATCGGCACAAGGGAGGCGACAAAGGCAGATCGTCTCAAGTCCGGCGACGAGGTCGACCAGGCATCGCACAAGGCGTCGGGGAAGCGAGCGGCATCATCTAGAGAAGTGGTGTGTCCTCTTGTGTTCTTACACCTCAGAGGTCCCACTGCCTTTGGTAATATTGTAGTGTGTACATATGCATACGAGGTTTGCTCACTTGAATCCTTATAAGCTAGCGCCAAGCATGAGTCGTAACTCGGGAGACGGGAGTGGCGCGACAAGCCCGGAAGGGTCTAGTGCGCAGGAGGGCCAGGGGGGTGAGCAGTTCGGAGACCTCACGCCAGAGCACAGACTGCAGGAGTTGCGAGTTGAGATGGAGAGATTGTCGCAAATGATGAGCGGGAGCTCACAAAGGAGCATGCCAGAGTTCGGCATTCGGGATCTGTGTAGCGAGCTGAGGCGCTAGTCAAAAGTCCTTAGTGGTGTACTTCCAAAATTTCCGACAGAGGCTGAAGCACCAGTGTGGTTCGAGTCCGTGGAGAGTGGCCTAGAAGCGTACGACGTACCAAGGGAGTTTTCGGGACGGCTGGTTCTCCCGTTGGTAGCGGAAGGGTACCATACTTATCCACAAGGCTTAGCCCAGCGCAACATAGAGATTACCTTGCAATCAAGGAAACGGTGCTTGACGAACTCAAGCTGTCGGCAGGTGAATGCGTCAAAAGGTTCTTGGGGTCAGAAAAGCGCGCAAACAAAGGCTGGAGGCCCTTTGCAACGCGTCTGCGGAGTTACCTGCATTTCTATCTGGGCGCGAGGGAAGTGTCTACACTCTAAAAACAAAGGGAGTGCTGGGCACTCACTTTGGGGGAGTACTTTCGTGTCCCAAATTTAACTCCTTTTTTCAGAGTAGATCAGCCCCATTGCAGGGTACCGGTAGTACTCTCGCCAAAAGAGTAGTAGGACGCCTCCGAAGGGGATTCGAAGACTCTTTTGAAGAGAGCTCTACTACCCCACCAAGCGGGATGCTAGTACTCCCAGAGGGAGTAACAAAAAAAAAAGAAAAAAAAAACAACCAATGCGTTTTTCGACCATGCTACAATTAGCAGGCATTTAATTACATCACACTGAACATAGAACATACAGGCTAACATGACACGAACGCACATACACGACAATAACACAACCACAGCAAAGCGCACAGACCACAACACACTCGCGATACACCGTCTTACACTGAAGTCCCGTATATATAACCGCTATACTTGACTTGCTATGTAGCGCCAGTGGTAACGTACTGCTCTGCGTAATTAAACAAAAAGTATGCACAGAACAGGTGTATATTTAGCGTTGGCTCATAGGTAGCCGCTCGCCACATAGATCTGTTAATCTAAACGCGCGGAACATATACAAGTCTTTTATATTAACGCATTCCTATCATGAGCTGGCATTCCGTTATACGGGCAAACGCGAGTTCGCAGTGCTGGCTCGCGATGTAAAATGCACCTGAGGAAGCGAGTACGAACATAATAGCGGCTGAATTTCATCAACGCCAGCGAAGAAAAGCGGCACCCGGGTGCTCCGCTACCACCCGCTTCATTCCGACGGCGTTCCCTTACGAGTCCGTCGAGCATGTCTGTACGGCGAACAACCGCTGGCGATCACAAAACATGCACTCCTCGTTGTTCGTTATTCTGCACACAGATGAAATATAGTGTTTAGGGTATTATGCTGTACTTACCAGACTTGCGAACGGGACGGATCGCAGTCACGGTATTTTCACCGTCGACGCGCACATGGCTGTCATACGGCTCGATGCCGAAGTCGTAGCGAAGCCTTTTTTCTTTACATGTATGAGTTATATCCAGTGAGTCGTCGGAGACCAGCCGTCGACGATCACAACAGCTTACTGTGTCGCTGAAAGTGTATTCCTCTTCGTTTCGCACACGTAAGCGAAGAATCCGAGGCGTGTAGGCTGTCGGGTTTCACATAGCACGGGTACGGCCTTTCGATCGGGGAAAAACACAGGAGAGGCACAAGGACAGAAAGTTGAGCGAGTTGGTAACAGTCCATAATCAAAAGAAGAGGCGTGCAGGACACGGACACAAGAAGAGCAGTGAACAACACGAACGCTGGCGGTTGATTGCGAACGACGGCGTTCGTGTTGTTCACTGCTCTTCTTGTGTCCGTGTCCTGCACGCCTCTTCTTTTGATTATGTACAGGAGAGGCAGCTCGCTATGACTCCCGTCGGTTGACGCTCGTAGTCGAGGAAGGCACCGTTCATTAAACGTACACTGCACGCGTTTTTGTACGCGAAAGCTTGTACGTGGAAGTCGTAGGAAGGTCGCTGCTATAGCTCTATCGAAAAACACTTCACAAAGCGGCTGTTGTCTTCTTCAATCGTCCGCTCCCACCCCAGCCGCCATGTTTGCGGCTGCGAACGCGAGGATCACGTGGGTGGAGGAGGAGTGAAATTGCATTTTACTCTCTCATGCCGCAAGAGGTATGGACATTTCACTCCATCCGACGTTTTGCTAGAGTAGAACGATGCCCTCAAGAGTAGCTGGGTCGTTTCACTCCTGCGAAACCGGCTGCAGTTTTTAGAGTGTACGTTTGAGGCGCTGGTGATCAGCTATTGGTTGCCGACCAACTAAAGAGAAATTTGTCGGAGGAGCCGCGGCGGTATGTAACTCTCCAAGAAGGGCTATCTCTGGGTCGATGAACGCCCCAGAGATAGCCACGTTTCTGCGAACGTTCGAGGAAGCACACGGTGTGAACAGCGCGGCGAGGCGTGTTGGTCGGAAAGCGGTGGAGTCTCAAGGGCTGAACACATGGTCCGATTTTGCATGCGATCCGACGTCCGGCGATGCGATCCGGCAGTCGTACCGGGTGTACCGAGGGTGTTTTTGCTGCACCGGTTTCCTGCTCCGGCCGTCCGGCGAGCATCAAACCGCGCAGATTTTCTCGTCGCCGGACGAAAAAGTCGGACGGCAGCAGCCAATGGCAGCGCGGGAGACGCGTGACGTCGTGCTGCTGGCCGCTCATTGGTTCACTGCTCCGCTCCGATCGCCCGGCCGTCGTTACCGTGGCTTTTCCTCGTATCGCCGGAATCTCGTGGAAAATATTGGTTATGACTTGTTTCTGGCTCGAAATAAATGCTTATTAGTTAGCGTTATGCCTAATGTGAATCAATCTTCAAAGCAACGCCAGTTTCCAAACCAGCGGAGAGATCGAAAGCAACCGCCGTGGAAAGGTAAACAAACATCTCGGCAAGGGCCACCTCACCGAAGCGGCTCCTTTCGTTTCTGCCGTAGCGCTTCATTTACAACAACGTTTCGAGAAAACTAATCGCATGTCTTAACGCACGACATATGAGAGCAAATGTTAATCTTATCGGTAAAAATGAGCACGTTGTGACGAGCTCGCGGTTGAGAGCGAACGACTACTACTCAGACGGTCGGCAGCTAGGCCTACCCTCGTAGTCGTCACTGACTGTGGGTTGTTGTGATGTGCTAGTCCCTCGCGAAGGTATCGCCAGTGTTTTTCTGTGTTGTGTGACCAAGCGAGGCTGTAAAAAATGTTTATTTTGTACTTGCCGACGAGGATACGATGTCTTACGAGCGTGTACGCGGACGCGCTTCGTGAGGGCGGAGCTTACGCGCTGATCTCTCGTCTTGACCTGCCGAGGCGACCGAGGCATTTGCCGGTGTCGATGGAATCGCGTCGAAGATATTGCTTATGATTCGTTTGTGACACGAAATTAATTCTCACTGAGTAATGTTACGCCTACAGTGAACCAATCTGCAAAGCAGCGCCCATTTCCTAAGCACTCGAGAGATCGGAAGCGGCCGCGGCGCCAACGTAAACAAACATCGGCAGGGGCTGTTTCACCGAAGCGGCTCGCTTCGTTTTTACCATTGCGCTTCGCATCTATTTCGAGAAAACTAATCGTATGCGTTGACATTCGACGTATGAGTACAAATGTAATTGTGTTGGCAAAAATGAGCCCTTCGTGGCGAGCTGGCGGTTGATTGCGAACGACGACGGCTACGTCGTCGGCAGCTAGGCCTACCCTCGAACTCGTCGCTGATGGTGGGCTGTCGTGTCGGGTTTGTCGCTCGCGAAGGCATAGTTTTATCGGCAATGTTTTTCGGCACTGTTATGCAACCAAGTAAGCCTGGTACGAAAATTTATTTTGCACTTAGCGACAGGGATGCGATGTTTTACGAGCGTGTATGCCAGCGCGCCTGATGTGGGCGGAGCCTACTCGCCGATCGCTCGTCGCCCTGTGTGTGTTGAAGCGTCGGACGCCGGACCGTGCGACGTCGGACGTCGGATCGCATGCAAAATCGGAGCATGTGTTCAGCCCTTCAGGGCTCGAGCGGTTTTGAACAGGATTCGCGGCCAGGTAATCGTGGCGGTGCAAAAAGCCTAGGCGCGGACGTTACTCGTGCGGGGCTGTTCTCGTGTGGGGATGTGCCTATGGGCCGTTACTCGTGCGGTGCTACCGGGCATCAAAAGAGGAATTGCCCGGCACGAGAAAGATCGCAAACATCTAAAAATCCGGGGGTTAGCAGCGGCGGCTTAACAGCACGTGTGTCTGCGGAAAGGCCAGTGGCGGCTAATCCCTGTGTCGCTCGAGTGCAAAGATTCGAACAACGGGGCAGTGTTGGAGAAGGGCGCAGAGATTACGGTGTTGCGTGAGAGTGCGATCACGCCGGCAGCCACGTGGCACGGTCAGCCTAACTTCGGCATTCGGAGAACTGGTGGAAGCGAGGCTCGCGGTAGTTCCGCTGGCGATGTCCCGCGAAGGCGGTGTTACGACAGATGTTCAGGACGTGGTCCCAGTTTTGCGTGCTTTAACTGACCGGCTGACGGAACAAACCGACTGCCTGCTTTCAGAACGGTCATGGAAGTTGCTTAATGAGGAGCGCGCCTTTGATGCGGTGGTGAAAGACGCTCCAGGTGTAGGCAACCTCCAGCTACGGCTCGAAGGTGAGTCGTGGAACCGGCCATGGGCGAGCGTAGCACGTGTGCGCGTTCCATAGAGGAACACGCGGCAAAGGAAGCGGCGGCAGAGAAAGGTAGCGTGTTAGGACAGGCCGCTATGCAGTTGCTAATGCAGGAATGCTGGGGCACGAAGGTAGCTGCAGTAAACAGGTGCAGTGAGAGCGCGCATAAAAGCCTCGAGCTAAGGGTGAAAGGCACGACTGACGTGTTCTCCGAACAAAGTCAGGGACACCGAAAGTCGCCAGTGTCCGAGGAGGTACCGCGCAGCATTGTCGAGAGACAAAGCGAGGGCGCGTGTGTTGTGGGAGTTCCAGGGAGAGAGAGACCAGGGGTACATGGAAAATCAGCACATGTGTGGCGCAGAAGTTGAAGTTAGGCAGCACACCAGCGGGGACTTCGGTAGGGCAGCGTGAAATCGGCCCACAAAAAGGGTTTATGCCAGGCAGTGCGCAAGCAAGTGCACAGGTGGTAGTTGGCAGAGAGCCGGATACTTCTCAAAAGGAAAGGTGGCAGGTGGTTCCTAAAGCAGGGAATAATGTGGCTTCTGAGTTCGGCGCAAATGACCCCGGGAAACTTGCTAACAGCAGTAACCGAAAAGCACCGACTGCGGTAGCACAGCGCCATGGCATGCTGGAGTGTGGCTTCGAGCAAGGCGTCGTTCCGAGACACGCGGCCGTAGGGGGATACCTAGCCGAGCTAGCGCGGGAGTGCGAATTCCGAGCCGCATTCCAGGGTCCTAGGGAGTTGACAGGGTGTCTCCACGACTTCGGGCAGCACTGCTTGAGGCAGCGGGATCTATTGTTGTTGTTTTGTGGGGTTTAACGTCCCAGAACCAGCTCTGGTTATGAGAGACGCCATAGTGGAGGTCTCCGGAAATTCCGACCGCCTGGGGTTCTTTAACGTGCACTGACAACGCACAGTGCACGGGCCTCAACATTTCACCTCCATCGAAACAAGTCAGTATACGAACAATAAGTAAACAAGTCTACAAAAAAAAAAAGGCGGCTGACCCCTCCGTCAAAGGAATCGGCATAACACGAAAGTTAAATGTCTCTTCGCATAAGCAGCTGAATGTTTATTGTTACATCGAGGTGAACTTGCTCATTCCTATCGCTGTTTCGCTGGTACTGTACCGTTTGACGTGGATGAACCCACGTTCACACATCGCCTCCATAACATCAAGGGCCAACCTTTTGTTGTAACTGAAGCTGGGCACAGTGTGTAGTAATGCCGCGAGCCAAAGGTATCAGTCATATTGACATGCGCCACATTGACACGTGAACTTCGTTGCCGTGCTCAGGAGCCTAACGCAGCAGTTTTCTTGTTCCATCGTGCTCGAAGAGCGGTCGGCGGAGAAACGCCACCCACGAAGAAAGTTGACCGGTCGCCTACCACTGCACTATCGGCGCGCATACACTCGAAGCTGTACGAACGCGGCTACGCACGCGTTCACCGAGGTGGACTTTGGAACGCGCCTGGAATGGCGCCGCCATCCAGGAGAGACGAAGTAAAGCTGCAGTGGTTCACTTTGCCTCTCCTAGATGGCGGCACCGTTGCAGGCAACGTGCGCCTGGATGCGCGCATGCTGAGCCGGACAAGACAAGAAGGCTCGTTCGTGCAGCATCGAACATGCGCGGCGTTAGAGCAGTGGCATCAGGCACCTTTCGTCGTGGCGCGGGGGGCTGTGAGTTCGACTCCAAGCGCATCAGAAGTTTTTCTTAGTGTTCTTCTTTGTTGTTCTTTCATGTTTACTGCATCATATCAGTTACGGTAGTGACGTATGGGGTCGCGGTGGACTCCGGCATAAAACACTTTCATGATTAAAAAAAAGAATAATCGTGACATTGTAGTGCTCACCATGACTCAAAACGGCGAGTTGCAGATCATGACCAGGCGAAGCTGATCGATAAAGGCCTTCTATGTGCAATGCCAGGTGGCATATGCAATGCAATTTAAATATACAAAGAGAAAGAAACAAAACTGTTAGGCTGCTCTGTGCAGCCGTACTGTAAATTTCCCGGTACTTTTCCTATCGAACAGTCCTTCCTGCTTTGGGCAACAGCAGGTACTTCATGGGAATACGATGCCTCACAATATGTATGTATGTATGTATGTATGTATGTATGTATGTATGTATGTATGTATGCTATCCAGCGGCGTGACCTCTTTGGTATGGCCATTCACGCAGTTGTGAAAGCGTCGTTTCCGCTTAGTCCCTGGTCTCGGTCTTTTATATATTGTACACGCGCCAAAACATATATCATGCGCTTTAAAGAACTCTACAAGTGCAGTATCCTCAAAATAAGCGACGACCTGAGCTAATGCACTGCACCGGAAGCGAATGACTAAAATGCTCCAGCAAGGGATAACAGTGACACGTGCGCATTCCAAGAAGGGATTTATACACCCCCTTAACATCCCCCCCCCCAGTTGGATCCTCACGCTCCCCAAACATTCTCCAGATAACCAACGATTTGTTATCCTCCCCACGTGTACTGGCTACACAATGTTATCCTCCCCCCTCCCCCCCCCCTAAAAAAAAAGAAGAAACAATCGAAATTTTGGATAAACCCCTGACTCCAAGAGGCACCACCTCACTTTTAAATGCGGAGCATTTCTTAGTCGCACGATGTCGCGCTTCGGCGTCGGCACCGTCCCCACCCCCACTGCGCATGCTCGGCTCGTCTCGTGCCGGCCCACCGGGCGTTCAGCAAGCCGAGCATGCGCAGTGGGGGTGCGGACCTCTCCCCCGCACTCCTCTCCTTCGAACGCGGGCGGTGTGTATATAAGCGGCGGAGCGCGCGTTCGGAATTCAGTCAAGGGCGTCTTTGCGGACCTCTCCCCCGTACTACTCTCCCTCGAACGCGGGCGGTGTGTATATAAGCGGCGGAGCGCGCGTTCGGAATTCAGTCAAGGGCGTCTTTGCGGACCTCTCCTCCGTACTCCTCTCCCTCGAACGCGGGCGGTGTGTATATAAGCAGCGGAGCGCGCGTTCAGAATTCAGTCAAGGGCGTCTTTGCGGACCTCTCCCCCGTACTCCTCTCCCTCGAACGCGGGCGGTGTGTATATAAGCGGCGGAGCCGCTTATATACACACCGCTTGACTGAGTCAAGCGGTGTGTCAAGGTCCGCAAAGACGCCCTTGACTGAGTTCGGAACTCAGTCAAGGGCGTCTTTGCGGACCTCTCCCCCGTACTCCTCTCCCTCGAACGCACGAGAAGCAGTGGCGAAACGTGAGCAGCGAGCTTTAAGACCCCAGGTACGTGAGCGAGAAGCGGCGTGCAAACGTCGTCAACGAGACGCGGCTCCGGACGCTGCTCGTGGACGCAAGCGCCTTCATTCAATAAATAAGAATAACAAAGACGAAATAACAAGCATTCCCAAACCATACCCAATTACGCAACATTCACACGATACCCCCACCACTCTGCGACGCATTTACTCGAGTTCCCCCGTGGGAAGATGCGGGCGGCATTTTTTCGTTGATCGCCCGGGCAAGAGGCTAAAAAAAATTTTTTAAAGAAACATTGCGTGACCTTTGACTTGCACGTCAGGCTCATAGCTCCGATTCTCGATCGCGAGGGCAGTTTTTCCACAGAGACATGACGCAGGAAAGAAAATTCAACGTATTTGATTGTGTTGAAACTAATATACGCAGTGATGGGCATGAACAAGAGAATTTCGGAGCACATCTTATTGACGTCTTTTTGATAGTTTTTTTTGTTGCGATACACAGACAAAACACAACAAAGAAACACAGAGAAATGTCATACAACACCTCCAAAAATGACGTCAGACAGAAAAAAAAGGGAACATCCACGCCGACATGACTTCGAGATTGGCTATAGATCATCAGCAGTAGAGAAATTATGTTAATACAAAATACCGCTGAAATCTCCGCCGGGCGAAATGTCTTTCTGTAGCACGATGCACGCTTTGCTGTCACGAAAATACATTTAGACCTCGAGGACGACGCAGCAAGCAATGGAACGGAAGAGAGAGAGAGAGAAATAAGAGAAGGCAGGGATGTTAAGCAGACAGGGTCGGGTTGGCTACCCTACACTGGGGGATGGGAAAAGGGGAAGAAAAGTAAATATTTAGAAGGAGAGAGGGGGAATGCCTACAGGACAGTCATAATGTCATAGGCGCTCGATAAGGCCAGATGTCTTCAGAAAGCCCAAAAACGCTTTCGTTGCCTTCTGAGCCGTTGGTCGGTGAGGACGGTGTTCCAAAATTGTTCACTTAGAGGAACGGAAAATGGTAGGTGTAACCTTAAGGGACAAGAAAGGACCGGAGTGGGTTAGGGAACAAACGCGTGTTAGGGACATATTAATAGAAATTAAGAAGAGCCCCGCCACGGTGGTCTAGTGGCTATGGTATTTGGCTGCTCATCCGAGGGTCGCGGGATCGAATCCCGGCCGCGGCGGCTGCATTTCTATGGAGGCGAAATGTCGAGGCCCGTGTGCTGTGCGACGTCAGTGCACGTTAAAGATCCCCAGGTCGTCCAAATTTCCGGAGCCCTCCACTACGGCATCTCTTATAATCAGAGCTGGTTTTGGGACGTTAAACCCACAAATCAATCAGAAATTAAGAAGGAATGGGCGTGGGCAGGCCATGTAATGGAAAGACAAGACAACCGTTGGTCTTTAAGGGTAACAGAGTGGATTTCCAGAGAAGGCAGGAGGCGGCAGAAAGTTAGGTGGGGAGATGCGATCAGGAAGTTTGCAGGGATAAATTGGGCCCAGTTATGGGGATAATTGGAGATCTATGGGAGAGGCCATTGCCCTGCAGTGGGCGTAGACAGGCTGATGATGAATAAATGGAATTCTGAAAATTTTACGATATATGTGTGCAGAACACAGCATACCTTAACCTGAACACAATTAAACGTGTCTGTATGTATGATTTCAATGTCCATGATTTCAGTGTTATGCAGCACGATTTCAAGGCTAAGGGACCTTCAGATAGCGCGTCCGATGCAGACGCGTTATCCGAAGGCCCCTTAGTTTGGAACAGACTAAGGGACCTCGAAATCGTGGCGGATGCGTTATCCGAAGGTCCCTTAGTCGAGGACATCGGCATGCACTTCGCGTGTGCCGATGCTACGTCCACGGACCTCAAGGGGAGGAGCTCACGACATCCAGACGTGCCCTTTAAATTTCTTTGCCCTGTGACAACGCCTCGCAGACAGGTTTAGGAGGCATTGCCTGTGGACGCCGAGCCGTGCTCACTACAAGGTCTGCAGATATATCTGCAGATATCGCAACGAACGCTGCTTTCTGCCACTGCGGTAGTAGTTAGAAGAAAAAAAGAAAACGCACCAGCCTCCCGGCCTTTGCACTCAAAGGCCTTAACGAGGCATTCGTACTGTCTCCGTGACGTCGCATTGTTAGTATCACGATTACTTGTAACATGTTCACTGTCATAACGTTATATTATACACACCTTACGCTTCCGTACAGCGAGTGATCTTTATAGCCCCGTTTACAGTCGTATTACATCTCATCGTAGTTCATATTGGTCACAGCCGACATCACATAATCATTCATGGCGTTCTTTGGCCAAACTTGGCGCTAGCGTCAATAAAAACTAGATGTCATCATCGCAATAACGACTGAAGGTGAAAAAAAGCATCATTTCTTTAACCGAATCACTTATGCTGGTGTCACACGGGCTCCTCGAAGGCCTTCGAACCAACGGTCCATCGACTCAAAGGTCAAGTTTGAGCTGCTACACGGGCGGTTTCGATGGCCGTCGAGTCGATAGTCTATCGAGCTCAATAGACTATCGACTCGACGGCCATCGAAACCGCCCGCGTAGTAGCTAAAACATGATTTTTGAGTCGATGGACCGTTGGTTCGAAGGCCTTCGAAGCGCCTGTGTGACACCAGTATGACACGACACATTCGACACATGGAGCGAATCAGCGTCCGCACTTTATACACTGGAGTCCTTCTCTTGGTTTTCTGTATCACCCACCCCGGTGGTCTATATAGCGGCTGTGGCAGTTGGGTGCTGATCCGAAGGTCGCGGGATCGAATCCCGACCGCGGAGGCAGCATTGCGATGGAGACGAAATGCCGGAGGCCCGTCTACTGTGCATGTTTAATGGAGTACTGACACGAATTTTTGACATTCTCGTATTATTGCTGTAAATAAAAGCACTGGCGTGGAGAACCCCAAAAAGAGTATCATGGTGCCTCGCAAGGCAATGAATATATTTTCGATACGGCTTCCTTAAAAGCCCACTTTCGGTTTCGATTTCGAGGGGGCGGTTTCCTAGTGACGTGCCAACATGGTCGGACGTACGTCTGAGTCACGTAGGGACAGCAATTCGTGACAGCGTCGCTGCAACTGTGTTGTCTGTGGTCAATTACACGTGTGACACGCAAACAACGACAATTTCACGGTCGTTCAGTGACTCTGACAGCGATTTCAGCGATCTTTAATAAACTGTGCTCATACGTCATCGTAGTGTCCATTGCGCTGGGGCTGGCTTGCAGTGCTGGGCGACGAAAACTTTAAAACCAAACTAAAATATTTTGTACGTGTTTCCTGGCTTCTGTGTGCGGGGGGCGTTAACAATACATGGCTAGAAAACGAAAAATGTGCATTTTGAGCCACCGCAAAATCGTGTCAGTACTCCTTTAAGTGTACAGCGGTCAAAATTTCTGGAGCCCTCTATCAATAGTGGTTTTGGCAAGTAAAACCCCTGCAATTATTGTTTTTTTTTCTACCGGCGGTGTCATCCTGTGTAGTTTCTAGGATGTGACACGACGAGCAGAAACAGAGTTCCAAGTTGATAAAAACGATGACCATAGTCCTCCATTTCGTTTATTTGTTAGGAACAACCTAATGAAACCAAGGAAAGTTAGGGGACATTATTGTATTTTTTTAACTTTAGCATAGTATAACTATGGGAAAAATGGAAAGGAATTAAAGTGCCCGAAAAAAAAAACCACCTGCCTTCGGCAGGGACCGAGCCTGCAGCCTTCGGATAACGCGCACGATGCATCTACCCACAGAGCTACGAAGACGGTCGTTATCGCGTCCACTTTACTGGGTATTTATGCGTGTATGATCCTGCGAGTGTTAGACAGCGCCACTCGTAGCCATGGCGGCGAGTGTGGAGGACTCCTTTTGCCAGAAGGCGTCACGTAGTACGTGGCCTTATGACGAGATGGCACCTGCCCAATAATCCCTCGTACGCTACCTAAAGGCCCCAAGTCTGCCAGAACGAGGCCCAAGCTATGAAAGAACGAAAGGAAATGGGGTCAAGGAACGGTGTAACACAAGGAGAGGCGATCTCTCCAATGCTGTTCACAGCACGTTTACAGGAGGTATTTAGCACATTGTATTGGGAATCGCGGGATATAACAGTGACATGAGGCCAGGTAGTGACCCCTGATCCGAATCATGCGGCTGAGGTGATTAGGAGGATTAGAATGGGGTGGAGCGCATTCGGCAAGCACTGTCAGATAATGAATGGCAGCTTACCATTGTCTCTGAAGGGGAAGTGTATAACAGCTGCATCTTACCGGTGATCACCTACGTGGCAGAAACTTGGAGGCTAACTAAGAGGGTTCAGCTTAAGTTGAAGACTACGCAGCGAGCAGAGGAACGGAAAATCGTAGGTGTAACAGTAAGGGACAAAAAGAGAGCAGAGCGAGAGAACAAATGCGTGTTAAGTGCATATTAAGAGACATTAAGAAGAAGAAATGGACGTGGGCGGGCCATGTAATGAGAAGACAAGACAACCGTTGGTCATTAAGGGTAACAGAATGGATTCCTGGAGAAGGCAAGCGTGGCAGGGGGCGGCAGAAAGTTAGGTGGGAAGATGAGATCAAGAAGTTTGCGGGGACGATGCGATCGCAGGTAGAACAGGACCGATATAACAAGTGATCTATGGGAAATGCATTTGTCCTAGGTTGATGGTGAAAAGCGATGGTGACTGTTACTGGTGGCACAAATTCAAACCCATACCGCTCATCAATGCGTCGTGTACTCGATGTCCTTCCCAGGATTCAAAGGGAAGTGTTAGTTTTTAGCCACTGAATTGGAGATAGAGAACAATGCCAGATAGGTGACTGCTGAACTCTGACTGTCTACATGTAATACCGCCTCTTGTCAAGCTTTGTTTTTATCCACGGGGGTAGAAAGAGCCTGATTCTCTCGGCTCATTCCGTCTACATCTCTTTTCCCTACTCTGACACTGTCCACTGCGTCATACGTATGTGCTTATCTTAAATCCTGAGAATAGCAGGAGTCGGTTTCGGCATATTGGGCGTCAACAGCGGTCACTTCGACCTCAAAGATGTCCCTCACACACTGCCGCGACGCCTAATTATTTAACTCCCGCAGACAGCCGATATAGGTTTGCCTGCTAGCCTCTCGTCGATTAATCTTGGAATCATAGCTAAACAGACCGCGGCAGTGTTATCTCCGTTAGCCTTCAACGACGTCCCGGTTCCGCAAAGCGCGCAATGGCCTGCAACGGCCTTCAGCATAGAGAACGTCTGGCCGCCACAATAACATCACGTTCTCGGTTATATAATGCTGTTATGAGGACTCAGCAGATATCAGCGCGGCAATAGCGTAACGAGAACGAAGATTATACGGTGCGATTGCTAACGACTATATTGCATGAAATGAGATCAAGGAAACACTGCACCGTTGAGCGGTAAAAAAAATGCGCCTATTGAAGGGGCGTACACACACGCTTTGAGAACGTCACCGACACGAGCCAAGAAAACGCACAGACACAATGCGTACTATACAGAAGGGCAACACTTTTGAAGGTCACAGTCGCCAGGAAGGTCAGAGAGGCGAGGAAGGCTAGATTGAATCGTCCCACTGACCTCAGTCTAGGTCGCACTGCATCGCCCTTGACCAAGTAACGGCAGGACATGTGAGCACCAGATAGCATCTCGCGACCGATATCAATCAAAGGCCGCGCGTCTGATCGTACGTGAACGTAACACATATCGAAGGCTGGCATTCGGAAGCTGAGTGTCGCCAGCTCGCCAAGTACGCCTGCATGTTTGCCAAGAAAACGCCCTTGCGCTTCGGCTTATCTCATGCAGATACACTATAACTGAAAGAGCGGTGACTGGGTCGAGCTAAAAACCCGTTGTGGTTGTTTAACAGCAATGACTTTGAGCTGGACGAACCTGCCTGTCTGATTCCCGATCACGACGGACGATATGATACCGATGGAGGTGAAATCTTAAAACGCCCATTTGCTTGCACTTGCACTTAACCAAAGAAGGGAAATGGATCGAGGGGATCTGTTGGACACAATCTAACGAAACCGACAGACAAGGCCTAGCGACGCATATATAGGGCACATTATATTGGTAGTTTTTTTTAAATCTATGGTACTAATTATGACACAAATAGAAATGAATTAAAGCGATAGGAAAAAACACACCTGCCCTCGGTACGGACCGAAACATCCTTGAAAGATAGCGTCCGATGCTCTACCAACAGAGCTGTTACGGTGGTCGTACTCCCGTCCTCCTTTCTTGGATATTTCCGGGTGCTATATGCACAGAAATGATATGCATTATACCTCTAGGGTACATTTGCTGGAGTACGTACAGACAAGCTCCAACCAACGGAGTTGTCACAGACGCGACTGCGATCTGTGACGAGTATATGGAAAAGTTGGCAGCACGGATCTTCAAGGACTTTCACGCAACTCTTCGAATATTTTCAAGGGCCTCTTAAAAAGACCTTTTTCTTCCGTGTTGATTATCTTCAGACAATCTTCTCAAGAGGCCTGATACATTTATTGCATAACAAAGAAAAATGAACAGAGATAACTTTACGAAATATCACAATGGGATTTTGTTCTTCTCACCAGAGGTATCGCACTGGCACAGATTAGAAATATAGTTCTATTCAGAACTCATAGAAAAACAAAAGTGTGCGCCATCAAAAACAGTCTTCTTGACGACAAGTACGAGCTTAAACTATTTAGAAAGTTAAAATTGCTCCAGCCACAGTATAAAGAGAGAGAGACCAGGAAGGCAGGCACAGAACTTTAGAGAGAGCCCAACTTCCTAAATTTTCTACCCATACAGACAGATTGCTGTCGAAATGTTTAAATTTGAGCTTACGCTATGTATTTCACGAAATCAAGATTTTACAAGAACTGCATGCTCATAAATTCAAGGCTTTCCATGGGCCTTCAAAATACACTTTCGAAATTTAAAGGCATACCAAGGATTTCGAGGACCTGCGTAAATTCGTCATTTCCCTCGCCGTGCATGACAGTTGAAATGCGTGTATACCTGACCCCGCGAAACTCGTGTTGTCGGTCGGCATTTTCCCCCTTGTATTATGACTGTTGTCGCCCTTATAAGTTCGGACTGATATGTATATCTGGCCATATACGCTTATCTGGCTATGTATGGCACGTGTCCATATGTGGTCGTATCTGCCCAACACACGTCACAGTCATTCACGGCATTCATCGTGTAGGTCATTTATTGCCACGTATGCCTCTATCGCGATTTGGGCAAGTGCGGCCACATACGGGCACGAACCATATATAGCCATATATGGCCAGATTCCTTGCACATCGCCATATATAGAATGTTTGTAAGCGATGTTATAAAAGTGCTGCTGGGCCCCTTTTAGAGAACCCGAAGTGGTCAAAATTATACTGCGGAGCACTCAACTACGGAGGGCGCCTCCTAACCGTATCGTGGTTTTTTGGCACGTAAAACCCCATCAACTACTATAACTGTTAAAATTAACAGCCTTGTGCTATCTTAGAAATAATCCCTCCACGTACAGAATCTATATTCTGCTGACAGAGGCCACAGACTTATTGCGACAATGTGCACTCACGGATGGGGCGGAGCGGGTGCAATTCTGGGCTTCGGCTGCGTCTTGGATCGATTTCGGCTGGGGTGGGAAAGCGCACCTCACACAGATTGGAAATAAGTTGCCTCG